>OZ019957.1:2924447-2984708 GCA_963970385.1 Theonella swinhoei
GGAAAACATTCAGAACCACTTCCGCAAAGTTCACCACTATATGTTCTGCTACATAGACGGACTGACTCCAGGAACAGAACTAGACAAGGCACTTAAGAAGTACAAGAAGGCAGTAAAATCTCATAGGAAAATTGGTGTCAACGATTAAACATTTATCTTGCCACCTAACATCTTACATTGTAAGTTCTTACCGTTCTGTATATGTATATTATCACATGCCTGCATGTCCCACACAGGTACTTCCTCCATGTGAATACTGCTGAAAATATTCTGAATTTTGAAGACTGAACCTTGGACTTGTTGTGCACTGTTTTTTCCAGAGTGTTTTCTCCCTAAAATGTTTTTTCTTCTGTTTTTTTCCATGGAGGATGTTCACAACATCCTTCTAAATCGGTGGTCCCTTTTTAAAGAAATTCATTTAACGCTATGTTGTTTTCCAAATAGCTCTTGTGCTCGCTCTTCGTCTTGCGTACATCACAACTTGAAATGTTGGATCATTACTAAGCTCGTGTACATAGTGTGTCTTTTTCCTATCATACGAATTTGCTCGTTTGCACGATCACTCGCTTGCCTCAATCAGGTTACTCACATTTCACTCACTAAGGTTTGGTTGCTTGGTGTGTTTGGCTCATTCGCTGCGTTACTAACGCAATCGCTCGCTTGCTTACTCCAAGTTTGCTAACACAAGTCGGACGTTGTTGCACATCTTTTGCCTTACACTGTACTTGGATGCCCAGCCTTGAGAACTGCAAATTTTTATGCATGTACAGTAGTACATCCTGAAAGTTCCAGATCAAAATTAATGCGATGCAAAATCACCTATGCATCGAATAGTGCAAGTTCTCTGTGCTTTCCAGTTTTCTGTCTAAGGGAAATAATTTAGCTTCAAGACAAGTACTTTAACATGGATATAAGCGCATGCTGAAAATCAGAGTACTTTGCAAACATTTGCATGTGGACAAACATGCATATGTTTATCCACCTTTTCTTAAAGTAAATGCACGTTATGTGAATGCACCAATCTCTGATGCGTGCGTTAGCTATCGTTTGCATGCATCTGCACTTCTATAATTAAAACATGAAAGTTGCTTAGATGCAAAAACGTTCAACTTGCAAATGCATGTCGCAATCTGGACTTTTCAGGATGTACATCATCATAATGAATAGTTTTCAATTTCACCAATACCTTCATACATACATATATATATACATAAACAATTACTTGTATGATATGCGCAAGTACTTACCTTTTACCAAACCAAGAGAGAGAGCTTTCATCACCAGAGGTTCTACCTGAAAGGTATATAAACAAAAGCACACCCTGAGAAGAGCACACACAATAAGCAGCTGCTAGGAACTAGCAATAGTCATCAGAATAATATCCCTCAAACATTGACATTTGGCCGGCGTGTGTTTGGGGAGAATAAGGTGACTATGTGAGCCAAAAACAATGACTTTAGGCAGTTTTATATAGGGGTTAGATTGAAACAGATGATACCTCTATGGAATGTTGTGTAGAATGCTGGCAAGTCCTTGTTTCATGTGGCCTGGCAAGTCCTTGTTTCATGTGGCCTAGGGGCTGCTGAGCTATTAGGGTATTGGCAGGCATATATGCCCAGTATACAATAAATAACGATATAAATAGGCAAGCTTGGCCTGTGTATATACTAGATTGAAGTGCTTCAGTACAAGCATAAAGCTGTGTATGTGGGGGGGGTATGTTGGCTACCTCCACATGGTAACCCCGGTAACACAGGTGTATTTACACTGTGGCTAAAGCCAACAGCTGTTCTCCTGAACGTGTGGAATAGTCCAGTTCTCGAGAACAGTAATTGCTTGCCTTAAGCTTGCAACTTGTGGTCAAGCGTGTTTTCTGTTTTTTTTGGACGACAATGATCAGAGGTCAGGATCGGGATCATAAGTTTAAACATTATCAACAGAAGGGCTGCAAACATCGCGCCCACGCTATTACTTTGGCCATGTGGAATGTTCGCACTCTTGTGGAAAATGCTGGGGGTGGCAGACGGATATGTAGATTGAGGCCTGGACTTTGTTTTGGTGTGGCGGTGGCTGGCATCCAGGAGACAAAGTGGTTTGGGGGGGATGTCTGGACCGCCGATGGCTACACACTCCTTCACTCTGGGCGCCCACTTCCGGAGGAGAATGACCCACAGGTGAGGAATGAGAGTGTAGGCATCTTGCTGAACCAAGATGCAACAAGGGCCTGGAAGGATGCTGGAGAGAGTTGGGAGGCCATCAGCTCCCGTCTTGTAATGGCCAGGCTGAAGGTAGCACGAGCTGGTCAGCGACGGCCTGGATGTGCAAGGGAGACTAGCAACACCTACGTGTCGGTCGTATCTGCATATGCCCCGACCGCCAAGGCTCCTTCGGGAGTCAAAGCAAAGTTTACAAGATAGCTCCAGGATGCTTTGGACCGTGTGCCAATGAATGACATCCTGATTGTGTTGGGCGATTTCAATGCTCGGGTGGGGAAAGGAGAGAGAGTCGATGACTTAGGGAAAGGGGTGCGAGGGAGACATGGAATAGGAACATGCAGTGAAGCTGGAGAAGACCTTCTTGAGTTCTGTGCTGTGAACAACCTCACCATCACGAACACCTGGTTTGAGAAACTAGAAGTGCACCTAACAACCTGGAAACACCCAGCAACCAAGCAGCCGTACATGATTGATTTTGTGTTGATGAGGAGCAGGCAGCGGCATCTGTGCCGGGATGTGAGGGTCTGCAGGAGTGCTTGCTGCTGGACAGACCACTATATGGTGAGGGGAAAGGTTCAGCTACGGCTCCCCAAGAGTAAGAACAAGCCCGAGACCAGCATTCCCCTGGCAGTACATGCCCTCAGCAGCGAGGAGTGCAGAGAGGAGTTCCAACAGAAACTTTATCAGCATCTTTTGCAGCACCCCCACTGTGAAGACAGCCACCCTGATAACAACTGGGAGCAGCTGAAGATGTGTATCATGGAATCAGCCGAGGAGTGCATTGGACGAGCAAAGAGGAAGCAGTCTGATTGGTTCTTAGACTCTTTTGTCACTCTCATGCCCCTTGTCACTGCCAAGAAAAAAGCTCATACTAGGTTTTTGCAGAATCCCACCACTGCTGCCAAGAAAGAGTTTAGGAAACATCAGAGAGCAGTGAAGAAAGCAGTGGATGAGGCGAAGGGATAGGTAAAGTCACCAGGGAGGCCGAGCTTGCTTGAAGAGATGGGAAGCAGAGGTGGAAAAACATCAGACAGTTGCAGATGGCCCTTATGGGTTGAAGCCCAGCCCGACCAACAAGGCTGTATAAGAGGGATGGGTCGATGACAGACGGACCTGAGGAGGTGAAGGTGACTTGGCATGACCACTTCACACGCGTCCTCAACATCCCCAGTCAGTACCATTAAATGGTCCTGGACGAGATGCACTCCTTTCCCCCAGCTCTAGAGCTAGATCACCCTCCCACCTATGACGAGTTGATAGAGGGAAGGGTGACCTCTGCAATTGTGACAACTGGAGGGGGATCAGCCTGTTGGATGTTGTTGGGAAGGTCTTTTCGCGGATTGTACAGGACCGATTAGTGGTGATAGCAGAAAAGCCGCTGCTGGAGTCCCAGTGTGGGTTTCGAAAAGGGAGGGGCTGCATAGACATGCTGTTTGCTGCCACACAGCTAGTATAGAAGAGCAGGGAACATGCCGATTCACTGTTTGTTGACCTAAAGAAGGCATATGACTCTGTGCTGAGGAAAGCTCTGTGGCGTGTGTTGGAAAATTATGGTGTTCCCCCCACCATGTTTTCAGTGATCAAGTCTCTTCATGAGGGCATGACAGCAGTGGTGAGAAGTACCATCACCAGAGATGGTAGCGAAGTGGTGGCAAGTACGTAGCGAAGTGGTGGCAAGGCTTGCCAAGGCATCTAGGGCTTTTGGATGTTTAAGATCTGCTGTCTTCCAGAATCGACGGATTAGTGTGGCCACCAAGAGAGAGGTGTATCGAGCGGTAGTCTTGTCTACCCTGCTATACGGTGCTGAAACTTGGACAGTGAAGGCTAACAGTGTGAGGAGGATGAAGGGGTTTCGCAACTGATGCATATGTTCCATGTTGGGGGTGTCAAAGATTCAGCAGTGGAGAGACAGGAAGGAATTGGCTGAGGCAATAGGGATAACTGAGAGCATGACTGACATCCTCAGGGGACACTGGCTTAGGTGGTTGCGACATGTGGCCAGGATGGAAGACAACAGGATGCCTAAACAGCGCCTGTTTGGGGAACTCACATGAACTCGCCCCAGCCATGGCACAAAGAGGAGGTGGAGAGATCTAGCAGCAGGTGATGTGAAGGTTGCAAGACTGGAGGGGAGCTGGTATGAAGTGGCCCAGGACAGAAGAAGAGTGGACCAGCATTTGCAAGCAATGCTACTCCAGCGACAGTGAAGACAGACAACACAGTCTTTTGGCACCCATCAACACTGGGCATTCCTATGTGTGTTCGTGTGGACATTCGTTTCGACGTCAAGGAGATCTCACACGTCATAAATGTGTGGAAGAACCTTTCGATGACAGGGAGATCTCACCAGACATTCACGTTACTGCAGTATCATGCCGACTTCTTGACCTCTGATGTATATCCAGGATTATCCTAGGATACCGCTATCATCATATGATGGGGGGCTAAAGTCTAAAGGTGTGTGTGTGGGGGGGGGTTGGTTGGTCAGGGCAGAAAGGAAGAGATAAATGAAAGAGGTGGGAGGAAGGAGCGAGTACAGAACTGGGAGGGCTTTTGTCCACTTCACCTGCGTAGCAGCCAGGTGTCCATATATGCAGCAGCCTCACACCCACCTAGTCCACATAAAAACCACAAGCAGAAGGCAGCTTAACTGGCGTGGCTGCAGGTTTCTTTGACCTTCCGACCTGCGGTCACCTCCGGAACTGGGCGGGACCACTACCACTGTCTGGAGTCCGGCATAATCTATTTATAATATACGGCCACAGCCCAAGCGGTAGTGTACTAAGTAGCTGAAGGACGTGAGGATAGGATTGCTCGAGAGCTTTGGGTGCACAAAGCAGACCAGTTTTCCAAGACAACCACCTCTCTGACCAACCACCTGAACGTATTGTGCAGGAGGTGTGCAGAGACGTGGGTGGCCATTAGGAAGCTAGAGTCTTTCAACAACAAGTGCCTCAACTAGTTATTTTTCTGGCGATTGTATGTTTACAAAGTACTATCAGAGAAAGTACCAACTTCTCAGCAAGCTGGTCAGTATTCTTTGAGCACTTCATCGTGGCACCAGGGGTGCAGTGAGGGCCTGTTGTAGGGTCCCAGAGGAGTTTTGACATCACCAGTGGTATTCCAAGCTGCTTCGGTTGCACTTAGCTCTATTGTATTTACAGATACGTTAGGCAATTGTTAACAAAGCCTGTTTACATAGATAGCTGCTAGGAGCTTGCACACTATTGCAGTTATCAAACACGCATAACAGAAAGTTGTGAAACCATTACAACCGTTTCAAGCCATCACTGAAATATGACGTTTCAAAGCTGTTGGGCTGATTTTGAAACTATCAGGCTGGCCCCAACACCAATCCTTGTGCATTGTAAAACCATCTAGCCCAATAGCTTTAAAATGAACCCTGCTTTCAAATCGGTCCACTTATCGGTGGACTCTCTATGAACAGACACAACATGCCCATTTACTTATAGAATGGGCCACTTAACTCTTTGAGTGTTTCTGTACCCACTAAGACCTTCAATGTATGTACAATACATGGTTAAAATGACATACTGAAATAGGTCAACTGCCAATTTGTTGTTGTTCTAGTTTTAATTCAGTTCAAACGACCTACCACATATATGGCACAAGTACCCACCTTGATATTATATGTTTTCCTTGTGCATGTGCATGATCCTTGACCAATAAAATCTTTTATCTACACGCACGACAGTGTAAATTGAAAAACTTCCTCATTTGTTGCAAGCTATTTTCACATGCTTTGCTGTTTCATATGCATGTGTATAAAGGAATGGGCTCCGGTGTATGAGAGTAGGAATTTCAACAACCTCAACCTGTACTGAAAAACAATATTCTCAACGTGTGTTGAAAACAGGAACAGGTTGTCAATGTGTACTGAAAAACAAGTGGAACAAGTATTTTTGTATAAAATGTTGAAGCATGTAGTGATAGAAGTCCTATTTTCAGCGGTGTCCAACACATCTTACACCTTCCATGAGACTTTCACATGTGCAGGTACCTCTCACTTACTGCATTGTTAGCAACAAATGTGACAAACTGTACATAGGCCTAACTTCCAACAGCCTTAGGGTTTGTTTTCGCATGCATCAGGACACTTCTGAACAAAGAGGCGGTCCCTCTATACAGCCACTTTGCTAGGAAATCGAATGACTTCCTTAAAGACCATACGATCGTTCCACTAGAGCAGATGCCCCAGCAAGAAGCAATTTGGATTAGGAGCCTACATACACTTCTACCACAAGGCCTTAATTCTGCCTATGGAAAACCTATGAATACTCCTCCCTACATGAGATTATACATGTACATTATAATATCGTTGCATGCCATCATATAATGTTGCATGCCATCATCCCCTGCTTTGCTGCCTTTGATGCTGCCTTCTTTCTATACTTTTTGGCACTTCCATCCTTACATTTCTTCATCAGTTTATATGAAACTTTTACACTTGTATACAAGTGTAAAAAATTTCAAGAGATATATTTGACTGTAAGTTATTCCGTATACAAGTGTAACAAAATTTCATATAAACTGATGAAGAAATGTATATAAATGTATACACAGAATAACTTACAGTCAAATATATCTCTTCAAAATGGTTCATAAACTTAACATTAACTTTTCTGGTGAGGCTGCCCCACACCAATGCTTCTTTGAAGCACAGGTTAGTCTTCTATGCCCTGTTTTGTGTAACATTGGTAGAATAGCAAATGGTAGTCTAATGACCCTTTTGTATACTTTAATATCTTATAAGGCAGTGTGTAAACAAAAAATACAAGCTAATACCTCGTTTATTTCAATCTGTGCTCCACTTGCAATAGCGGTAAATGATATTGTCCTGTCATGAGTATGTCTCCTAAAAATTAACTGTAGAAACAAAAACACTGTACAAAAGGAACAGAAACGCCCCTCCCTCCAGGTACAAGTTGTAACAAGAATGTTCCCCAAACAGGTGTCAAGATGTACATGGCAAACAATTGCCGAGCACCTTAGTGCGAGGCTAATAATTCTGCGTCGCATCTTGCAGATAGTTTGTATGTTTGCATGTATGTACGTACGTATGTGTCACGCTTGAGGAGTGCAATTATTATAAGATTTAAAGACATCGCCTACTGCTGCCAGAAGTAAATCTGCGTTGCTATTGCAGTCATTGACTCAACGCTGCTTAAGTCTACAAGCCACTATTCAAATATCCTTGCAAAAGAGGTCCTCTATGTTCAAATACATTTGGGATCAAGCTTGGCATTTGTACATTATATTCCTGCAGTTTTTAGGCTAGAGAATGCTTGTCTAATCAGATGCAGTTAGACACACTAGTCTTTGATAACTAGATATCCTCAAACCCTTACTACTTGGTGCTACATCCTGAGTGAAGGTACTGTCAATTTATTTGAAAATACGTACAGTTCACTTTCAGTTCTCTATGGTGTGCTGTTAAGCAGCATGAGACTTGATATTAGGCCGGTAAATAACACAGTTGTGTACAGCATATATAACCGGCTACAGATTTCATGGATGCACTATAGCTATTAGCTGTACTGCTACACTGTAAGCTAACATGCAGTACATTAGCTAATGGGTTTGCTAACAAGCAAACTGGCCCTTGACAAATATATGTTCACGAGAGAGTATTCACTACGTCGATATACCTAACGTGCCATCTTGTTTCTGCTCCTTATGCAATCATTCTATTCTATAAACCATTGGCACACGTGTGCAGCGAGGGTTACGGTATTTTGGTCTGTGTGTGTGTGTGTGTGTGTGTCTGACACATTATTATAAGAAGGAATTCATGACGTCATTTGCTTACCACAACAGCCACCAGGCCTATTATAGCAGTCCAGAACTTGTCGACTGCACAGGTATATATAGTTGTTCAAAAACATAACAGGGCACTAAACGGTAACTGAAATACAAGCTAATGAAATGCGGAGAGGTTCTCAAGCCTTCTCTGTGACCAGGCCAGTATATTCTCTGTGTACGTTCATTAGATGGGATGCAGGGTTACAATGATCCTAGGCCCAAATGTCATAATCAGGCAAATATTACAGTTGTGGAGAGAGTTTGAACTTTAGTGAGTTTGAGAAAAGAGTTTGAGTTTGAACTTTAGAGAGTTTGAACTTTTCATTCTAATTTCTTTTATTTACTTGTAATAGAAAGTGGCAACAAGCAAGTAATAACTTGCCCACTTGGATGGCGGTCTACAATCACTGGACTGGACTAGTGGACTGGACTGGTGGACTGGGCTGGTGGACCCATTCGCAAACTTGTTCCCATGCATGAATTCTAATAGTTGGAGGGATTTATAAATGCAAGAAAACAGTGACTTTTCTGCGAAGTATGTTCTTGAATGAGGCACACTGTTGTTTTAATACTTATAGGTACATGTGTACTAAGGCATGTACAGCCACTGCACAACCACAAATCAACAGCCACTGTACCATCACAAATCAACATGCTTCATGTAGCTCTGATACCCTAACTCCTGCAAGCTCATCATACAGTCCTACATAACGTCAGCACAAGCTTACCTATAGCACTACTAGTCTTGCACAAGACTATAGCACAATGTAGTAACATTTAAAAAGTTGGTCACAAAATCACTGTCTTGCTCGGGTCTAATCCTGTGAGTACTCTAAATTAAAAACACACTATTGGAATTCATGCCTGGTAACGAGTTTACGGATGATTTCACCAGTTCAGTCCACCAGTCCAGTCCAGTGATTTTAGACTGCCCGTTTGGATTTAGCTGTGAATGTGCAATCCCAAAGTCATCACCAATATTGATTTTGATACAATACTTGAAAGAACATTATATACATGTATAAGATTTTTATGCATTGCTGTACATGTATATACGTACCTCCATTAATGACAGTAGTCGGATTTTTCTAAGTAGACCATCTTGATCTTTTAGCAGGTCAGGCTACAAGTCAAAGGATATTTGTGTATCACATGTCATATGCTTATAAGCATCCAATCAGTCCATTTTACAGCTATTCTATTTTAAGCCTACTCCCCCCTCCCTGCTCCTCCACTCCCAAACAAAAGATATCTCCAACTATGATTCCTCACACGATAAAGTTAGCTAACTAAAGGTAGCACTTGTAAACACCAAAGTTAACTGCATATCCCACTGTTGGCAGTGAGCCCTCCTAGTGATCTGAACAAAATCTGGGCAATTTTTCTATATACTTATATATGTGACTCGCACTGTACATACTGTAATGTTGTATGTGCCTATAACGATGTGTAGCATTCCACTAGTAAAAGTATGGAGATACCAATAACCATGAGGAATGTAGTGTGTGTGACGTGACCTCAACCATACACGCAATTTACATGCGCAAGGCTCCTAATGTGCTCGAAGGCTCCTAACACACCTCTTGTAGCATTCAGCTATGTACTATTGCATGTTTCCCTCCAGATGTCTGTGCGTACCACTACCTGCAAACGTGTAGGAAGCTTTCACAATGACACACACCTGCGTAGAAGTAAAACCTCAGCAACTTCAAGGGCTCATGTGTTGAGTGGCAAATGGATGGAAAGCTACGTTTTCTCAGATCAGGGAAGAACAGATAGTAAGGACTTGCCAGTACATACATGTATGTGAGGCTCCATCCATGACATGGTTGATTGTGCTATGGGAGCCTCTTGAGTGTTATTTTTGCTACGGTAATAACAGGTTTATACATTGCATACACACCTTATCAATATTCAACCAAAGCATATATCATAAAAACAATGTCCAATTGGTGTATAGATATACACTTGCTGTGAGGAAGTTCATTTTTGATTTCTTGACAGCTAATGTCCCGAGATATATGTATTTATACAGTATCACAAATATTCCAACACAGCAGGTGTATACCAGAAATGCATGTATACGCCAATTGCACTTGGTATATATGATGTTGAATATTGTGTATATGACATATAAACCTGCCCTTACCATAGCAACATAGTGTATACACACAATTATTAGCTTGAACCCTATCATTACTAAGGTAATGAATGTGCAGAACCCTCGGCGTATGTGTCACAGAATGGGCTTGCACTTATCAAAAAATGAATGACTTGCATAGTAGCCATACAATGCTGGAAGGACTCTAGCTCTGCAACGGAGCAATTTCCGAGAAAATCCCACAAACTTTCACCCCGTTATTGTGCATTAGGTAAGTTGTGTTGTTTGTATAACGAACATACTCACTACAAGCGAGCAGACAGACAAACAGACAGACAAATGAACTACTGTACCCTCAGTGCACATGCGCGCCGAGGGTAACAATCAATGTACACTCATTGAATGCACCTGTTGTTCCCAAAATGGACGAAGTCCCTCAAACTGATTCAGGTCACCTAAAGTATATAATGAAGATATGCGATGTGAAGGTACAAGACAATACGACTGAGATGAACTCAAGTATATGTAAATACAATTAAAATGAAAAGCACTGAAGTGCTAAACCCTTGGCACGTAAACAACACACGTGTGCGTGAACTTTTAGAAGAGTATACAAAAAGAAGCAGAAAAAAACTCGCAGCCTTTCATTGAGTCGTATTCAAGGTAGTGTTTAGCCTTTAGTTAGCATTTATCGTAGAGTACTGTCAGAGCGCCCACTACTCGTGTAACCGCCCCCCTTACTATTTGAAATGTTTGGTATTGGGGAGTGTCGTCCCCTCTGTTTCCTGCTCACTCACCCTGCCTCAGTGGATCGTGTTGATCCGCGGAGGGTGCTGGCTCTGCTCTCCATGCACGACGAGGTGGCTGCTAGCAAAGATTGCCCAAAGGAAATGACTTTCATCTTATACTGTGGAGTACAACCCCTAATATCATATGCTGGTACAGGGAAAATGGGGAGAAAATTGTGAAACCACACCCCCTCACGGTATATACTACGTGCATGCGCAAAAAATGCAGTACGGAGTATCCGCCACCCCCTCTCATTTGATTTTTGCTACACTAGAAGGTGGACAAGGGGGTGCTCTGATGGTATTCTATAATTAAACTCTAGAAGGGTGTGGTGTAAGAAAATCGAGCAATGGTCGCTGAAACATCAGCTGAGGCCTGAATAAGCAAATATCAGCTTAGCTTTCATTCATGCTATGAGACATAGGCGAAAACCACTTGCTCACTCATGATTTGTCCTTTGGTTGATTGCTTATACATCGCTGGTGGTCAAAACAGGCCAATTTAGATACCTTATTTGCATATTAGCTTTTTCACACCATAACTTTTAAAAATCAATGACCAAGAAAAGCCTATACCTGGACATAACGTACTTTGAGCTCACCCCCGTCCGTAGGCCCAGCCTATTCATAAAATCCTAGGGAGTAAGTTGCGGTGATCAAAACAGGTTGATAACTTATAAGCGGCAGGATAGAATTATTAGGAAATGGATTTGAACTATAAATCCCTCAGGCCTCCCCCTTGGCTGAGCGTATGCGTTCCATCCCGTCAACTGTTGAATGTAGATTCGAGTCCTACAGTAGCTGGTTTTTCAGTGATGAAAACTGAGTATGTTGCAGTTGCGGAGCAGGTTCACCACTAAGGTCCAGCCTATTCATTTCCCACAAATGTAGGAAGGGGATTATGCATGTTACCAAGAGTAGAGAGAGAGTGTCGAACTGCGCATAGCTCCATACAAACACTGTGCAAAATAACGTGACATGCATGTGATAAAGTATCATAAAACTAACTGTAATCTGCTGGTATACTTTCATTGTGACATCGGGAGAGGGCGTGTATGTTCGCATTACGTTTATTGAGCACCAAATGAGCCGGCATGGAAGACGAAAGACAGTCACTAAACTGGTTGAAGATTGCGATAAAAGATCCGAAATTGTCGCTTTCCCTTTGGAGCAATTGGAGAAAGCTTGTAAGCAGCTGTATCTTGAACTTGTGTTTGTGTCTTGCACCAATAAACATGGAACAGCGCATTGACTTGTTCTAAAAGAGATCTGTACAATCACCCTCCCTTCGGGGGTTAGTTAAGTCGATTCAGATCATTGTTGACCAAGATGGTAAATATGATTCCAAGTTCTCCTGTTTAGCAAGGAGAAAGGAAGCATCAGCCCCACTGATGAATATCTAGCATTACGTGACCAGATTGCAGTCAAAGCTAGATACAAGTTCTGTCCAAGGATTGAACCTGATGTGTATAAGACAACATATTTTGAAAAGTTATTCGATATGACCCAAAAAGTTTGAGACATACAATGCATCCAGTCCATAGGATAGATCTGCGGAAGTGTATCTTGTTTGCACGAATTGGCTAAGAATGTTAGCATATTTATGGATGCTATGATATGCACTGCTGGCAAGTGATTATGTCAATCAACGTCTGAAGAAAATAAACAACACTGACCTCCAACAGAAATAAAATCGGATAAAGCCCTGTCATATTTTCCAGAAAAGTACTTGTCTCCAAAAATCTAAACGACAAAACATGCAACAGGAATGTTCCAAGCTGCTCAAGAAGTACTCACAAATGGAAGTAAGTCTTAGTGAGGATTGGCATGACCAAATGTGCAATATTGTGGAAGAAGTAACACAGCTTGGAGCTGGGGAGCTTGAATCATCATTGGTAGGTGTTAAGCATGGGGTAGGACCAGCTATTCGAGCAATATGGGAAAATGATCTTCAAAACATAATAAAGAATTTTGATAAAGACTAATAGAAAAATAGTGAGTTTAGCATGCACACGCACATGCACGTGCGCACACACACACACACACACACACACACACACACACACACACACACACACACACACACACACACACACACACACACACACACACACACACACACACACACACACACACACACACACACACACACACACACACACACACACACACACACACACACACACTATCCTTCCAGCTGATAAGGGCAATGCTACGGTGGTAATGGATAAAGTTGAATATGATGCTGATCCCACCTATAGAAAACTAAAGAAAGATCCTACAACAAAGTTGGAAAAGAAGATAACTGATGCCCTAAAGGTATTGGAAAGAAAAGGTGACATTACTACCAACCAAAGGAAATATCTAGCACCCCAATACTCTTCTCCACCACAACTATATGGTACACCAAAGATACACAAAGAAGGAATCCCTCTTAGACCTATTGTCTCATCCATTGACTCACCAACTTACCGCCTAGCGAAACATCTTGCCAAGATTTTGGCTCCACTTTCTGGAAACACCGAGTCTTCCATTCAGAATTCTGCTGATTTTGTTAACAGACTCAAGGACATAGACATGAGACAGGGAGATAAGATGGTGAGCTTTGATGTTGTCAACCTGTTCACTAGAGTACCACTTGATGACTCTTTACAGATAATCTCCCATCGACTTATCCATGATGAAACTCTAGATACTTGTTCAACCATCCCTGCACATGAAATTTGCTCCCTCATAGAACTCTGTATGAGGTGTACTTACTTCCAATATCGTGATACATTCTATGAACAGTTGGACCGAGTAGCAATGGGATCACCGCTCTCCCCCGTCATTGCCAACATCTTCATGGAGTCCTTTGAAAACGATGCACTGAGTTCTTTCCGATAACAACCCAAACTATGGATCCAATATGTAGATAATACCTTTGTACTATGGCCACACGGGGATACTGAGCTTAATTCTTTCCATGACCACCTCAATTCCCAACATCCATCAATCCAATTTACAAAAGAAGAGGAGATTGATGAGAAGATCCCTTTCCTGGATGTCCTTGTTGAAAGGAAGTTGAAAGGCATCTCCACTAGAGTATACAGGAAACCCACTCACACAGATCGTTACATACATTACAAGTCAAATCACCACCCATGTGTGAAGTCAGGCATCATCAAATGTCTGAGAAATAGATTATATCGAGTCTGTGATAAGTCCACCAAGAGAGATGAACTCAACCACCTGAGATCAGTGCTCCAGGCCAATGGATATCCCCCCCAGGTTGTCTCTTGGGCTCTACGGCCAAGAGCCCAGTGTCAACAAGATTTAGATGCAGCTGACAATCCTAAGATCTTATATCTACCCTACATACAACACATAACAGAACCTATCCAACGGGTTTGCAGAAAACTAGGAGTGAAGATAGTGTTTAGAACTCCCCAGACTCTCAGACAACAACTTGTCAGATTGAAAACCGCCAGACCTAAACTGAAGAAGAAGAATGTCATCTATAAGGTCCCCTGTCTGGACTGTACAAGTGTCTACATTGGAGAGACGGGAAGATGCCTACAGGTCAGACTTACAGAACACAAAGTAGCAGTAAGACGTGGTGACAGAAAGAATGGGATTGCCACACATGCATGGGACCATAACCATCGAGTCAACTGGGAGGGAGCCCAAGTCATTCAGACTGAACCATTCTATTGGAAAAGAAGGGTACTGGAAGCAATAATAATCAGGAACCATGATACTACCAGTAACTTAGACTGTGGCCTCTCATTGGATCCTCTTTGGACACCACTCCTGGATATCTGAAACTAAATTCTACACACTCTCTATATATCATAACCCCACCCCAACCCTTCATTTGTTTCATATTCTGTGATCTTTTTTCTCACTAACAACCATCTGTTTCATCCAGCTATTTGATCACATTCTTGTTTCACCATAGCAATCTGATTGCATTCCTCCATCACCAGTGTTGTGTGTAGCCAATTCAGAAACTGAAGAAGGTCCACGGACCGAAACGTCTTTTTGAATTAAGTTGAAGTAACATGCTATGTCAAGCTCATGTAACTTTTCCTCCTTGTTTAGCTTTTGAGCCCCCCCCCCCCCCCCCCCCCCAGCAACTCCTGCAGCAGTATTTCTACCACGCTTGAGTCCAGATTGAGCTGACATTGATGCTTGGCTACAGCTGCTCTGATCCTCTTCCTCATGTTCTTCAACTTCTATCTCCTCGCAATAATCATCTAGGTAGAGACAAACGAAGTCACTAACAGTGCCACTTTCACTCATGCCTCTATGTGCTTGTGCACTTCGCGACAATGTCAGCAGTTGTAACAAACTCACGTGAAACACACAGGAAGTCACGTTACTTTGCACACAGTGTTTGTATGGGGCTATGCGCAGTTCGACACACTCCCTCTCTCTTTATTTACTCTTGATGTTACTAGTGTTGCATGCAATCATCCCCGCTCTTGCTGCATAGGTGCTTCTACTTTTTGGCACTTCCATCCCTACATGCTTCATCATTTCATCAGAGTGCATATATATATGTACACACTGATAACGTGCATACTCAAAATCATATAAGCAAATGTTAATTAAATACCTGCATTAAAAGCATGAAGAAGTTTGACAAGCCAAGTGTTTTTTGTTCCACGTAGTGATTCTAGCACTGGATGTGAGAGCTACAAAACAATATACACACAATCACTATCTACATCCATTATGTGCATGTCATGACAATACTAAATTTTGGTTTAATGACATTAGAAATGGGGAGTACGAGGTCCAAAGGAAAGTTGCTGAATGGCTGAACTTGATGGAACATACTACCTTAATTAAAATGTGTAAGCTTAGAGAAGAGCCTAAGAGACAAACAGATAGAGAGGAACACAGCCACCCACATAACGGTTAAGGCTATGAAAGTAACATACACCAACCTGCATGTAGGCATGTTGTACTATATACTTGCTTGCAACCCATGATCACTGATAAGTGTATCATTTAACCCTTGGTGTGCATGCAGGAGGGTTACAAAATCACATCAATTCACACCTTGGTCATTATAGGAAACAAAAGACATTCAAACTAACCAATTCTCCAAAGTTATAAACCTTTTCGGCAAGCAGAGCAGCCAATCCAAGATGGAAAGCCCTTTCAGACTGTTCATTTGCTGTGTTAAACACAAAGACACACTACAACACTACAATGCATGGTGATATGTCCAAGTCATGCATAAATGAACACTGAGGTCTGTTGGGTCACAGAGAACAGGCAAGTACACAATGTAAAATTGAAATAAAATGTGAACAAAAGACAAACAAACCGTGAAACCATCAAAAAGCCAAACACTCAGTGCATATATGTGTGTGTTAGTCGACATGAAGCCTTCTCTAGGAGCACTGGAAGAGGCGAGGCCAGTTACGTTTGTGGGTAGCACATGGGTAGCCCCGGGTCCAAAATGCATCGTCAGATAATAAAATAGAAATCCTGTGCCAGCTGGGTGGGCTTGCTCTTCTCGCCAATGAAGTGTTTATAACAAGATTCCTTCTTATAAAAGTCTCTCTGTGTTGTCATTTTAAAAAAGTTACCCGTCTGGGAAATAGGGTGCACACACACACACACACACACACACACACAAACCAGTCCGGTTTGCAGGGTATGCATTCTACAAATTACTTGAGAGTGTTAAATTAACAGGAGTCAATTTTCTAAATTCTTCATGTTTTGTTTCCACTTTAAGCGTGACCATAACCTCGTTCCCAGGCTGATTTGAGACGCTGAGAAATGGCCTGGTATCGACTGTTTTCTGGTTTATTTTATGGGTATTTTACAGTATACTTCACGACAAATGACGGTCAAAACCCAATTCTTTGGACATGTTACTCAACTGTATGCTAGACTTTGAATACAAAGCAGTTTCATAACCAGCATGAGCGTACCGAGACGATAGGTATTTCTGATTTGCCCAAACCTGGTATTTCATACTACACTAAGATCCTGGTGGTCAAGTACGTAGTGTAGACTGTGATGTGTCTCTTTCCAAGCTGTAACTGAATTGTTTAGGACATTTTTCAAAAGCGGCAGCTTGTGATATATGCTGACATAGTAATATTACTCGAATATATGAAAGTGCACTGTAACATCTAGCAATTATGATGATATTGTTACATAAATCAACATTTTACTACCTGCACTATCTGCATGCAGATAAAATGAAGGCTTTTGTAGAACGGTTCACAGTGGAAGTTGAAAATGAATGGGACAATTTGAAGGACAGACGCATTTTCACACGAAAGTATTTACGTATTTACAAATGGCCTACAGGCAAACACACATATTTCACTAACGAATGAAATACATTGTCTACATACTAAACATAGCATTCACATTACATGTTCACTGTTCTAGATACTTAAGTAGCACTGAATCAAGTGGAATACATGTATGAGTGTAGCATCTCTTCAACTTCCTTAAAATCTGTCCGTTCTTCTGGATCAGTGACCCAACATCTTCTCACAATGTTATACACAGGTATTGGACAAACTGATGGTCTTGGGAACAACTGTTGATGAGCTCGTAATATGTAGCAGAAATATACTAGAAGTGCACATAAAAATCTGATACCCCACAAATCACAGGGTATTTTGTGCATGCAGGCTATTTCTCCGTGTCTTGAATCGGCCTGGGAACGAGACTGTGACCACTGCATGCAGAATGGTAGGTAGTGCATTGTTGTAGTGTAAACATTGTGGTTTCAAAACTTCACTCATGTCCAAGAGTTTGATGTAGCCAGTTCTCAAAGCAATACACACACAATAGAGTGTAGTGCTCAGGCATAGTCCTCATCCAGGTCGTCTTCTTCCTCCACCACTTCTTGTTCATTATGTTAGGACTCAATATCACCCCACCCACCGTCCCTCCACCCATTCCTCTCCATATGCATCTCTATGTATACTATCATGCAGCAGTTCCTCCTCCTCAACCTCAACTAGCTCTATGGGGTCTCCTTGCTGTGTATCTGGTGCACTTGTGCACTTGCTATAGGAACGACAGAACTCCCAGTCACACTCCAGCTTGCCATCTACAATCCTCCAACCAGACTGTGGGAGGTCTAAGAGTGACATGTGATTTCTAGTGGCTTGACTCCACATTTGACACCCAGCAGGTTCTCTGCCAGTGCTGCCACAGTGTACCAAACGAGAGGCAACTCATCCTCAAACCAAATCCTACTCCATACTGTTTCCCAAATAGCTTCAATAAACTTTTGTGTTGCTGCTCATGGTCTACATCATTTTGTGCGAGGGACATGTACAGTGCACAAGTTGTGTTCAAAATGAACTTGACAAGATGCTTCCAATTAATCCGACAAACGACAGAAATCCCACTGACTCTCTATTAGGGGTAGTGTCGGCTAAGGTGCCAGGGATCTCCTGTACCCCAGTAATAAACCATGCATTCTGAAAGAAGTGCTTCTCATTGTAGCCTCTCCTCGTCATAGATAAAGCCTGCGAAACACAGGGCCTGAGGCCTGGGGAGACCAGGGCAAACGTCAGGTCAGCCTGTAGTGCTAGGAGAAATCTATTGAGGTGTAGTAACCTCAGTTCAACACGTGAAATAGGGCTCAATTGGACGTACACATCACATTACTATGACTAATCACAGTCACAGCTACATGGTATACATCAGTATCAAGCAATTTCTTATGGCCAGCACTATGCACAACATGCAACCATACTCTCGTGTGTAAGTCCCCAGCATTACACATCAACATGGGGCATGTATCAGTGGCCTTATCAACAGACACTCTAACTGCAGCACAGATTACATCATACGATGCAAACTTACACAAACGTTCTGCCATCATGCTACACCTAGGTGCACAGCAAGGAGGCTCTTTTTGTTTTTTGATACTATGTTTAACCCACCTAGGCATAAACTTCCATCGAACTTCCCATCGAAGCTCCTACAGATACTATGTTCGTCTGGCTTAGAAACACATGAGGTTAGCTATAACGCAGGAGGAACTGCTGAAACTCAAGGTTCAAGTGGAGAGGATGAATGTATGTCCCTTAGAGGATCATTTCAGAGCCGACAATGGCTCTGACAACAAAAGTAACTTGGTTCTTGCTCACTTCTGAAGTGGGAATACGTCTCTGTTCAACCACGTGGAGAATAGTACGATTTTTCTGCATACCATGGCCTGGATTTCCGTGATTGTACCGGCTAAAAGAGTCAGCTCCATATATTTTTGTAGTCCTATTCCAGCTCTACAGAATGGTATAGGTTTCATGCTGCTAGGGCATGGGCCACAAAAGTGCCCTGATGTAAACCACACCCCTGTTTGACGAGTCGCGATCGTAGGATCTCTGAACAGCGGCTTCCCATCTTTACTAGCAGCCACCTTGTTGCACATGGAGAGCAGAGCCAGCGCCCTTGCAGATCGATCTCATGCCATGTGTTTATTCGTACGTGTATATGCGGCACACTTCTTTAAAGGGTTAGCCATTTAATGCCTTGTGTGAGTGTGTGCATGTTTAAATCAAAACGAGGTCTGACCTGTATCACTCACTTAGGAGTGCACACAGTATAAGGAAGGAAGAAAGGTGTGTGTGTGTGTGTGTGTGTGTGTGTGTGTGTGTGTGCGTGCGTGCACGCGCGCATCTGAGGTGGTATGCAAGAAAGCCAATAATTGAGTGAGCCTGCCTAGTCATGACGACTGAGAGTCTAGGCTTTTTGGCCGAGGGTTGCTCGGCGCTACGATCAGGTGTGGAATCTTCTTCAATCGGGCCCTACTCGTGTAACCGCCCCCACCCGTTTACTATTTCACATTTGAAACGTTTGGTATCGGGGAGCACCCCCTGCGCCAGCACCCTCATGGATCAACAGGACGATCCGTGGGGGGCACGTTGAGCCAGTGGGAAATGGAGGGGGTGCTCCCCGATACCAAATGTTTCAAATGTGAAATAGTAAACGGGTGGGGACGGTTACACGAGTAGGGCCCGATTGAAGAAGATTCCATGCCTGATCGTAGCGCCGAGCAACCCTCGGCCAAAAAGCCTAGACTCTCCCTGTCGCTGAACAAGAGGGCTACTTCTACTGCAGAGAGGTTTGTGTTTGTTGATGAGGCAAAGAGCGAGACTCTTAGCAAAAGATATGTGCCGCCGAGGGTGGCTAGCAATAGCAAAATTTGATACCAGTAAGATGTACAGAATCCTAAATCCGCCAAAAAATGTACCTGCAAGTAATTGTCACCTTAAGGTAATGAAGTACATACTTTTGAGAGAGTGAACTTCAGTTAAACCAACTTTTAAAGAAAACCCAACTGAACAAACTCTGCTTACATATGTATGTATAGAACCTATATACATGGATACACTATACCCTACAACATGACCCTACATTACTATATGAAAAGTGTCTCGTTAAATTACTTCGAGACTTAAAAAGAAAGCATTGCCTTCCACCAAAGATTTATTGGTCTATCTATCCATCGGGCAGCAAGATTCCTTCATTTATGGCCTCCCTAAGATACATAAACCTTCTATTACACTCCGTCCAATTCTTGCAGCCCAGGACTCCGTGACTTACCAACTAGCAAAACATCTTTCTTCTATCTTGGGCCCTCTATTGGGAAATTCCACATACCACATCCGTAATTCTGCTGATTTTGTCCAGTCCATCAAGGATCTTCGTCTAACTAGAAATGAGATCATGGTTTCTTTTGACGTAGTCACTCTTCACTAGTGTTCCAGCCGATGAAGTGATCAAGTTAACATACAACCTTCTCCTCTTAGATGAGTCCTTATCGGATTGTACTGCCATCTCACCTACTGACATTATTAAGTTACTAGAGTTCTGCTTGTCAACCACTTACTTTCAATTCAGAGGTAAAATATATGAGCAAAAGAAGGGTCTTGCCATGGGATCACCTGTCTCTCCAGTCATGGCTAATATCTATATGGACGCTCTCCACGCTCCACGTTTTTGGCAGAGATATGTAGACGACATCTTTGCTGTTGTTTGTGTCCGTTCACTCTCAAAGTTTCTTGACCACATTAACTCTCAGAAGAAATATATCATCAGATTTACCTATGAAGTTGAAGAAGATAAGTCACTTCCCTTCCTTGATTCTCTTGTGTCTCGTACTGCAGAAGGTTTCCTGGAGACCAGTGTGTATCGTAAACCTACTCACACAGACCAGTTACTGGACTTCAAGAGCCATCATCCAAGGTCAGCAAAACTGTCAACTGTATCTTCCTTGATCAAAAGAAATCTATCAGTGTCATCACCACCAACAAACAGAAATGTGGAGAACTCATATCTAAAAAGGGTTTTCACTATCAACCACTACCCCCCTACACTAATTAGACAAGTTTCCCTCCAATGCACCCACCCAGTCTCTCCTCCAGAGAGAGAGAAACCACTGACATACATCACCATTTCATACATCCAGGGGCTCTCGGAAAAGATCAGACACATCCTTGCGGCGCATAATATCCATACATCCTTTAGGGTATCTAACACTTTAAGACAATTTCTTTCCCGACCTAAAGACCGCACTCCCCTGCTCTCAAGATCTGGTATAGTGTACTCAATTCCATGTGCTGACTGCAACTATACATATATTGGAGAAACAGGATGCCACCTCTCAACGCGCATTAAACAGCACCGAGATGCTGTACAGAAAGGTCTTATTGAAAGATCAGCACTGGCTGAACATGTTTGGTCTGTTCAGCATTCCATCTCCTGGGACAAAGTGGACATTCTAGACCAAGACTCCTCTACTGACACAAGGAAGATCAGAGAGACTCTCCACATTCGAAAACATACAAACCTCATGAACAGGGATGGTGGAGTGGAGGTCTCTCACATATGGGACTCTCTAGTTATATGCCATTAACCATCATCTACAGTGTCATTCTTCCTAAATATTCATCTGCATTCCTCAGTTATTGTTCTGTATCCTTGTGTCATCCTAGCTACTTGTTAGTCTGTCATCTAGAGCTATAGTCCTGAAGAAGGTCTCCGTGAGGTGACCGAAACGTTGGCAAAGATCATAATATTTTTGTCTACCTCCTCTGGTCCACTACAATAATACATATAAATATTTTGTGATGTCCAGAGAACGAAGAAGTCTGAAGTCATGGATACACTTGTGAGGTAGAGTAGTTAAAACAAACAATGTATTTCTTACCATACATGTAACCTGTCTGCCAGCCGTAGTAGCTATCTATGGCTGTATATTAGCTACTGTATGCCATCTGGGGAATCCCAGGATTCTTGGACGGAGGTATGGCTTGTGTATTATCCCAGGATGTATTTGTGTGTTACTAGGGATCAGGCTTGGCTATATGCCATCCAAGGATGTACTAGAGATACTCTTACGGAATCATACGGGATAGTTGGACAGGGGTATGACTGTGTATTGCTGTATCCCAGCCCAAGGTATACTAGGGAATCCTGGCAGCTGTGTAGTGTTGCATGCTATCAAAGGATATACTTTTGTGTTACAATAAAGTGTTGTAATTCAGAATAAACTTGCGATTTAATCTTCCGTACGGAAGCCAGATAAGGAAGTACAAAAGCTAATCCACACAGCAGTGCAGCATAATCTATAGTCCACCTGCATGCAAAGTTTGGCTCATGTTTCTCTCAAGGAAATAAACATTTAATTATCCGTGGTTTAAATTATGTTCGGGTAAGTAACCCTTGGCATTGAGTCCAGTGTTGCTTCAAACACCAACTGATAGAGTGAGCTCTTCTAGCCCAGCTGTATTGGGACCAGTATATTCTTCGCAATTTTCCGTATACTGTATAGATGGAGACAGGGTTCCAACATAATAGGCCTACGTATGTGCATAATTTACGTTATCACACAGTACGGTAGTACTGTGTATATAGGGATTGCTATGGTCTATCCCCATTGAAAACCATATATAAGGATATTCTTCAATTTCACTTTCAATTTGAGGTTGATTTCACTTTTAATGATATCAAGGTAAAAAATGTGTGAAAAATAACTAGTATGCAAAAATTGGATGTGTTGTGATGTAAAATGTGTGTAATAACTTAAAAAGTGCTTTTCACATTTTTGCCATGTTTTCCATCTTCTTCTTCTTCTTCTTCTTCTTATTATTCTTCTTGAAGAAGCGTAACTCAATAACCATAAAATCAATGAAATTGAATCTTTGCATGTGGAAATGTATCAATACGTACTGGGGAATAGAGGTATAATTTTTTCGTTAACCCTTGTAGTTCATGTACTACTGATCGTTATCTCTCCCAGCAATGTATTATGAATGAGGATAACTAATGATCAAAACTCAGCAATCATGGTAACTATCAACCTGAAAGTTAGCATGTGTAGAGATATCATCGCTAATAGTAACATGACAAAAGCATATTTTATTAACCCTTGTGATTCTTATAATAATGATGTTAACACTCCTCTCAATGCAATACATGTACATACATATAGCGATTACGTAATTCATTTTGAATGTACGTGCATAGTACACGTATATAGTTAGCTTGCGTCATACAATAAAACGATTATGTCATGAGACAAGACTTATTAATGACATCATTTACACCAGCCGCGCATGCGCAAAAGCTTAGCAACTAGCGCGTAACAACTAGGCACGAGTGAACTGGCTGATAGAGAACGTGTTGACGATTTGTAAAGCAACTAGCACTTAGTACTACATAAGCAAAACAGAGATGTGTTGACGATTCTTGTGCTGCTCTCACTGTCAGAACACTGCACACGCGTACAGTGCTCTGCCTCTACGTATATACCTCGGTAAGCATAGATACCATATAGTATATATGCTTATATGCCGTCTGTTGGAGAAACGGCACGCTATTCTACCACGATACTATATACATGTACCACCAAGCCAAAGCGCTGGTGACTGATAGTACGTTGCTAGCAGGTTTGCTTATAGACCAAAGTGTACGCAGCTGCTGCTTGCAACCAAACCACGCCCCCAGTACTAATCACGCACTAATTTATACAGTAGCTCAATACTTGGTCAGATGTTTATGGATATGGAGAGGACATGCTAGGGAGAATTATTGCTTACAATAGTAAAAAAATGACAAGAGACAAGTAAATAAAAAATTTAGGAAATTTGAAGTGTAATATAGGAATTGCATAAAAATGAACAGAGACAAGATTGGGACACAGACATGCTATATACATCAATGTACTACAAGGTATGTTGATGTACATAGCATGTCTGTGTCCCAATCTTGTCTCTGTTCATTTTTATGCAATTCCTATATTACACTTCAAATTTCCTAAATTTTTTATTTACTTGTATGTATATGTATATATGCCGAGGGTTTTGCACTTTAGTGCTTTCATTTGGAATAGTGCCCAAATTCTTGTATATCATCGAAGGTCATGACTACAGCGGAAAGAAATGTTGGGATTATTAGCTTGAAACCTGGGAGTCTCTTGGCCGCATTAAAATACCAGTTAGACACCATGCACAAGGTGACAACATAAAATCCAAGGGCTACATAGTGTCCCTAGCACAGCAAGGGCTCTACAATGGCTCGAGGTCTTTGAATTGACGTAGTTACCTTGTATGTTGTGTCTAACTTGTTTAGTTCATAGGAAACCTGTGCATGCAAAAGATTTGGTAACCATGGTACTTGTTTGAAACTATCAGTAGTGTCTACATGGCAAAGCAGTACAGCTGTTTACAGTTATACCATCATGGACATCAACAGCTTGCTTGGAGAAGATTTGATAGGCCTTTGCCTTGGAAATGAAGCAACAGAGTGACAACGTTGACCACTTGCTCCTTGGTCAGAACAGCCCGACTCCAGCACTACAAGTCCGTTTTCCGGTACTGCAGACACAGTATGGGTTCCCAGCAGCTCCTCCCTCTCCTACAGTGTCTCATCTATGCAGCCACGCCCCCTTATACTATGATTGATGTATATGCATGTATCATGTGGTGTGTTTTAAACAGCTGACTTGCTTAATTCTATATTTCATAATGTATTGTTGTAAAATTTTTATCTATTCTCTGTTTGCTTCTTGTAGATTGGATCTAAAAATGTAGGTACAACTATGTACGTAGCTTGTTTAAAATGTAATTTCACTGTGTGGTATCAGGTTTACTATGCGAAATAAGGAGCCTGCTCTTGACCAATCAAAATGCGGGATTTGTGACAGCAATAAACTAAATAATGATATTAGAGAAACAGGTAAATAATGCAAATATGCGTGTTGGATATGTATAGGAACTGTACATCATTTTAGCTAAAATACAGGTGTACTTATACCTCCGTGAAGTCTTAAGACCTGTTTTAAAACTAATAAACAATGTTTATAACTCCTTTAGCACCCTTTCAACACCCTTACGAGAAATTTTAATAGCGACAGCTACCATGCCGCGAGAAGTACACTTGCAAACCAAATGTTCTGTTGAGACTTCAGTGACAATAGACTGACTCTACAATACCTTTATACTCAAGAAAAATGCCATAGTTTTCTAGAAATTTTCAAGTTGATGATCATGTTTGTCTATTGCAGAAGACTATCACCTTACGATATTGGACTGTTATTTCACTGCTATCTACACTAGAGAGACAACACTCTGGGTTTTACTTATAGATGTATACATAGATGCATTAGTAAGTAGATCCACACATGACTCTAAGTGGTGGACTAGAGTAAGCAAGTATTTCGAATTACCCTGTATTTCAAATTACCCGTATTTACCTTACTAAGGAATCCCAGGAAACTAAACCTCGTAGAGGTAGACAGAGGAAACGATGGGGTAGAATGGTTGATGAACTCATTGTATCTTTAGGTGTAGATAACCATGAATGGCTGGAGGATTTCATTAGCTTCATTTTTTGCTTGTATAGAGGAGAGTATTAGTGAGAGGGAGGGTAGGCATTTGGGGAAGAACTGAATAATAAAGATATGTACAAAAGGCTTGGGAGGAACTAGAATTAATTGCATGGGGTTGGTGTTGCAAGAACTAGACACATGGCTTGAATGGAGGCATAGAGTAGAGAAGGTAAATCAGAGTAGAGAAGGCAAATCAGAATGTGCATTGTGTCGTGCTGAGTGTGAGAGTGCAGTTCACATGTTGTGGGAGTGTTCAGCCTAGAATCATTTTGTGGAGAAGCTTCATGAGCTTTAGGAGACAGATAGGAAAATTTTGAGGGTCTATCCAATCGGTGGAGTGGAACACTGGACTGGATTACTGGACTGGACTACTGGACTTGATGTATAACCAACTGTAGAGTACTGGCAGAGTGCCCCCAACCCTCCACGTTCAAACGGAAGCCCTCTGCCATTTGTTCCAATCCAGCTAGCGGGGTCGGAGAGAGTCGGCAGCTAGCTAGCTACTCGGATACGCATTTGCGCACGTTTCACGTGCATCGCCTTGTTTAGGAATGCATAGGCGACAGTTTATGCAACACCCAATCAACGGTAATAAACATTTTATTCCACCTTTTGTCGTGGTGTTACAGTTTATCCGCCCTCCCCCCTCGGGCAGATAAACCAGCAACACCACTCCGAAATAACATATACTTACATCGACCATAGACCAGACTCTTCACGTTCGTACTCAGTAAACGCATCAGAAGTTACACGAAGGGCGTTTTACGGGATCTACTTAGCCTCCCTTCGCTGCCATAGTCCTTGCATGTTTGATCACGCGTAACAATGTGTGCATGCGTTTACACTCGTGTGCGCCGATCCAAATTTTACAAGTATTAAATTTTGCGTTCTGGTGCAAATCCGCAGAAATATCATACTATAGTATCTGCAAAAAATAGTTACCTTAAGGTTGTACATATTTGTAATCATGGAAGTACTGTACCAGTTTAGTGTGAATGAAACATCGAAAACACAGAAAAATTTGGTATGTAGCTTCTAGCTTAGGAAAACATCCTACAATGATTCTATTGGTCAGAGTCACGGCACAAGGAAAAAAGAAGCTATTTTTGTGCTAAAGTGAAGATAAAGAGTTAGTACATGCATACGTGGCCGGAATTGCCACTGTAAATACGTATGATCTGCCCTATAGTTGCCCCAGTAGCCACCCTGAAATGCTTTAAACCCTTGGATTTGAATACTTGCATTCATTCATGCTGCATACAGGCATATATGCACACACACAATACAATGCAACTGTACCTGGCATTGCAAGAATGTCCACACAACCAAGATATCGCAGAGCATCCCGATAAAAAGCTTCATAATCAGAATTAGCCTGGAAAAAAGTGCACCAAGTAAAATTAAAATAGCTCTGCTTTTAATGTCGCAATTCATACACCATTGAAAAGCACATTCCCCATATGAATAAACTAGAAAGTTATATAAGTACTGCTAGATTCATGCTGAATGAGCGTTTCTAAGGTATTGGTATAATACCTTCAAAATATGCAAAAGAGGAATTGTTTTGGCACATATAGGGGTTGTAAATAGATAACAAAGCATTGGACACAAGATCTGATGTGTGCTCTGACCAAATATATGCATGGAATATAGGTTAGATCACGAGGTGGAGGTATCTCATTTTCTGTGATACTGACAACCGGTGTTCTAACCGATTTAGATTTTCCGCAAGTATGCAATTAAGGCCTGCTACCATAGCAGTACCCACAAAAGGTAGGATTAGGTATCTATTGGAAGGTACATATCTATCAGATTTAGATACCTCACTAACACCTCACCACCAAAGCAAATAAATGCACTAAAGTGCAGAACCCTCTGGGCCATGAGTTCATGCCATTATTGACACATATTGCTTGGAGGCATGACCGATGGCAACTCATGAAACTCAACTCACGACAACTTCCATACATGCCACTTACACGTACGCTTAGTTAAATATGCATGCACACTTTCCACAGGAAAATGGCTGACTGTATGTATGGCTTTCAACGGAGGAGTGCTGCATCTCTGCAACCAAGTGATTTCAGAGAAAACCACACAATTTTTCTGAACTCCGTTGCCCGCTGAGTATGTGACATTATTTTCAGGATGAGCAGACGCTACAGAGGTGAGATGTGACTTAACTGACCACCCACACCCACACATACAGGACCAACTGCAGCAACCCTTGCTGCGCATGCGCACCAAGGGTTGGATTTTGCTGTGAATATACTCTATTCATTAACGACATTATTGGCGAGCATGGCGAGCCCTCCTAGTGATCTGAATGGTTTGATTTTTCTATTATTTATATGTCACAGACACTGCATATACCGTAATGTTGTATGTGCTTATAATTTTGCGTGCACACTCTCCCGCTCGCCAACAATGCGTAGCATTCAACTAGTATGATTACATCTAGGTTGATAAGACAAGGCTTTTGGTACACTAGATTGCGTAACAAATTTGAACACTATAGTCCTAGGCATGCATCACTGTTTAATAAATTCGGCACCAGTGTCAAGGACCATATAGATGATGGCATATGTTTATCGGCATCTGCTGTTATGGCCTAACTAAACATGTTACATACAGATGTAACATTGTGGTGGACACATGATAGATATATTTAAGGGCCTACTTCCTATCACCATTTCTTAGTTCTGTTGCGTTTGTGCTGGCTCCTCCCTCCTCCTTCCTTCTGGTATGATATTATTGGTGTATGTTGGCCGTTATCCTATTCTTTTGATATGCTAGCTAGAGGCAGGGTATGTGGGTAGAGTTAACATGTTGTGAAAAATATCTTAAACCCACCAGTCCCAGTTCTCAGGGCTGGGCACCCTGACTCTGATATCGGCACAGAGTCAGGAGCTCTAATACATTTACTTGGTAGTCATAACTGCACGAGGGTTACGCACTTTACAAGTGCATTTCATTTATGCTTGGAGGAGGAAAGCCTCCCACTACAGCATCACAGCCTTCTGCCTCATTTACACACGGGAAAGTTTCTTCTGTGTAACTAGGCATGCCAGATACTTGTACCTCTGTGTACTGCTCAATACTTCCCTCATGAGATCTCCGATGAGCATGAACAGGAAATACATTGTGTGCTACAAAGCACCTCTGTAGCTGGGTACCTGGTTCAAAGTTTCCTTAAGCAACTGTACTTTTAGTAAAACTTGCAATAAAGGAGTGTACCGCAATGAAGCATAAGAGCAACAAGTAATGACCAATTTTATTAACTACATAGTGGCTTCTCGCCTAAAGTATACTATTACCAAAGGTGACGTGAAAGTAACCCAGCAAGCTTTTTTTAGGCCAAGGTCCAAAACTACTCTGCAACTTACTCCAATGGGTATACCAACAGTAGTATTGAATCAACGGCAACGACAGCATTCACAGGGGGTGTAAAAAACTTCAGTAAAGCTTCTGGAACTCAGTTGGAAGTTCTACTTTTACTATCTTTACCGAACTGACTACTACCCTTCCTATTATCTTCTTGCACTGTGTGTGTGTGTGTGTGTGTGTGTGTGTGTGTGTGTGTGTGTGTGTGTGTGTGTGTGTGTGTGTGTGTGTGTGTGTGTGTCTGTCCGACTCACATTCACACCTGGTAAGCGAAAGTAAAAGTCTTGACAACATGTGTATGGTGCTTACATTGACACTTTGTCTCCAGCCTGTAATGAAAGTATATATATGGAAAAAAGCAGAGACTATTGAATAAGTGAAGAATATACTGGCTCGGCCGCAGAGAAGAGGCGGGTGCTAGTGTGGAATTGCAAGTTCTTTTGCATGAGTTTTCTCACAGAAGTAAGCAGAATGTCTCTGACAAAGGTTTCTACACGATGTGGAGTACTTGTTCGTATGAAAAGTCTGTGTGCACATGGTTATATGTTTCAATTGCCATAAAAGGGTTCAGTTTAAGCATAAAAGAGCCCAAGAATCTTGTGATGAGACTGTATTCAGACAAAATAGAAACACTACAGCTAAGAAAGCTTTGGATTGACACACAATCAAATGGTAGAGAAACAAAGTAGGTACTGCAACAGAAACTCTAGATGAAACTTTGAATAGACAAGAGTAGGAGAGATTCAAACTGCTAGAAAGAGGGCCTTGGAAACGCAATATCTGACATGTTGCTAACCCAGTGGCCAATGCAGGAACGTGGTGAATGCACTATCAGTAGACGGCCAACATCAGTGGAGCTCCAAGCATTGGCACAGGCTTAAGCAGGGACCATGAGCTTGCTTCATTTCAGAGCTCTTTCTCAACTTCTCTCCAACTGTTGGCCCTCCCACTTCGATGCTCAGGTTCAGAGCTGTTCTGGTGTGTGAGCAGTCAAAGCAGAACACTTACATTAGCAAAGACCTCAATAGCTGCACATGTGTTTGTACACCAATGACGTAAGCAGATAAGTACTTTGCCCTGGATTTCAATCAGTGGAGGGACAAGGTTTGCCTACAAGTCTTGATGCAAAGTTGTACCTCTCAGAGTCAGACCCCGAGACATCAAGGCTCGAACCCTTTCTCTCACATACAATAGTACTGGCATTCTGTGTGAATACTTATGCATACGTAAATAGCTTATATAGTTGGTGTTGGCACTAGTGCTAGCGCATGTGCTGGTAATCCAGATGTGAGTATGCATACGTGTATGAGATGAGAGACTGGTATGATGGGTGTATGCATTTCAGGGCTGGCAAATACACGGCACATAAAAGGTACAGAAAGCGTAACTTTCCTTATGAATTGTTGCTTTCTTTCCCCTCCTGCTGTATGTGTTCATTTTGACTCAGGAAACACTCCATTGGATTTTTTTTTGAAATCCCGTATTGGCAAGTGTGAGTGAACCAACCTAGTCCTACAGCTGGCACGATTTTTCAATATATAGGTATGCATATGTTTGGCTCCACATATAAACTGTGTATGCATATGGGACCTGTGAGGCCTGGGTTCTGCCTGCACACTACGTGTAAATATAAAGCTGGCTCATTGAAAGTTCAAAAGTCACGAAGGACTAGGAAGTTTAAACCTGAGTTGAAGCTACAAGTTTTGCTTCTCATGGATGCTAAGAGGTCACGGAGTGCAGTGGAGCCAAGCTCTATTCGGAACCATGCAATTGTGGCAGCGAGCAAATGACAGAGTTGCATGTGCTGTTTCCTTACATGAATTGAAGACATGGGGCGCGTTGAATATATTTCAACCACAGTTGAGTTGCTCCCGTTAGCCAAAAATGCACTGCATTCACCTACTAGTACATTTGTTTCCAAAGACCTCACCTTGACACAAAAGATAGAAAGTACGATGGGGAAATGCAATAATATCCTATCTACACTTTTGGGTTAATTCTAACCTAGGGATACTTCTGCTGTATTTTCTAGGTGATAGTATTACACAGTAAAGAAGTATGACCAGGGTTTATTTCAGAAAAAGTGACAAGGGCTGGCGAACCGCATATACGAGAAATCTTGGGGGGTACATGAAAACACATGTGGATGTATATGAGGAAGGGGGGGGGGGCAAAACTTTTTTTAAGGGGGGGCAATGCCCCCTCTCGCCCCTCCTAAAGGAAACCCTGATGACCGTATTTTCTTTTCTCCTTTAGCTAAATTGTGGAACTGTGGCATTTGCAAGCAGCAATATAGTAATCCAAAAGAATACTGCACAAAGGCTTTGATAGAGTACGCAATGCAAAGTATGTAGTATAGAATCAGTAATTGATATCATACGTACACATACATGTGTAGTTAGTCGTCACATACATGTACCTTGTGAAAGCTACTGGATAACTCATAAAACTGGGCATGTACTGCTGTTATTCCATTTAGCGATTCGAGCAACACCTCGGCTTCCTCAACAACAGCCTGGAAATAATAAGAATACATGTTAATATCTCAAATACAGCTGAAAGATTCATAGTAAAACTGATTTTGTCGAGAGATCCAGCACACACACACACACACACACACACACACACACACACACACACACACACACACACACACACACACACACACACACACACACCAGCACACACACACACACACACCAGCACCAGCACACACACACCAGCACACACACACATGCACACACGCACACACCAGCACACACACACCAGCACACACACACACATGCACACACGCACACACCAGCACACACCAGCACACACACACACACACACACACACACACACACACACACACACACGCACACACACGCACACACAAGCACACACCAGCACATGCACGCACACGCACACCAGCACACGCACACACACACCAGCACACCCACACGCACACACACACACCCACACACACACCAGCACACACACACACACACACGCACGCACGCACACCCACCAGCACACACCCACCAGCACATACACCAGCACACCAGCACACCAGCACACACACACACACACACACACACACACACACACACACACACACACACAATCGTAACCCTCCTGTGCATGTGCACCGAGGGTTAAAAAACTTGAATCTGAGACTACTGCATGAAAAATGACATTCCTAAAGTGTGACATCACTTATGTAAACATGTATGCATTGCTTGAGATGAGGACCCCGATTAGCTGCCTTGCACTAATGCGCTCGGCAATAATATATTGCTGTAAAAAATTACAAGGGTTGATGGAGACATTATATCCCTACCCCCAGTTCGAAATGATACATTTCTATGTACATGCAAATATTCATTTTATGGTAATGGAGTGAGTTCTGCTTCTTCAAGAAGAGATGAAAACATGGCAAAAAATTTCCACCTAATATGAACATCTTAATCACAACACAACCAATTCTTGTATACTAGCTTTAGGGTTCTTCATTAAAAGTGTAAATTGAAAGAGTCCTACTGTACGGTGTGGTAGTTACAGCAAACAACTTTGGCAGTCTCCTAAAGAAACACACACGAAAGTGTTACAGTAACCTTGACATCCTCCAGTGCATTGTGCTGAAGCAGAATAGTTCCTAAAGCAGTCATACAAAGAATAGAAGCCTCAAGGTCATTTTTCACCTATAGAAAATTATGCATAAATACATACATAGATGAAGCAGAAGACTCTCTATGTAGAGATGGCACTGACATGCCCACTAGCCTATATCAAGAAGCTGCCACAGCACCGCTTCCATTGATCACCACACACACACAATCTTGGGCAGAGCCACACATACATCACTCTATAAGATGCTTAGAAAGACAAGGCAAGGTAACACAACACAACACAACACAACTTGCCCAAGCAGTCACTATCAAGAAATATTGGCTGCCTTGGGTGGGATTCGAACTCACAACACACACATGTACATATATACGATTGTACAAAAAATCGTTCTTCCCCACCTAAGCAAAAAGGCATTTGTCCTTCAACTACAGGCAGCTGCAGATATCCAACTGAGGACCAAAGTTAACTATGGCATTAGCATCCCATTTACCCCATGTTATTTGACTCAGGTTTTGAGGATAGAGACTCTGAAACATTGGTTCTATCTCTAACTCAGGTAGCACACAGAAATTGTTTTCTGGAAACATCTACAATATGCTACTAAATCCTACTACCAAAGTTTGCTTCTGATACATACGCTGTTTTCTCTATATTACTGCATGAATGCTTATACAGTGACTGGAGCGACCAACCTGGTTGTAAGCTAAACATTATGTGCATGTGCACGATGCCATATTTACTATAAGTTTCCCAGAAATATAACTAAGTGGGCTCGCTCCAGTCACCCAATCGAGCATATTAAATTTACATACCCATCTCAAAACAATAGTACTATTGGCTGAAGATCATCACAACATGGGAACAGACTCACTCAGCACCAGAAAACACACTTTCAGATTTGCCTTCTCTAACTCTATGCATACCTGGCTCTCTTAATGCGACGTTGTTGTGATTAACCAGGAGTCTGATTCATGCATCACCAACCCCATGCAAATATCTCTTAAATTCTACGTAGTTAGGGATTGGCAAACATATTTTTGAGATGTCTCTGTATAAAGCACAATTCTGGCATAACAACTCATATTCATGAGCATATCTAATGAATCAATGACCACTGTAACATCAATAAAAGTTCAATATAGTCCTCTAGAGCCCTACTCTGATTGTTAGATATATTTAGAGTACCCTTTCAACAGACAGCAGGTTCAGTTTGGTTATCTTCCTCACAAAAATATATCACTATATACATACACACACACACACCTTTTCCTTAAAATTCTTCATGAATGCAATAGCTTCTTCAGGTTCTAAGTGAAAGTAGAACACAACGTAGTAAAGAATTCATTAAAATGTTGAAGGTCGTAACAATGGGCAGTGCTAAACCCATAGAAACAAGGTGTAATACGCTATGCCATCTACTACAGTGATCAGTGATTACACAGAAAGGAGCAGAGACAAGATTGGGTCACAGACATTCTATGGCATGCCAGTGTGCCCACAATGGTAGGCTCATACATGTCTATGTCCCAGTCTTGTTCCTTTACTGTACTCCCTCCCTCCCTCCCTCCCTCCCTCTCTCCCTCTCCCTCTCTCTCTCTCTCTGTGTGGGTGGGTGGGTGTGACAGGCTCTCTGACTCTCCTCGCCCTCCTTCCCTTCCTTTCCCTTCTCTTTCCCCTCCACCCTCTCTGTTTCCCACCCTCTCCCTTCCCTCTCTCCTTCTTTCCCTCTCTTCCTCTCCCTCTCCCTCTCTTTCTCTCAGGCTGCCTTAGCAAGGCCGATCCTCTACAGTAACTGGAGGACAAGGAGGGACTACCTGCCAGTCAATCAAGAGGAGCTGCGTGAGTACGTGCAGGCCAGACTGAAGGTGTTCTATGAAGAAGAATGGGATGTTCCTCTTGTATTTTTTGATGAAGTAGTGGACCATGTGTTGAGAATAGATCGAATCTTCAAGCAATCGCAGTTATGAAGGTGGATGAATCTTAACTGAGGCAGAAAGACTGTTATGATTTAGATGTATGTGTGTGCACAAACATGGCATTTGGTGGAGCAAAAGCTATCAAAGTATCTTCATGATGTCCTGATTTCACCCTTCAGAATGTCCCTATTCTACTCTTCATGTACATGCCAATTTTACATGCACTTGGTATTTGGTTGATTGATGGCTACCGATACCTCTCAGGGCCACTTGCTGTTGATTGATGTCAGTGGAGCAGGGAAGACTACTCTCTCTCGGTTTGTAGCCTGGATCAGTGGGCTCTCGGTCTTCCAAGTCATGGTCAGTGATTGATTGTGGGCTTTCACAGAGGGGGATCCTGACCCCCTGATGTGCCCCCAGACATACCAGACATACCCCCCCCCCCCCCCCCCCCCCCCCAACCTCCCTCCCTCCCTCCCTCCCTCCCTCCCTCCTCTCTCTCTCTCTCTCTCTCTCTCTCTCTCTCTCTCTCTCTCTCTCTCTCTCTGTGTGTGTGTGTGTGTGTGTGTGTGTGTGTGTGTGTGTGTGTGTGCATGTGTGTGTATTTGTTGGTAAGAGGAGTCCTAGGGTTGAGAATAGTTTGTGTCCATTGTCACAGGTACTGGGTTTTTGAATACCCTTGACCTTGCCTACTATCACCAGCGTCAATCACCCCTTGGATACATGTGGTCTGTGCAACGTGTTGGCCTTTGCTATAGTGCCTAGAAACTTATTGTGTATACAATACACATCATGTGCTTATAATCCAGCTCCCACTGGTCATCAGTGGAGCCCCTGCCCCTCAAGTTTTGGTTGCCTTAAACTCCCTACACACAGCCTCACTAAGGACAGGGTGAGGCCACTCCACCTGTGTTGGAGTCCAGGAGCCAGATTATAGTTTAGTTACAGTTAACTTTAGGTTGACTTTATGGTAGTAACTAGTTTACATAGTATGGACGTGGTACAGTATGTACTCAGAGTAATGCACCTTTGTCGACTTTCACGTGGCTTCAATTGTTGTGAGCTAGTCTAGCAAGCTAGCCCCTTTTTTCCTCTGTGTTTTCTTGCTGACTTTAGTTGGGAGGAAAAAAGGGTCTAGCACAGGTCACGTTTTCATGCAATTAATCTATTATCTGTACTAGGGAAGCCATAATTGGTGGGCATGGTCATTTTAAGTGGGTGCAAAACCAAAACATCCCAGGTATAAGACGCTACGTCTACGATGTTGAGGGCTTTAATAATACATACATTCTGGTCGACATGTGCCGGACGAGGCACCACTACTCAGGAGAGAAGGTGTGGGCATTGTGCTTGACACAGCCCTGGCAGCCGCTTGAAGGGAAGCAGGTGAAGAGTGGAAAGTATTGATTGTCAGGGCTAGGCTCAAGCTAGGTTATGATGCTAGGCACCCCACCTACATGACTATCGTCAGTGTGTATGCACCTACCTTTAGATCATCAGTAGAAGACAAGGAGAAGTTCTACTCTGACGTCCAGCTTACATTGGATGAAGTGAATAAACAGGACTTGCTGATGTTGGTTGGCGACTTTAATGTGCGAGTGGGCAGTACAGGACAGGAGGGCAACCAAGATGTATGGAGTGGAGTGAGGGGGCCTCATGGGGTTGGGGAGATGAACGAGGCTGGTCGTGACCTACTGTCCTTTTGCGCATGGAATGAGCTAGTCATCACAAACACTTACTTTGAGAAGAAGAAAATCCATAAGTTCACATGGCAGCATCCTGGGAACAAGAAATGGCACTGCATTGATTACATCATAATGCGACAGAGGCAGAGAATTTTCGTGCAATGTTTTCCATGGACTATATCTATAGAACCACTATTGCAATAGCTTTGAAACTTGAGCAAGTGTGTTCTCTGACTCTTCTACAGTGGATTATTACTCCATGAATTAACTAGTAAAAGGCCGCCATAACAGTGCTCAAGCGCTGCAGCCTGGTTTTTTTCCAGAAATGAAGGACCTCTGTCTGAATAGAGGTTCTCAACAACAAAACATTTTTTAGTTTGGAATACGGAGAGATTAATTGGGGGAGTGCGAGCGAGCCCCTACATTGATGATGTCAATGGCTCTTGTGTCAGTCCTACTCCCACCACGTACGTCCTCCTGTTTGCGCATGTGCGAAATCACGTGACTTGTATTTCGCTGTGGAATGCTGCAATGAAGGGATCGGGACAGAAGTGCCAGAGAAACACCTGAAGAGGGAGTCAGAAGACAGAACCTATGAAGCTATACCCTTAGAAAACTTCTGTATTCTGTGCCAGTAGGTGCATATTGAGCAATACTGAAATTGTATATGCTTACCACAAAACCCTATTTGCTCTGATAAACAAGTGAACTCTAACTTATCGTTTAGGAGACGGCCGCAACTAAAACGTGGTTTTCTTTGAAAAATTACTTTTAGGCGAGTTGTGTTTTGTTGCTTTGCCTTTCTGTTGTGTTGTTAACCCTCAGCACGCATGCGCAGCGAGGGTTACTGTAGTTGGTCCTGTGTGTGTGTGTGTGTGTGTGTGTGTGTGTGTGTGTGTGTGTGTGTCTGTGTGTGTCTGTTACTCAACATCTCACTTCTCGAATGAGTGATCGTGCTATAAAAAAACTTGCATACTCAGTGGGATACGATCATCAAAAATGTTGTGGAGATTTTTCTGAAACGACTGCGTTCAAGAGTTATTGCATGAAACACAAGCCACAAGCCTGAAAGAGCCAATATGCTGATTACTCTGGCTTACCCGCGATCAGTTTTTCCTGTTCGATGTACAGCGAAGGACCAGAAGGTTACTCCTCGAGGGATTACAAGCATGCGTACTGCTCTGGTCAAAGCTATAGCACTTCCAGCAGTGTAAGGTGTACAGAGCCACTTGGCTTGCTAGTTAGCCTACGTGTACGCGAGGCGGAGTTTACATTTTGTGCATGCACACCGCCAAGGGTTCTGCACTTTAGTGCATTCATTATTGTTGCCTTGCCTTTCTTATCATCCCTTGGAGTGATTGTTCATGTCCAGATCCAATTATCAAGGTGGATGATAATGAGAGTACAAGATGGAGAAGACAACCTGGAGAGGAAAGTCATTAATGAAGGACACATCAATGAGCAGTCTTCAACAGAGGCAGAAAGTAATAGTGGCAGTGTATTATGTACTGTAAGTATGGACGTAGAAGATATGACTAAATGTGTAGTACACATACTTGTCCAGACTTGTATTTTCTATACCTTACAACCTGGAACAGCTCACATTTTCATATACAGCAATAACTGTCTTTTGTACGCGACCTTTCACTCGAGTACATTAACTTCTTGGCACAAAGCTTCATTTTGATAAGGTCTGAGAATGTGTAGAGATATTCCAAAAGGGCCATACTAAACTACGAAAAAAATTGTTTCTTCAAGTTTGTACCGTTTTTGAGAAAACAGAGCGAGAACATCAACATTGAAAGTATGGTAATTCTCCGTAGGTTCATAGCAATGACGCAATAAATATGTACGTGGATAATGGAGACTTCTGGCATTTGGCAATTTGACTGGTAGCCGAGTGCTGTATGGTCTCTTGAGACCACAGTCTGGGTGCCATTATTGTGCATACAGCACGTCACTTTCCGTGGTTTAATTGTACTTCGCATCTTACCGGCCTTGTTTCTTGTGTAAGAAAGAAGGCTAAAACTATCACCATTATCACATAGCTCACACCTCCACGTAAACCGTGCTGTATGATGGATAAAGCACTGGTGGGGCCTTTCATTTGCCCACGCAAAGTACAACAATACAGTAGGTCTACCACTCTCTACATTCATATTTGACCGAGACTCTTTCAAATATGAACATAAAGAGTGGCACACTTACTATTGGCTGCTACATGGCTTGCTCGTAAGCCAGTCGGTGTGTATGTGTGATATGTTGACCTTGAAATTGCTCAACCAACCTGAAAACCTCTGTACATTGAAATGCTTTAAGATGGGGAGTCTCTGTAGGGTTCGGCTTTCAGGAAGATCCTCTTCCAGCCAACTCCGAAGACTATTATTGCCTCTCCCAGTTAACTATGAAGACTATCTTCGACTCTCCCAGAGAACTCTTTTTAGCTGAGGTGCCACACGTGTTACTTTCATTTGTTGAAGAGGACACCCAGCTGACTGATATTATACCTGTCAAGCGGAAAGGAACTGTGAAGTACGAGATCTACATCAAGGTGTTGTCTACCACTCAATTATGTGCCGTCAGAATACTGTGTCGACTGATAACACCTTTACATCGGTGAAGAAGCCATGTTGAGTGAATTAATGACTATATATTCATGAAACACAAATTCATGTCAGTTTACCCCTCAACTCCAGCCAGTTGCAGATCCTCAGCCAAGGACTGAAGTTGACTAGGGCATGAGTCATGTTATGATTGTTGCATGCTATCATCCCCTGCCTTCGTCTGCATGCGTGCTGCACTTTGACCTTGTTTCTATACTTTTTGGCACTTCAATCCCTACATCCTTCAACATATTAGTGAAAATGTTTTACACTTGTATACATATTATGTTACAACACAATAAATTTTGTATACTAGTTGTTTTTAACACATTCTTCACCTTGATATCATTAAAAGTGAAATCAAATTGAAAGTGAAAGTGAATGATATTCTTACCCATGGTTTTCAAGTGGGATGGACCATAGCAATCCCTCTATGATTAGAGTCATTTTTCTGGAGAAGCTTAAAGAGCTTTTAAGAGACAGATATGGAAATTTTGACAAGCTTAATAGTGTAGAGAAAACAGCATATGTACTGGGAAATTAGCTTTGGATTTTACTTAGGTTAGTGAAGGAATGTATGTCTGGGATGCACGTTAAAGAACTGTACGGTTGTGTACCCCCTTTTAGTATTTACTGATGTAGGGATATGGGTTTACGCATGTTATGATTGTTGCATGCTATCATCCCCTGCCTTCGTCTGCATGCATGTTGCACTTCGACCTTGTTTCTATACAACTTCAATCCCTACATCCTTCAACATTTTTGTGAAAATGTTTTTACACTTGTTTCACTGGTTTTACTGTGTGTAGCAACACATATAAACCTACTGACTTTCGTGCAGAGTTCTACCTCCCTTATATACATAAAAGCAGGGTAGCAAGCAATTTTCAGTGACTCATACATCCTGTCTTGTACGAATGTTGCCTACTGAGTGCAAGAGTGGGTCCAGTTGCCTGCAACAGTTAGTTGTTCTAAGAAACTGAAACAAAGGAGCAACGTAGCCAAAAATAATGACACAGCGCTCGAAACAGCAGCAGAGGGACGGACACTGAAAGTCTGCACAAAACAAGCTTCATGTGTTTGGCAAGTGAGCGAACAAGAAATGGTGTCTGAAACTAACACCTGCAAGGTTGTAGACCTGGAGTTTGACAGCTTTGGGAGAAGGTATGAAGATTTTGTGCATCAATGATCATGTACGCTCCAGTATAAATAATTTTAGTGAAAGAATTAGAGCGATTACTAACCCCAGTTTCAAGGTAGGCTGTTTGAACTGAAAAAGAAGAAAGAAGATAATGATGAACGATCGGGATTTTTACAAATTCACTGTAGCTGTATATTATACGTACTATGAAAGTAATATAGTTTATGTAAGTACTCGCAGAGCATGTAGTTTGTCTGAAAAGGCTTAAAATATCTGTGTTTGGGAGTTCTGAGCCGTTACTTAGTTAAGGCTTAATGGGCGTGTCGGCACCATCTCTACATATAGAGTCCACCGACTCTATGATTAATACTTGAAAAAGTGATTTCCACATTTTGTCCATGTTTTTTCTTCTTCTTGAATCAGCGTAACTCTGAAATCAATGAACTTGAATCTTTTGATATGGAAATGTATCATTATGTACTGGGGAATAGAGGTATAATTTGTTAACCCTTGTAGTTCATTTACTACTGATCATTAGCTTTCCGAGCAATGTAGTATGAATGAGGATAACTAACGAGCAAAACTCAGCAACCATGGTAACCATCAACCTGAAAGTCAGCATGCGTAAAGATATCATTGCTAATAGCACAATATAACAAAATATTTATTGCTAACCCTTGTGTTTCTTGTAATACTGCTGTTAACACTACTCTGTGCAATACATGCACATGTATTGCATTGAGTAATGCTGAGTTGGAGTATAGCATGATTTGTATGTTGTATATGCCTAATTGGTTGTGAAGCCAAGTCATGGTCTGGGTATGAACTCAATCCTTAGGATATTAACATCAATTCTACACTCCTCTGCCACAAGAGATCCAGTGGCTCAGTGGTAAGAGTGTCCAACTAGTAATCAGAAGGTCCTGGGTTCGGATCCCAGCTGGATCCTGAGTTTTTTCAGGGTCCATCAAAAATGACTTGGCATTGATGTTTATGTAATTGTGTTTCCATCTTCAAGTTAATTAACTAAGTTATAGTGTAATTTCATGTGAATGTACATGCATAGTACATACGTATATATATTTCGCTTTTTAGCATGTGTCATGTAATATACCAATTACATAATGACACAACAATCGTTAATGACGTCATTACATCTGCCGGGCATGAGCAAACGCTCAGTGTAGTAACTATGCGCAGAGTGGAAGTGTGTTGACGATTCATATAGTAACTAGTGCTTAGTACTATATATATATATATATAAGCGAAAGAGAGATGTGTTGACGATTCTTTGCTACTCTCACTGTCAGAACACTGCATATGCGTACAGTGTGTAGGCAACTACTCTACGTATGTACCACCTGCTGGAGAAGCGGCATGCTATTCTACCACAATACTAGCACCAAGCCAGAGCACTGGTGACCTTTTTTTTTAAAAAAAATCTATGCAAACAAAAAATGCAAAGACATAGTAATATTAGTGCATTATTGGCATCCTTCTGATGAGGCAAGACTGATATTCGTCTCACGGATTGGATGGCGGTGAGAAGATCGACTTCCCCTAACACACATTATTGAAAAGGTGAACGACAGGTGACATCTTAGTCAGCACATTACATTGGAGTAAGGCTTCTGCTGTTTAGCACTAATGAGGTCAGCTGGACGTTTGTAGAAAGTGGTGGCTTCACAGCCAAGACCTCCAGCTGTGGACAGCACAAGGGGGTAAAGACACCATGCTCAACCTTGCGCACCCATTCACCATACTCTCTCTTCTTGGCTTGTTCATGGAGACAGAAGGCTGCTTGAAGGCTCATGGAATGATAGGAGGATGCGTTTGGATGAAAAATCCTTACGTCAAAAAAAGCATTCTGTGACTGATTCCTGAAGCCTCTTGCTCTGATGTCAATGCGAGTGCGATAATTAAGTGTTTCACCTGATAGTGGCTGTAGAGGAGGTTCACTGGCCACATTGTGGCACACTTCAGTGAGTAGAGTGGCTGTGATGTGTCGAATTTCATCATGTCGTTGGTGGGAAAGCCAAAGGACATTGAGTAGTTGAAGGTAAAAGTCTCTCCACAATTGCAGGTTTGGGGTACATTTCTAAGCTCCCAATCGTCTCAGACAGACAGCATCGTGAAACTCCCCCTTATGCAGACTGAAACCATGTTCAGAAAGCGGAAGTGCTGTAAGCCATGATGACGCATCTTTCTGCTTTGCCAGATCAACACATTGCTTTAGATGTAATAGTAATTGAGCACACATGTCCTTAGCTTCTTGGTTATGACGTAGTTGATTCTCCCTTCTAGTAGAGTTTCTCAAATTTAGGGACAAATGAGGATTAGTGGTTTGGTTGATCTTTTGCATGACAATCATGGCAGCCAGTGGAGCTGTTATATGCTGGGAGGCAGAGAATAAATGTGCAGAAGTAGTGACTGGGTTTATAAGGCCCATTCGCCCGAGTCTCACAGGCGGGCTAAGCAGGTCATGTTTGAGTTGGAGCAGGTGATAATGCAGGAATGTGAATTTCAGATTCGAGTGGGATTAGAAGATCCTGTATATGGGGGTATAGTTCTTAGAAGGTACTTCCAGCGACTTGTGAGGCCATGGGTGAAAGCTGAATATGCTGCTTGTGGTTGGGAGGTGGCAACTTCAGCTAGACGCTTGATTTCATCCGTCTACATATTCTTGTTGCAGATGTATTCTGTAAATGTTCTAGAGCCAATGGCTGCTCCGAGATGTTGCTTTCCTATGATGGTAATGTTCACGCTGGTTCCTGCAAAAAGTTCCTAGCACTACTCTTATGTTCTTTTTTCACAACCAGGTAAGTCTTAGATGCGTTGGGATAATAGCCAAGAGCTGGACCACATGATGAGAGCTTGCACCACCAAGACTTGAGGTTCATGCAGCTAGAAGGCACTGTAGCATTGTCTGCAAACCATACTTGTCCGACACAAAGACAAGCGGTTTTCAGTTTATGAATTAGTGCTGTTAGTACTACAGCATACATGTACATGGTTATCGCTAGTGGGTTGCCTTGTGTTGTTCCTTCTGTGGACATCATCTCGCCTCCCCCTGGAATAATCATCCGGCGCTCTGTCTCCCGATCTCTACATTGCCGGTATCATGCGTATATTCCTCTGTTGCAGGAGATGATGGGTTGTCTGTACTGAGTTGCAAATAAGGTACGGATGAAGTTATAATGTCGGCAATGTCGGCTCCATCCAAGATGGTTGTGTTTTCACTTCCGTTCCGACTAGGGGTACAATTTACACAGGTTCTTCTACCATGCAGACACACACAGCTTTGCATTGCCCATTGCCATTACACTGGCAACATTGTGGCGGCATTCTCACGGAGTGGGTAAGTCCTGACACGGAGCGGGTAAGTCAAATCAAGCACTGGTGACCAAGTATGTTGCTTATAGTTCTAGTATTTCTACTTACCAAAGTGTACGCAGCTGCTTGTTGCTGTCTTGTTGGCAACCAAACCACATCCTACTAATCACACATTACTGTGTAGCTCAGAGTGAGATTATTAGAGCCTATAGCAATATTTGGCCAGATATTTATGAATATGGCGAGTACGTGCTAGTGAGAATTATTGCAAAAAAAATGACAAGAGACAAGTAAATGAAATTTGAAGTGTAATATAGGGATTACCAAAAAATGAACAGAGACAAGATTGGGACACAGACATGGTATATACATCAATGTACCAATAACTTCTAAATTTTTTCTTTACTTATACTGCTACAGGCTGAACACTTCCACAACACGTGAACTACACTCTCACACTCAGCACCACACAATGCACATTCTGATGTGGAAGTTTCCACAATGACGCGCATCTGCATAGCACACAAAACCTCAGCAACTTCTGGGGCTCAGGTGAACGCAAATAAACAATAGATTCGGCCTGTTTAGTTCACCGTGAACGCATCAGAAGTGACATGAAGGGTGCAAATAAACAATAGATTCGACCTGTTTAGTTCACCGTGAACGCATCAGAAGTGACATGAAGGGTGAATTTTTACCACGCTGCATACAGCTGCTAGCTTTCTTAGTCTCTGCAAGTTCGGCTCAATAACAAAGTGTGCATGCGCTTATACTCGGAAGGTGTGCGAATACTTGTGTCGTCCGGGCACTCTAGTGCCTTTCATTGTATGAAGAAGCTCTGATAATAGGGATTTCAGTCATAGTTCTGGAAGGACTGCATACTTTTTAATTGATAGGTATACATGCATTTATTGAACTAACATGTTGTTGTTCACATACATGTAAGTACCTTGAATTTCTTTACTCACAGCAACAACAATATCCACAAGTGACAAAGGATTGATTCTAAAACAATGGGATAAACAAAGACTGGATGATGTTATGCATACAATTGTACATACCACACCCAAAAAATACAGGACTTTTATGTACTCATAAAAGTATCAGTTAGGCTTGTAAGCCCAGTGGGTTGTAATTATTTCCCACATGAATACTCAAAACGCAAGATTCCAAAGGCAATAAATATAACACAACACAACTTAATTCGAGAATGGCTCTGACTATCCAGTGGTTGCAAGCTATTCAGAGTTGTATGAGGAAAGTGAGGTTGAACATAACCATGTATGGCCAGTTTTCCTACTCTCAACAACTAAATTTAGTAGCAATTACATAATAACTGGACTACTTCTGGGGGTGTTGTTTCATTATGTAGGATTATGTCAGACGTGAGGCAAACATGTCCATTTCTATAGGACCCCACATACTGGAAATCCTGCCAAATATAACTGGATTCAATTGCCAGTCTGATCGATGTATCATAGTCTGAGACTCCGCATCTTCTATTGTGTTCTGAATCCCTGGAAGGTGCTGGGCTGTGATGTGAATATTCCTCTTCAGACAGCACATCTATAGGCTCTTGGCTAAGTCAACCAATTCCTTGGAGATTGTTCTGCACAGGTTGTTTATATATGCCACTGTCCTGGTGCTGTCTAACCGGATCAGTACTGACACCCTGGTTTAGTTCTTCATGAATGTCTTGACTGCTAGTGTTGCAGCTAGCAGCTCCAGGCAGTCTGTATTCTCTCTGCCTCAGACCATGGACCTCCAGTGCGTTGGTTCTGACTGGTTGCTCCCCAAACTGTCAGGGAAGTGTTTGAGTCTATTATCACGTCCACTTCTTTCTTGAGGAGGGACTTCCCAGGGGGTGGGGGAGGGGGGTGGTGTACGACAAGCTCACAAGCGCACACGCACTTATGTGAAAGAAACATGACATTCATAAATTTCTAAATGGTTCCTCTGCGTGAGTAAACTGTAATCACTGTGCTTACATTCTATTCGGAACAAATTATTCTTTAGTGTTGCTGCACAGTGCTATTAACAAAGTTACATAGGCCTACATTAGATGTTGATAACCAGTTCAGGAATTCTCTCTCCATACCCGGCGAGTTGATAGCACTTCATTAACCCTCAGCGCGCATGCGCAGCGAGGGTTACTGTAGTTGGGTCGGTCTCTCTGTCTGTCCGTTAATCGAAATCTCACCTCAGGAGCGTCCGTTCGTCCTGAAAAGGATATCACGTACTCAACGGGCAACGAAAGTCAAAAAATCTGTGTGGATTTTTCTGAAGCCGCTCCGTTGCAGAGATACACCGCTTCCTGCATTGTATGGCTATCTGTGTAGTCGGCCATTTTGGAGGCCGTGCATGTGCATTATTAGCGCGTGCGTTTTCACGGGTTCGCGCACGCGTAGCGCCGAGGGTTCTGCACTTTCATTGTACATGCTCTCCAGCCACCTTTTCCACAAGGAGGTTTCCTCCGTATGCCTTTATTCGCGAGATTACCTTCACAAGGAGTATATATAAATGGCGCCCAAGTGTAAATCATTGCTCTTCTTAGCCTCCTAGCAGACAAACTAAATTAAGTAACAGTGAGATAAGGGTGATTAATCATTAGCTTATGAAACGGTCTAACAGCAGATCCAGTTAAAACACCTGTAACTAACATCCGTTATCACTCGAAACGCATTAACAAAATACATGCATTTCTGTCACCTGAATCAGCAAATATTCTATGTTGCACATGATGCTTGTCTAGAGCTAATTACAACATTACAGCATGACGTGACATCACACAGAGCTGGCTAATCAAGATGGCTGACTTTCGTGAGAAGGATCTTCTGATGGCCTGTAGAGAAGAAGCCAGCTCTCTAGGCTATCAAACCCTGAAGGAAGAACAGCTGAATGTGATAACAAGCTCTGTTAAAGGAAAAGACGTGTTTGCTGTTCTTCCAACAGGGTTTGGTAAGAGTTTGTGCTATGCTTGTCTTCCAGGGTTTTTCGACCGTCTGTACAGTTCTCGAGGTTCAATAGTTGCGATTATTTCACTACTAATAGCCATAATAAAAGATCAGGTTAGTTATTATGAGTCATAAAAACAGAACGAGAAATGCACATGTCTTATTACGTATGCGCATTCCTATTGTGCACACTGTAGCATTACATAATGCGGCTGATGATAGACAGACAAGACCAGAGGGTGTGGCTATGCCAGACTATTTCATATAGGGGTCCAGCCGTGGGGTTCTAATTGCTGGTACCTTGGGAAGAGGGTAGGGATCCCTCAGCTCCTTCCTCACCGTATTTTTCACCCTCAGGGTGCATTTTTCACGAAGGAACTTTTCTGTCTCCTCCGAGACATCATTCAATTTAGAGGGAGGCCGATCTACAGTCACTGAACTGGATGGACAGGGATGTAGCCAGGAAATAATTAGAGTGGTGGTCTTGCTGGAGGTAGGCAGCCACCTAGGGGGTCCGGGGGCATGCTGCAAAAATTTTGGTGGATCCAAGTGCTTCGGGGAGAAACTTGAACATAATTGAGTTTTACACTGTTGTACAATGCACAAATAAGTGAAGTCTGTGAGTCATAGTTTAATTCTTCTTTGTCTTTGATTACCCCATGATATAGCAGCCTTGTCAAAATCAAAGTCCTCCAGGGAGGGTCCATTGATGGAAATCCACATTAGGCGGTCCAAACTGCTGGTTCCTTACGCTCACTAGCCTCTCGCTCAAGACTAGCAATCAACGATGGCATTGTCTGTAGAATCGCTGACATCTTTAGCTTGTTTGAGTTTGATTATGGGATCACGTAGTACTGCTTGAATAGCGTGTAGACCAGCCATACGAACTGGACTGTTCTGATAGAACAAGAACAATATTTGTAGTGTTGCCTTAAACCTGACAAGGTAAGGGATCCCATCTACAGCATGTGCAGCAGCAAGCGCAAGTCGGTGATTGACACAGTGAATGCTGATTAATTTTGGAAATCGGTCTTTTAACCGCTTAGCAACTCCACTTCTTACACCTGTCATGACAGGAGCTTGATTGCTGCCAAGTCCCCTCAGTTGATTGACATCAATTGATTTTTGCTCAGTGATGTTTACCAAAGCCATCTCTATGCTCTTAGCAGTTCCATCTTGCAGGTCAACAATGGCCAAGAAGCTAGTTGTGATGTCACCTTTTGGCAAAACGTAACGCACCACCAGGACAAGCTGCTTGAGGACAGAAATATCAGTTGACTCGTCAGTCATGATGGCAAAGTATCTACTCGAAGCCAGATCTTGAAGTACATTGTCCTCAATTTGAGCAGAAAGAATTTGTAAAAACTCTCCAACTATCTGTCTACTACGGTAGTTGGCATCCTCACCAACATGAAGTTCGTTTAGGTAGTTGCAACCGAGGCTAATGGCTAGGTCTAACAGAGACTCGTACTTCATAGTGTGGGCAACTTCCTCCTTCGCTAGGCAATATATACTTTTTATAATATAACAGCCTTTCTTTGAGCCGTTACCTGTCGATCAAAGGCCCGTGCAATTCCACCATCACGACTCGACTGCCTATAGAGCATTTCTTTCTCGATTGCCTCACGATGCATAGCTGATTTACTGTGCCGGGCTATCACGTCTTTACGAACGCACATGCAGGGCTTCGTGGTCCACGTGCCTGCATGGTTCCGCTGATCTGTCTTATGTTTTATGCACAACGAACACTACAAACCAGTCACCTTGCCTTCGTTGTCTTCAACAGGTGCGAGGAACGGGTATTCATCCACCAATGCAGGGTAGTATCCTTCTCGGTGTCGTGCTAGCCGTTTGTAGCCTGATGAGGAGTCTGAGGATGAGGAGGGTGATGAAGAATAGTCAGAAACGGATCCCTTCCTGCCTGCCATTGCATCGACTCACGTACTATTATGTACACGTATTATCGCGTGATTTTACGTTACTGTAAATACAATATTTCTATCCAAAATAACGGTAAGGCAAGACTATCAAGTGTGGCGCAGCGCCACTATACTGCGCTTTGGCGACATCCCTGATGGAGATTTTCCTTTGCAAGTCGGGTGGGCTATCTGGTGAGCTCAAGTAGCATTGTCACCTAGTGGAACCCCTTGGGCAGCACTCTCTCTCCCCCGTGTGTGGTCCTGTTGAGTCTCTGACGGAGCATCTTCATGTGGGCGGGGACTTTGCGAGGGCTTGGCCTCAAGTTCACCCGCACTCTGACGGGCCCTTCAGGGAGTCTATGTCCCTCTGTAGGGAGTTGAAGCGGTCGCTCCAGCTCTTTAAGAGTATCAGCATTTCGGAAGTGACGTAACGGATTCCATAATAGAGCACTGATGGTGTGTAAGAGCTTTTGCGAGCTAAGAAAAAGGCTGGGGTTGCAAGGGCTTTTACATAATGAAAACACACCCTCGGAAGTAGTTATTACATAATTGCTAGCTGTTGTGAGCAGAAAAACTGGTCATATGCTGTTGACATGGAAACTGAGCCTTCAGAAACATGTGAGAAACATTAAAGTTTAATTTTCCACATGTTAGTTAGAATTAGCAATTTTGGTGTATAGAAACCATGTAGCCTCAAAACATCCATATGCCTTTCACATATACATATCTAGAGAAAATGACTGTATATGATGCACACAACTAGCTCTCTCACACAAAATATATGCAGAAATACATATTGAAAAACATATTTATTATGTTACAACATAACGTTTCCATATTCTTTATAGTTCAAGTATGCTGTGAACAGTTTCCATTGCAAAATAAAGGTATGGTAAAGAACGGTACAAAAACGGTATGTAACAGAAAGTGACGTTAAAAAACAGAATAAATAAGCTTAAAATAAATTGCATCAGACAATGAACGATGAAAAAATGATCAAAGAACTGCTGACTTGAAAGGATTGGAAATGTCAACATCACTCTCTTCAAAGCAGTTCAGCTCGAGCACCATGGGACACTCACGAGCCACTTTGAAGCTGCATAGCTGCAAGGTTTTTCTCTACTAGACACATGTTACATACAGCGCACTCAAATGGACTAGCTCAGTCTCTCACCCACATACATTGATATCGAACTCAACTGAACACGTGCTACAACGCAGGTACTTATATACTAGTAGCATTTTGGCGAGTGGGAACGAGTCATAAAAATGATCGGCTTCTCCAATGAACGTGTGTACATAGACAAAAATTGCACCGTTCAGACGAGCCTCTCTTCAGCAGGTTCATAGGCATGACGTTCTCTTTCTCTCTTTCTCCTCTTCGAAGATAAAGCGAATCCATCTCCAGATACCCAAGACGAGCTTGTGAGTAGAAATATTTCAAACATTATTTAGCATAAAAGCAGCACGTAATATCAACGCATGCGCACTGGCACGACATATGAACGATGAACACACACACACACACACACACACACACACACACACACACACACACATTATACTTGGACTGGTGGTGTGTTCATGCCCATAGCTAGTCGTAACTGTCATTTGGATAGTGGTTTCATCAACAAACCAGCAATCATTTTACTTGTTGGGCAAAATTGTAGATCAATCTTACCATGATGAACAGCTTCAGGGATGTAGTGAGAGCGAATGTCAATATGCTTTCATGTGCAATTGGGTTCCTTGCAATGGCAATAGTACCCGATTATCCAACATCAACACCACCGGCTCACTTTAAAACACTGAGGTCACACTGCTATTGAGCTTAGTGCAATGTATTCTGGTTCTGAGGTTGACAGATTTCCAGTTGTAGAGTGTCGATCATTAGAGTCATCCCCCAGTCAGCATCGGAGTATCCATCTTCTACCTTTTGGTACTTCAATGCCAAGTCAACTGTTCCCTTCAAATATCACAGAATCCTCTTCTCTGGTGTCAAGTGTGCTTCATTTGGCTTTGAGTTGAACTTGAATACTGATGATCTTACCTTCAGCACATCTTTCACAGAAAGATATTCTCGTCACTTTGAGGAGTTTGATGCCAGTTGCGAACTATTTCTAGGCAAATGTCACGAGCCAATGTTCATTCATACGCCCCAACTGTTGGTGTACAGGTTCACATCTTTTCATGTTACTGATGCAAGTTCCAAAGCAACAGGTTCACAGTTAGGTGGTATAACTTGCCTACAAGAGATCTCTTGGAGGCCTCAAGCTGCTAACATCACAAGGCACCATATACTCTCAAGGGCGGAGCACTTTCGATTAAAAAATTTCAATTCGTTATTGATAAGAAACATGTTAAGTTATTTTTTGTATTGAGCCAGAGTTTACTGAGCCTCACAGATGAGGATTACATAGGGAAGAAGTCGGATCCAACACATTGAACGACCAAACTCGACAATGTAACCCTTACTAGCGCTGCTGAAAACAGGTTACATTCAAGCTTGGGTACATAGAGTGCATTGTACATTACAGATCATTTGGGGTTACTCACTTTGAATAGCATGTTTAGCTAGACGTTTCAAGCACGAAATGCCTTCACAATTCTTCCATCACCAAGTCCAACCATTTGTGGTGTATCAAACAAATGATAATCGATCAAAAAGTCCTTTTTGGAGTCATGCGACTAGAACTCACCACCCGCTTGCCCATCTCAGGTAAATCACTTGATAATGCAAATGCCACTTCACTACCGGAGTCTGAAGATTTCACCTTTACAGGACTCTTTTCTTTGGTACAATAGTCCTGGATATGTTCCAGTTCACCATACAGTAGCCCTCAAAAAAACGTTTCCGTTTTCACATATTAAAACGGAACTGAGTGTCCGTTCCGTTTTTAGGAAAACGGAACGGACCGTTCCGTTCCGTTCCGTTTCGCTCCGTTCCGTTATACAACAGGCAAGCAGCTTCGCCTGCAAAACTACGCGCTAAGTCCCACTCGCTAGCTCTATGCGAGAGCGTCTGTGCAGTATTCGCTTTCCGCTGTCGGTGTACCGTGAATTCGAAAAACCCTGCTGCGAGAGCGAATTGTCACGCCCTCTTTCTATCTAACGGAACGGACGGGAACGTTGCAACGGAACGCAACGGCCGTTCCGTTTTAACAATATTGAAACGGAACGGATGGAAACGGAAACTTTTTTTTGAGGGCTACTGTAGTTCCCAAATATATGTTGATGTAAAATGTACATTACATCTGGAAAAAAATGATTTTCTACATTTGTTTACGTTTTCTATCTTCTTCTCATTCTTTGTAACTCAATAACCACAAATTAATGAACTTCAATCTTTGAATGTGGAAATATATTACGTACTTGGGAATAGAGGTATAATTTCTCTATTAGCGCTTGTAGTTCATGTACTACTGATCGTTATCCCTCCCAGCAATTTACTAGTTGAATGCTTAGCAATGATGGTGAGTGGGAGCGATTCAACTGTGTCAGATACAACTCAATATGAAACCATGACAACTTTATGTGTCATTGTCAAACAGCAAATAAAACTTGCCAAATGCTTTAATACACATGGGCTAACTCTGTGTTAGAGCAGATGAGCCCCTCTCTCATCCCCTATTGCTGGAGAGCTGTTGGCTGCAGGCTGTGACGTCGAGAAATGTGTATTTCTCGTTCTTGGCTACCTCTGAAGCGAGACGCTACTTTCTGGGATCTGTGTCTGCTCTTCAGCCATCTTGGAAGTGACATGCTACCTCACTGGCGTTGCACTCTCGATTGTGGTAATGGTAGAGCATTGCTTCACTGTAGTCGAAGCTTAGAAAAGCAAGAGAAGGAGTGGCAGTCCATACAAAATTTAAATGAGCCGGCATCTATTATGAGAATGAGGGTAACTAATGAGCAAAACTCAGCAACCATGGTAACCATCAGCATGTACACAGCATGTGTAGAGATATCATCGCTAATACACATGTAGCAATATAACCCTTGTGGTTTTTTGATGCTCAGTGCAAATGCTTAGCACCTAGCATGTAGTATATAACTACAGTGCAGAATGAAAATAGAGAATGTGTTGACGATTTGTATAGCAACTAGTGCTTAAAATTACTTAAGCAAGAGAGAGATGTGTTGATGATTCTTGTGCTACTCTCACTGTCAGAACACTGCATACGTGTACAGTGTGTTGGCATCACCAAGCCAAAGCGCTGGTGACCGAGTACATTGCTAGCAGCGTAGTTCTAGTATTTGTAGTTACCACCAAAGAATACGCAGCCGCTTGTAGCTGCTTCCATTAGCAACCAAACCACGCTCTACTAATCACACATTACTGTGCAACTCAGAGTGAGCCTATAGCAACACTTGGCTTTAATGCATAGATGGTTTCTTGTTTTTAAGCACTTCCACTCCATACACCTTCCATATTCTATTACACACTTTCATATAATATACAGTACATCCTGAAAGTCTTGGAATGAAATGTGCACGTTGAGAGTGCTTCGTTTCCACGTGCGTATGTTATTTGTACATGCGAGATGTTTAAGACAAGAGTTAATGTAGGAGGCGTTATCCTACAGATGTTATGGCCCGCCCACAAGGTGGCAGTGAAGAAGTGATGCAACAAGATTGTGCGCATGCGTCTGCATACTAGCCTCGTTCCCAGGCCCACTCCCACTACGCGCATAGTTATTGTACGCGACCTTTGACCCCATGACATGAAATGCGGGAGAGGGCCTGGAAGATTTTATCACGTGAGTGACGTTAAGGGTAGAGAGAAGGTAGAGAGAACTTAATGTGCGTGGGTGAGCAATACTGCAATAGTATTTACACCTACGCATTGCGTACAGTCATATGCACGTGTAAGTTCTCGGCAGCTATAGTAGCTTAGTATTCGCGAAACGCACAGCGTAGGTTTACTTTAGTCTGGCTAGTATACCTCTGATTGCCACTGTGCCAGTCTATGGAGTGAGAAAAGCCACTCTGACATCTATCGTGCGTGGAAGCAACAATGCTATTCAGGTAACTAACGTGTACACGCTGAGTAAAATCGGGAGCGTCCCTCCTGTAAGCAGTTCTGATCTAGCGGCAGTCCCTGTTTTCCCATTGGCGCTGATCTACTGTCGTTCAGATACGGTAGCAATAGATGGCAGTGCCTTAGTTCATATCTGTCTATGGCTCAAATACTAAGGTCAGTACAGATCATGGCTAGCCACGAGCCAGCCTTAAACGATGCCAAAGGGTCCAGAGCTCGCGAGTGCACGTGTATAAAGCTTGCATAGAGCAGCCAAGCGAATACAAATGGACGTGTAGGTGTTGTGGTTGCTACGCCCGCGCACAATTAACTTCTCTCTACCCTTGACGTCACTCACGTGATAAATCTTCCAGGCTCTCTCCCGGTTTTCGACATCCAGCGGTTCTAAGATTGCGTAGTGGGGGAGAGCCTGGGAACGAGGCTATCCGCATACTTCTCCGAGGCTATCTGCATACCTCTTGCTTGCATCACAGTTAGCAGCTGAACGCTTTTGTACAGACCGTGCAGTTGTACTGGCAAGCACAAGTTGGCGTGGGCCATACCTGTAGCATTTTCTCTGGTTGTGTTCCGCTCTTCGGCATTTACCTGCTGTGTCTCGCTCCCCCTACCATGTATATCTACTGTTATCTCTCTGTTGTGAGCCGGTCATGGCTGACAGCGAGATGGACCTCTCAATCCCGGCTCTCTCTGACGGAGATAACGCGACCGAGTCGACACCGAGGACGAGGGAAGTGTCTGTACGGGACCTTATTTAGGAAGTCGCTTCCGTGGTATCGACCACCTTCAACAGGATCATGCCTGCACTCAATAGTGGGAACCTCCCTGGACCTTCTGCTAGCATAACCCAGTCTGTCTCGGGTGAGTTAAACTGATATGCATATGCACGTAAAGGTGTTCTATAAACCCTTGGCCCATCCCTGTTTTTGTTGCATGGCGGGCACAGCACAATTTCAGGACTGTAACTTCTCTTGCTAGGTCAATCGGTCCCATCTTCTCTTATGTGCCTAACCCTCATCCCCTTTTCAGTCGTGGCCGGAGTTCCTCCATCCCGGCACATGAGACCCAAACTGTATCTACAGTACCAGCTGAGCCATCACCACTCTGCTCCACATCGCCGCTGGGCGCATCCATTGCCAAATCCAAAGCTGCCCCCTTCAAGGTAGCTAGCAGCATTGCTCCCATCCCTGTTTGTAGTATCCTGGCCCTCGAATTCATCGAAATGAGGGAATTACTGCCAGATAACATCGCCCTCTCCGAAAGGCTGGCCGCTCTTCCATCAGGTCTCGTCCCTCAAAAACCCCCAGGGAAGAGGGAGATTAGCGGGGACAGAGCGCTGATGACCTGGGTTTCATCATTCGCCACTTATGTGGCTATAGTGGCCAAGGTCCACCCTGAATGGGTAGGTGACATGCTCGCCTACATGTTTGGGGGTAACGGCTGGCTTACCTATGATGCTGTGTTCTGTCGGAACCAGGAGGGCTCGAATAGCCTGTGGAATATGATCGATCCTTCCCTTCACCAAGTATATATTGCCAATCAGGGGGAATGGGCTGTGGCTCCTTGCAGCCACTGCCAAGAAGTGGACCACACCACATCCGAATGTGCGGTGGCAACCATCCTCCCCAGGACACAACTCCCAATGCCCAGCCAGTCTTCTCCTCGTGAAGGTGATCGTCAGGTGTCAGGCAAAGGCAAACGGCCTGCTCCCTACTGCAGGTCACCACGCGCCATCTGTTACTCATGGAGCACTGGGAACTGCAGATTCCCGGGGTCTTGTAGCTATGCTCACGTGTGCTGCAACTGCTACGGGAACCACCCCTCGTCGACTTGCAATGACCGAGGGCACGTCAATCCCCCATCAAAGGCCCCCCTCTCCCAGGCACTCAGGGACCCCAGATGGGAGTAGAATGTAGAACACTTGGTAGAATAGCGAAGCCCGCTCTCATCCTTGTCATCCCAGGGTGTTTAGTTAGAACCTTTATCATGTGTGACCTCATTGTATCCCAAGGCAGACCTCATAAGTCAGTTGTGTGTCCTACTTAGCTACCCATTGTCTTGGCCTGGAAAGTAATGTGTGTTGGATCACGCAGTTCACGGTTGTAGACCAAGCATTTCACACTCGAAGTCAGATCGACTGACAGCACATTCAAACAATGTATCCATAGGATAGGAATATGCCTATTACCGATTTCAGCATGCTTAGGGTCCTCATAACGCATTCACCCCTTTACATGTAGATACATGAAATTATTCTCTGTAGCATCACATGCAAGTTACTAACCACAACACGGTAGTGTTCAAGTCGCCAGCATCAAAACACACACACATATACTCCTTCCTTGTTATCCCCCCCCCCTCCCCTCCTTGTTTCTCTCTTATTCTTCTCTTCACTGCCCTCGACACTTCTTTTCCTTCCTCTCCTCACAGAGGCCCGGTTGCTGAGCCTAAGCAACCTCTCCCGAGGGGAATACAAGTTCACTAACGACCTGCTGGCCCTGGAGTCAGCTTCACCTGCCTCACCCATAGTTCCATATGACTCACATTGGCACCCCCCTCTGCAGCTAAGAGCCTGGGAAATATCATTGAGTTCACATCCCGATAGACAACTTTTTCACTTTGTACTGCGTGGCATCAGGTCAGGCATCCGATTGGGGTGCGAGACGGGTGTCAATTCAGGTCACCAAAACGCAACCTTAAGTCAGCTTACGAGCATGCTGAAGTGGTATCTGATTACCTAAAACGTGAAGTTGAGTTAAGCCGGCTCCACATACTGCCCCTTCCTCTCGACCCAGTATCCCCTCACCTGCAAATTAGCCCTTTCGCGTAATTCCAAAGAAAGATAGGACTGACAAGTGGTGTCTGATCATCAACCTGTCCTCCCCTGTGGGCTTCAGCGTAAACGACGCCATCTCCCCAGACCTATGCTCTGTGTCTTATATTTCAATCGATCATGCAGTCGAACTGGTACAGGCCGTTGGTCGGGGTGGTCTGTTAGCAAAACTGGACCTTAAGGAGGCATACAGAGCAGTGCCAGTCCACCCAGCAGATCAATGCTTATTTGGAGTTGGCTGGGAGGGAGCAGTCTACATTGATTGTGCTCTCCCCTTTGGCCTCCGCTCTGCCCCCAAAATATTTTCTGCTCTTACAGACACCATGATGTGGATCCTACACAGGAGAGGGGTCAAACTAGCCCTCCACTACTTGGATGATTTCCTCCTTGTAGGGCCGCTGTCCTCTCATGTATGTCAAGAAGCTTTGGCAGCAACCATAGCAGTGTGCGAGGAGTTGGGTTCCCAGTAGCACCAGAGAAGACAGAGGGCCAGACAACCATTACCTTTCTCGGCATAGAGATAGATTCACAGGTTGGCCAGCTTCGATTGCCACAGGAGAAGCTCGTTCACCTTCTAGCAATTGTTAAACAATGGATGAGACAGGGAAACCACCTCGCCCCACATTCATCAGGTAAAAAGCGGGACCTGCTGTCCCTGATTGGCCTCCTACATCACGCATCGTCCGTAGTGCGCCCAGGAAGGGCCTTGTTCGTAACCTCATCGATGCGTCTACAACAGTAGATGAACTGGAGCACTGGGTGCACCTCAATGCGTTAGCCAGGGCAGATATAGCATGGTGGCATATTTTTCTTCAGGCCTGGAACGGGATCAGTGTTACGTACCCATCGGCTGCCACTACACTCATGACATCAGATGCTTCGGGCTCTTGGGGCTGTGGTGTAACCTATGCCAATTTGTGGTTCCAAGTGGAATGGCCAGCTGACTGGAGTTCAGTCTCAATCGCCCCCAAGGAACTCGTCCCAATAGTCATAGGGACAGCTCTGTGGGGTCCCCAATGGGCAGGGATGAGACTCTCTGCCTTTGTGACAATATGTCAGTTGTTGCAGCAGTCAATAAAGGCTCAGCATGGGACCCAGCTCTGATGCTACGAGTTTTAGCTTTTCTCACAGCCATATTAGATATCACTATTTCAGCTCAGCACCTTCCGGGGGCCCAGAACACTTCTGCAGATGCCCTGTCTCGAAAAAAAACCTAAAACCTTTTCTCTCTCTCAACCCACAGGCTTCCCCAATGCCGACCATCATTCCCAGAGAACTCCAGAAATTGGTGTTCAACCAAGTGGACATCTCCAGCTGGATGGCGTTGTTAAGCAATACCTTGATAACAGCATTGGGTCTTCCACTCGCTCAGCATATAAATCTGCCCAACACCGTTATGTAATGTTCTGCTCCAAGTTTGGAGTTGCTTCCCCCTATCCATTGCAGGAGGATATCCTGTGCAGCTATGTAGCATACCTGGCCAAGGAAGGCCTTAAATATCCAACAATAAAAGCATACCTCTCAGGCATCAGGTTTCTGCAAATACAGCAATCATTGGGTAACCCTTTTGCAAGTTGTGACATGGCGCGACTGGAATATGTGTTATCTGGTATCAACCGGATAGAGGCATGGGCAGGTCACTCCCCTCGATCACGGCTCCCCAATTACAACTGGCATAATGCACCACCGGGCAGTATGGTTGGCAGACCCCTAAGAACCCGGATCATATCATGCTGTGGGCAGCAGCATGCCTAGGTTTTTTCGGATTCCTTTGGGCAGGGGAATTTGTAGTTCCTTCTCCTCAGGCATATGATCCAAGTGTGCATCTGAACCTCAATGACATTGCAGTCAACAATCATTCAGCTCCCACCATCATACGGGTATGAATTAAACAAAGCAAGGCGGACCCCTTCCGCCAAGGAGTAGACGCTTTCTTGGGTGCCACCAACTCAGCCATGTGTCCAATAGATGCCATCATCAGGTATATTGCAGTACGCAGCCCTTCCCCTGGCCCTCTCTTCGTCCTACAATCTGGATTATCACTGACACGCTCCTTCCTCGTGGGTCACCTTCAGTCAGCACTACAGCAAGCCGGTTTGGATCAATCTAGGTTCAACAGCTATAGCTTCCGTATAGGAGCTGTGACCACAGCGGCAGAACGAGGTTTCGAGGACTCAATGATACAAACTCTAAGGAGGTGGCGCAGTGATGCATACAAAATATACATCAAACTTCCTAGAGAGCAATTAGCAAGCATATCCAGAATTCTAGGTCAGTAAGTAGATGATAACATGATAATACATGTATATAAGGTACAGGCTTTTCCTTCTTTCTTTCTTTGTAAGTTTAGTCATACCTATTAAGAGTAGAGATCAGGGTATGCATGTGACTAGCTGGTCCCCAGCTCTTTGGGTGATGTCCCATGCAGGGCATAATATAAACAAGATTGCTAGGGCATGTTGTGCAGGTGGTGGAAGTGCAAAGGTTAATTGGCTTGTTTATGCTTTGCTACATGTGCATTTACACAAGGTCAAAGTGCATAGGTGAAAGGGCAGGGTAAGCCTGACCTTCAGCTAAGGGGGCACTTGAGTTAAATGGCAGGGGTAAGCATAATTTGCGGCATAAAGTAAAAAAGTATGCACTGGCGTGTGCCAGTATGACATAACACTGCATACCTTGACCCTTGCACGATACACCCATACCAACCCCATCAGTCAATGAGAGTTGGCTGCCTGAGGTGTAACCCCATCAGTCAATGAGAGTTGGCTGCCTGAGGTGTTAAGTGTTTAAGTAAGCCTCCATACATTAATAACACGCACAACGCACTCGCACGATCGCGCGCAAACAGGCTCCGCATAGCGCACTCGCACGCAAACTTGTGAGCGTGCGTATGCGTGCTCTACCTAATATATATGTATATATTGTCGCGTACCCTCACGAATGCGAGCGCGAGCTGGCTCTCACTCTTACACTTTTTACATTCGCGTGTAACATCACAACATGTGTGCGTCATGAGCAATGTGTAGGCGTAATTACGTGCTCCCACCGCATGCATATTCGAAGACTTTTAGGATGTACTATATTTATGTATATGGCAGAGAATGCCAAATGTTTAATCATAGCACACTGATTGTACATATCTAAGGGATATATGCAATTCAAAAACCTGAGGGCTCTACGTAGTGACCCGAACATAGCAAGGGCACTGGCAGCCCGACTGTTTTGAATTGCATAGATTCTTGCGTCCCCTTTGTGGCGAGTAGGCTACTAGTAGACGAATGCAGAGAATTCTTGGCAAGCAAGAACGATTAATGAAAACATACATTAAGAAGTACATTAACAAATCGGTGTGCCTTGCGTATATAAACTGGTGGTATGCTAGACAAGTTGTGCATATTCCCTGCTGATAAGAGCTAATAAGCTTGAAATAGCGCGGTCCAAGGATCGCTTAGCTTGTCTGGCCCCACCAGATATGTTTTTTCTCATGTAGATGTACCCCAGTGGGTATGGGTGTCTTTGATGGCTTCATTGCCCTGGCCCAACCCGTGACTGGTGGTTTTTGAATAAGGGGCCTTGCTCAGTTTATTGCTCTGGGTGCGGCAGGCACTACATAGGTAATGATGTGGTGGATGAACTCATTAGTTCTTAAACCGCTGAACCACTAGTGTTTTGGTGCGCCTTGTGTATATGAAGTGATGGTGTGCTAGACAAGTTGCGTGTATTCCCTGCTGATGAGAACTAATATGCTAGAAACAGCGCTGTCCAGGGATTGCTATGGTCTATCCCCATTGTAAACCATATATACGAATATTGTTCATTTCCACTTTCAGTTTAAAGTTGATTTTACTTTTAATGATATCAAGGTGAAGAATGCGTGATAAATAACCATGAAACAAAAACTGATTGATCTGTGATGTAAGTAATATCGCAAAAAGTGCTTCCACATTTTGTCCACATTTTGTTCACATTTTTCATCTTCTTCTTCGTAATGATATATTTCCACATGCAAAGATTCAAGTTCATTGATTTTATGGTTATTGGGTTAC
>OZ019957.1:2984908-3262408 GCA_963970385.1 Theonella swinhoei
CGCTGATTCAAGAAGTGGGGAATAGAGGTATAATTCTTCCGTTAACCCTTGTAGTTCATGTAGTACTGATCATTATCTCATCCAGCAATGTATTAAAAATGAGGATAAGTAATGAGCAAAAATTAGCAACCATGGCAACCATAGACCCGAAAATCAGCATGTGTAGAGATATCATCAATACCAATACAGTAGAACCTTGTTACCCGAACTGCTATTATCCAAACTCTTGATTATCCGAAGAGGCGCTGACAAGTAAATTACTACACAACAATAGACAGACGTGTGGACAATTATTTTGCTACTCCCACTATCAGAACAGGGTTTATTTCAGAAAAAGTGACAAGGGGGGCCAATCGCATATACGAGAAATCTTGGGGGTAACATGAAAACACATGTGGCTGTATATGAGGAAGGTCTGTTTGACTTAAGGGGGGACAAAACCTTTTAAGGGGGGGCAAATGTCTCCTCTCGCCCGCCCCGCCCCCCTAAAAGAAACCCTGCAGAACACTGCATACGCGTACAGTGTGTTCTGTAAGGCCACAACTCTACGTATGTACCGTCTGCTGGAGAAGCGGCACGCTACAAAGCCAAAGTGGTGGTGACTGATAGTACGTTGCTAGAAAGTTTGCTCATAGTTCTAGTTACCAAAGCGTACGCAGCTGCTTGAAGCTTGCTTCGTTACTATTGCCAAATGCAGACTTCTGTATTGAGAGTTTCGCTGAACTAGACACGTCGTTTAAAGATGTGCTCGACATACAATGTATATACATGTACATGTACATACAACATGGTCACATACACTGCATTTCTACACACATAGCCTCAAAGCCTCATATAAGATCTCCAAACTTAATTATCAGTATTTTGTAATCTTGTTCACATGTATGGATGAACATATGCATGTTGAGTCATGTGTAAGTCAGTACTGTATATGTTTAGACAGGTCAAAACTGCTATCGGTAACTCATAACTGATTGCTTCATGCAAGGTTGCACTGCATATACATGTGTCTACTCAAAAGAAACACAAACTTACGTACTTGTGTTCAAAATCAGCTATGAAATTTTCATACATCTGCGATGAGGAAAAATTACACATATTCAAATATATACATGTATATAATTCTATCAATACAGCTTACACAGCCACTGGAAAGAATTAGCCATGCAGGGTAGAGTCAAGTCATCGAAATCAATGACATTGAACAGTTAAACACTAGCCAGGCACTATTACGATGAAGATATTGTGGCAGAGGAGTTCTCACCACAGCAATGACTTGACTCTAGATGGTGGTACCTATATATATACATGCTGCTTAATGCATAATTCAGGGCCAACTAGAGGATATTCCTACTAATGGTTAAGTGATCTAATTACAGGGATATAGGTATACTGTCACAGTAAACATGTTTCATACAGGGGGGTAGGGGAATAGTCCTGTGTTTCATTGACTTTAAATACATAATGTACATGTATATACCTTTAGAGCAGTACTTACTTCTGCCTCACCCCTTAACCTAAAATCCCATATGGTATATATTAAGTACAGCGTTACCGCAGTGCTGATAGCGCAACTTTCTGTTTAGATGATAAATATTGTCTGCTTGTGGTTCCATATTGCTGCCTGTGATTATTTGCCTATCACTACAGTAGACCACAAGTTCATCCCACTTGCAAAGAAAAGGCATCTGACCATCTATGTGCCCAATGAGTGGTTTAAGCTAGTGAGGAGTGCATGTCACATTGTTGTTTCAGTTATGAATATACAGAACTCGAAATTGATCAAGAGTTTGACATCCTGTATTGTGATCGGAAACAGAACACTGACGAGACAAAGTTAACTGGCTCGAAATCCTGTGGATCAGAGTCATAAAGGAAAAGCCTTTTCAGTTTTTTACCATTACTCACTGAATTGAGTTAGAAATCTAGAAGGTGGTGAATGTGGCTCCGGGGAGACCTACTAACTTGGGCAGGATTCAACTTCTTCTCTACAGTGCTCCATGCAAGATCAACCCACCAATAATTCAAGATCCATGCTCTTTGCTGAAGACATTCCATAATTACTCGCCTTAATTAATGATGTTGGTTGGTCGGGACCATCTCAGGTGTATGCTGGTTGCCCACAGTAGGACCTACATATATATACTAGTCAAATTCAGGGCATTGTGCGGCGAACCTGAGTGAAAGCAATAGCACACATGTTTGCTGCAGGCTCATCTCTTGCTGTTTTGTGGACTGCGCAGCACGTTGAGCTCTACATAACGCTATTCACCTCTCCTGCTGGTCAGAAAACTGTGAAGCACATTGAGCTCTCTTCTACTGCTTACACATGTGGATTTTACACACACATGCGCATTGTGAAGGATGTACGACGTACTATATATATATATATATATACATATACATGTACATATAGACAGTGCAGCTGACTTACAGCCCTAGGTGGGGCTCACTCAGGCTTGCCCCAATAATATGTACATATAGTAGTTGCAACACACACACAGGAGAGTATGAGCTCTGCAACGATGAATGCTGTCCTGGTTGTGCATTGCAACTGATTTGTTGGAAGTTACTAAGCAACTGACATGTACACATGTATGAACTATAAACACGCACAAAATGTTATGAGTCTATGCCACCTGGAAGTAAAATACATAATGAGTACAGTAAAACCTCTGAAGAAGGGACAGCCCTTTTGTCCCCTCCAGGGAGGTCGTGCTCTTTTCGGAGGTTCTCACTTTTATGTGTTAATGTAGCAGAATATGAGGCACTGCTGCATTGTAATCCACCAACACTCTAGTTTCACAGTTGCATGTTCTGTTCATATGCCATGAATGACAATTGTACAAACCCCAATTGTAAGACAAGCTCTGAGGCCCAAGAGGGAGCCTGGTAATGTACGTGACGTGCATGCATGCACGCAGTTGTTGTCTGTTATAAAAATCATAGTTGTAGGGCACTTCCTGTACAACCTAGTGCCAGCAGTGTCTGCCTTTCTGAGGAGAAATGAAAACAAAGGCTTTGCAGAAGTTACGGAACAGAAATCCTGTGCACTTATACCGTCTCTACGGACCAAAACACTACGTAGGGGAATTACTGGTGTTCAACATGAAGTATTGTGCATGAATTGTAAGCTTCGAGGTAAGCGTGGAGCACGTAGTTGATGGGGTAAGCATGGACATGGGAGCGCGGCTGACTGTTGGGCTGTATATAGTATGTTGGGGACTGGCATGTGTCTGCTCTACAGAGGTTGGAGGTGTCCTCTTCTTGGAGGTTTCAAATGTATCAGTGTAAACTGAAGTTCGACTGGGGCAATCGAACTGTCAGCTCTAGGGGCGGTGTCCGCACAACAGAGGGTCTAGTTTTACTGTATGAGCAAAGAGTGCTTTTAGAGCTGAAATGCTATCTCTGGAAGGCTGTCCAGGAAGTGCTTTGCAATTGTCCACAGGGTTACATACAGAACTTTATTGGGGGGGGGGGGGGGGGGGTTTACCTACGGTTTGTTAGTGCATGTTTTGACCTATATAATTCAAGGGGGGACTCAAGCTGGAGGGGGAAATCCCAATGCACCCCCCCCCCCCTCTGTATGCAACCCTGGTCCATAAAAAACAGTTGCAAGTACAGCATGTGTGCATCATAGAGTCATAGAGATCAGTGAGTCATAGAGTAACTTCCAACAGGTACACATATACATGTATGTATATACAATACAGTGTATACGTATCTGAAGCCACTTACCTCTAAAAGTCCATCAGAGCTGAAGCACTGGTGATGAATGAATTGCTGCAGTTTTAAAGTTAGTTGGTGCCATAACCTAATAAAGAAATGCAACTCCACTAGTGAACACTGAAATTGTGTACAATACAAGGGTGGCCCATGGATTACACCAAGTGCCAAATACACACAAAATGAAAAGCAAGTGTTAAACCCTTGGCGAGTATATAACGCATGCATGCATGAATCCTTGAAAGCACATGTGGTATTGATATGCATTCTAATTACGTAAAAGTAAATAAAAATTTAAAATGTAATATAAGGATTGCATAAAAAGGAACAGAGACAAGATTGGGACCCAAACATGCTATGATACACCATTCTAGCTTTCCCTAGCAGGCCAAAAGCCTTAGTAGTAGTGTCCAAGTAGTTCCAGAAAAGGTTTCATCTGTTCCGTAGAGAGATTTCCAAGGGGACTAGATGCAAAGGCTTGTTTCTTAGTGTTTAACCACCTGCTTCAAGTCTCAGAGCTCAATTCTACGACATTCCTTTGCTACAGTCCCCATCCAATGTGAATGGCATACTCCATGTATAAAATTGGACCAAAAACTACATCTCATGATGGCTAATTTAAACTCTTTCCAACCTCCTCTGCTGAGTGCTGTAGGGAAAGTAATCACATGTAACTAAAGGAGGAGTATTTCATGAAGGTAAGGCTGGAAAAGAGTTAACAGGTGTTCTCATCCCTATATATTTGTTATTGTGAAGAACATCAGTGTAGAGCTTAACAATAAAGTGCTAGTTCTTGCCCTGATATTTAATCCTAGAAATTTCACACAATCTCTACTGTTATTCACACAAGGTGGGCCTCCCTCTCTTGCATAGATCTGATGAACCAATCCGTCAATGTGCATGCGACGTTACATTGTACAAGTCCACTATGTTAAATTACGATGATGTGAAACACTATGGTAGTGGTGACACAAACAGTCCATTACATGTCCATTATATGTTGGATGTACATGTATACAAGTTAATAAGAAATTAATTCAGTTTAACTAATGTACAATGCATTAGATAATATCTTTGTAACCAATTCAAGTAAACTGCAAAATAGCGAAATGTATGTACCTAGGTCCAGAAAAAAATAATGGGAGACAAATAAATAAAAAATGTAGGAAATTTGAAAGGAAATATAGGGGTTGAATAAAAAGGAAAGGAGACAAGATTGGGACACAGACATGTTATGAAATATCAATGTAACATTATGGGTATGTCGATATATCATAACATGTCTGTGTCCCAATCTTGTCTCCTTTCTTTTTTATGCAATCCCTATATTTCCTTTCAAATTTCCTAAATTTTTTATTTACTTGTCTCCCGTTATTTTTTTCTGGACCTAGGTACATACATTTCGCTATTTTGCAGTTTATTTGAATTGGTTACAAAGATATTATCTAATGCATTGTACATTAGTTAAACTGAATTAACAGAACAGATAATAGCATGTGCATGAAGAGTTATGGGCTCTATTTAACTGCCAGTACTTATGTTTATCATCATACAAATATTCTCATTTAGTGAAGCTTGAGGCTATTTGTTGTTATATTACAAGATTTACATTATATCTTATCACAACATTTATCATTGGTCCATTACACTTTACAAGCATACCAATTTACACATTTAGTGGAGCTTTCGTTAGTGAGATACGGTATTGCCTGCCTAAGGCTATTTGTTGTTATACAAGTAAATAAAAAATTTAGGAAATTTGAAAGGAAATATAGGGATTGCATAAAAAGGAACAGAGACAAGATTGGGACACAGACATGTTACGTTATATCAACGTAACATTATAGGTACGTCGATATATCATAACATGTCTGTATCCCAATCTTGTCTCTGTTCCTTTTATGCAATCCCTATATTTCCTTTCAAATTTCCTAAATGTTTTATTTACTTGTCTCCCGTCTTTTTTTTTCTGAAACTAGGTACATGTATTTTGCTATTTTGCAGTTTACTTGGTAGCAAACATATTAGCTAATAGAGCTTGTAGCCTGAGGCTATCTAACACTTTCATTGCAACATCAATTGTTTGTGTATTATATTGTACCAATTTTACTTTTCGTGGAGCTTTTGTTAATGAAATATAGCAAACTACATAGTGCCTGGGGCTACTGTTTATAGGATTACAAGATTTTATCTCAACAGTAATTATACACCAATTTTCACATTTAGTACTACTTTTGTTAGTGAGATATAGCTAACTATTGTCTGAGGCTATTTTGTTGTTATATTACAAGATTTACATTGTTTACAGAGATTTTATCACAACATTGATCATTGGGGTATTAAGCTTTACCATCACACCAATTTTCACATTTAGTAGAGCTTCTGTTAGTAAGATACGGTAAAGTTATTTTTTACAAGATTTACAGAGATTTTATCACAATGTTGATCTTTGGGGTATTACACTTTACCATCATACCAATTTCTACATTTACTGGAACTTTTGTTATTGAGATACAGTAATGCTTGCCTGAGGCTATTTGTCGTTGTATTACAAGATTTACATTGTTTACAGAGATCTTATCACAACATTGATCATTGGGGTATTACACTTTACCATCATACCAATTTCCACATTTACTGGAGCTTTTGTTCGTGAGATACAGTAATCCTTGCCTGAGGCTATTTGTCGTTGTATTACAAGATTTACATTGTTTACAGAGATCTTATCACAACATTGATCATTGGAGTATTACACTTTACCATCACACCAATTTCCAAATTTAGTAGAGCTTCTGTTAGTAAGATACGGTAATACTTGCCTGAGGCTATTTTTTACATGATTTACATGGTTTACAGAGATTTTATCACAATGTTGATCTTTGGGGTATTAAGCTTTACCATCACACCAATTTCCACATTTAGTAGAGTTTTTGTTAGTGAAATACAGTAATGCTTGCCTGAGGCTATTTGTTGTTATATTACAAGGTTTACAGAGATTTTATCACAACGTTGATCATTGCAGTATTGAACTATACTATCATAAAAAAATTCATATTTAGCAGACTTTTCATTAGTCAGATATAGGACTCTGTGGCACCCATTAATAATACATGGCCTGAGGGTATTTTTGTTTATTTTACAAGAAGTACATTGTTTACAAAATTTTTAACATGACGATGCACTACCCACAGTGGAACTACATCACTGTACCAAGTTTCATGTTTAGATGTGTTACCGTTAGTGAGTTACATATAGGTTAGACGCTGAGTCGAGGGAAATACGGGCCCTTAGTAGCATCCTCGCTATGCTCGGACGCTACAGCTCAGGGCCCTTGGCTTTCTAAATTCCGTATTTCCCGATGACGAATGCGTCTAACCGGTTTAGACTACAGCGAATTTCTGATTGGCTACACACTTAACAACTAGCGTCTATACCTAGCAACAGTTGGCTTCAGAGACGCAATTCACGCAAACGCGTCAACTGGTTTAGACTATAGATTGGCTACACGCTTAGTAACTAGCGTCTATAGTAACGGAAGAGTTTGAAGTAAGACAGAGACGCTCAGTTGATCATCAAATGCCCAGATGAACTACTGAGGTCGCTTTGGGAAGGATGACAGTGACAGTGGCGGTGGCGATGTTGACAGCTTCTACTAGAAGATCCTCGACTCCGACTCTGACTGGGACAAACTGGCTCTCCGTATTTACTGTATATACCTATTCTTTATAACCTGCTGCACCCTGCTACAAATAAACTTTGCACTGTACATGTAATGTCACTTTACACGTGCAGCGCACGCGCGTGTGTGTTGCCATAGCCTCAAGTCTCAATATACTCCACGTAGTGTGGAAAATACGGGATTTATTTTCCACGCTCTACGCAATCTGATTGGTTGATTTAAAGTTACCGTAGTCTAAGCTTGTTTAAGCGGAAGAAGAAGAAGATGATGGAGAATTTACAAAATGGACTTTTGTTAATTTAACCCCTTTATCATCAATCAAATTATACCATTTTATAATCATAGTTAGTTTCTGGGTATAGTTACACATTCATGTTAACAGAAGTCCAGTAGGTAGCAAACTGAAAGTGAAAGTGATGAAAAACCTTATATATGGTTTTCAATGGGGATAGACCATAGCAATCCCTATATACACAGTACTACCGTACTGTGTGATTACAAGTTTACATAGATCCTATCACAACATTGATCATTGAGGTATTAAGCTTTGCCATCATATCAATTTCCATATTTAGCAGAGCTTTTGTTAGTGAGATACAGTAATGCTTGCCTGAGGCTATTTTGTTAGATACAGTATTGCTTGCCTCAGGCTATTTTGTACAAGATTTACATGGTTTACAGAGATTTTATCACAATGGTGATCATTGGGGTATTAAGCCTTAACATCACACATTTAGGGGAGCTTGGTTAGTGAGATACAGAAATGCTTGCTTGAGGCTATTTATTATAAGATTTACATGGTTTACACAGATTTTATCACAACGTTAATCATTGGGGTATTATACTATACAATCATACAAAATCTCACATTTAGCAGGGCTTTCATTAGTCAGATATAGGATTGTGTGGCCCCCATTTTTATACATGGCCTGAGGCCTTTTTTACAAGAAGTACATAGCTTTTAACATGACGATGCACTCTACCTGCAGTGGAACTACATCACTGTACCTAGTTTCATGTTTGTGCGTTGCTATATATATTTAGACTACGGTAACTTTAAATTGACCAATCAGGTTGCGAGAAACGCGGGATCTATTTTTCATAGTCACCTCGTTAGCGGGATCTATAGTTGGTCGCTGGCCCCTAGTACCGCGATCTATTTGCACGCTTGTTGCTAACGGTTTGAATGGTCACTGTCCAATCAGTTTCTCTGCTGTAGTCTAAAATAGTTAGACGCACTCGTCGTCGGGAACTACGTGATTTAGAAAGCCTCGGGCCCTTGGTAGCTCCCTCGCTATGCTCGGGACGCTACATCCGGCCCTCGGCTTTCTAAATCGCGTAGTTCCCTCGACTCGGCGTCTAACTTATATTTAGACTACGGTAACTTTAAATTGACCAATCAGGTTGCGAGAAACGGGGGATCTATTTTTTATAGTCACCTCACTAGCGGGATCTATAGTTGGCCGCTGGCCCCTAGTACCGCAATCTATTTGCACGCTTATTTCTAGTGGTTTAAATGGTCATTGTCCAATCAGCTTCTCCGCTGTAGTCTAAAGTAGTTAGACGCACTTGTCGTCAGGAACAACGCGATTTAGAAAGCCTTGGGTCCTTGGTAGCGCCCTCGCTACGCTCGGGATGCTACATCCAGCCCTCAGCTTTCTAAATCACGTAGTTCCCTCGACTCGGCGTCTAACTTATATATAGCTCTAGTCAAGTTAGACACCTCGTCCATGGAAACTACGCGTATTAGAGAGCCTTAGGGCCCTTAGTAGTGTCCTTGCTGCGCTCGAACGCTACAGCTCAGGGCCCCTGCAGCTCTCTAATACATGTAGTTTCCTGGAATCAGTATCTAACTAGTATATAAGGTTTTTCATCACTTTCCCTTTCAGTTTGCTGCTTACTAGATTTCTGTTAACATGAATATGTAACTACACCCAGAAACTAACTGCAATTATAAAATGGTATATGAAGGGGTTAAATTCACCAAAGTCTACTTTGTAAATTGTTCATCTTCTGACACTTCTTCCACTTGAAAAAGTGTAACCCACTAACGGTAACACATTTAAACATAAAACTTGGCCAGTGATGTACTGTGCGTATAGTTGCATCGACATGTTTAAAACAATGTAATTCTTTTAAAATAACCAAAAATAGCCTTAGGACATGTATAATATTGGGGGCCACGCAATCCTATATCTGACTAATGAAGCACTGCTAAATGTGAAATTTTGTATGATAGTATAGTTTAATACCCCAATGATCAACGTTGTGATAAAAGCTCTGTAAACAATGTAAATCTTGTAATAAAACAACAAATAGCCTCAGGCAACCATTTCTGTATCTCACTAACAAAGCTCCCCTAAATGTGGAAATTGGCGTAATGTTAAAGCCTAATACCCCAATGATCAACGTTGTGATAAAATCTCTGCAAACCATGCAAATCTTGTACAAAATAGCCTCAGGCAAGCATTACTGTATCTAACTAACAAAAGCTCCACTAAATGGGGAAATTGGTGCGATGGTAAAATATTTTTGCCATGTTCTGCATATTATTAGTATTCTTGAAGAAACTGTTTCAGACTGCTTTGTTCTCTGGCCATAACTATATCACAAAAACTATTTATGTTTGATGCCAGAGTTTAAGAAACTTAAAGATATTACCAACGTTTTGGAGTCCTCATGGGCTCCATCCTCAGGGTACAAAAACTGAACTAAGCAAGCATAGAAACGTACACAATAAAGAAGAATGCAGGAAGAGCGATGGAAAGGCTATATAGGAATGTAATAACAATGCAATATTAAATAAGGGCTAGATTATGGGCGAATAAGAGGATCCCAAATATGGGGGATTTCAAGGCCTTGGTCTCTGTTCTTTAAAGAGGATCTCTTTCTGATGTGTAGGGCTTCTCGAACTTTCCTCGACTTGGTGTAGGGTTCAGAGTCTAACACAGTGACACCATCCCAATCAATTTGATGGTGTTTGGTCCAAGCATGTTGGGATATGGCAGATTTCTCAGTCTCACATTTATGAGTGGCCTCCCGATGTTGCTTAATTCGGGTGGATAGGTGGAGACCTGTCTCACCAATATATACAAAGTTGCAGTCTCTGCATGGAATGCAATAGACCACAGCTGACCTTTCCTTCATGGGCACAGTGTCTTTTGGATGGCAAAGATGGCGTCTGATTGTATTCTGTGATTCAAAACACACACGAATACTGAATTTTTTGAGGATTCGTTTAATGTGTTCGGATGTTCCTTTAATGTAGGGAATGGAAATAGATGTTATGGGTGTATCCTGTACATTAGAATTGGATGTGTTGGAACAATGTGCTGCTTGTCTGATAAATTGTTGAGGGTAGTTGTTGGCTTTGAATACCTTTTTAAGATGTAGTTTTTCTTGATCAATACTGGATGATGTGGACGGAATGAGATGGTTTCTACGAGTGAGCGAGCAGACAACAGATCTTTTCACGGAAGCTGGATGATTGCTGTTAAAATTTAGCAACTGGTCAGTATGTGTTGGTTTTCTGTAGATACTAGTGATAATGTCACCGTTGTCGGCTCTTGTCACCAAAACCTCCAAGAATGGAAGACTATTGTTATTCTCTAACTCATGTGTGAACCGAATAACACCAGGTTTGACAGAGTTCAGATCTTGAAGAAAATGTGAAAGATGTCTGGACCGTATGATGGCAAATGTATCGTCCACATACCGTCTCCAAAAACGTGGAGCATATTTTGATTTAAGAGCTTTGTTCTCAAAATGTTCCATATAGATGTTGGCTAACACAGGGGACACTGGAGATCCCATAGCAAGACCCTCTGTTGATAAAAAGTTCCTCTGAATCTGAAGTAAGTGGTTTGGAGACAGAATTCTAGGAGTCTCATGATGTCACTTATAGGGATGGGTGAGCGGTTTTCCAGGTCATCATCTAATAGCACAAGATTCTTAGTGATTACCAAGACTTCCTTGATGGGAACACTTGTAAACATCAAACGAAACCATCACCTCTGTACGTGTTACATGGGCATTGTGGGTGGAATCTTTAAAATGTAACGAATCTTTTATGTGATGTTCACTATTGCCACAGAGTGGAGATAGGAGGTTAGAAAGAAATTTTGAAACTTGGTAGGTGACAGCCTTGTTAGCTGCAACAATGGGGCGGAGGGGAATGGTGGGCTTGTGAATTTTTGGTAAGCCATAGAACAATGGAACCTGGCTTCCTGAAGGTCGAAGCGTCCAATACTTCTTTTTTGGTAGTAATCCCCGGTGTTTTAGATCTAAAAGATGTTCATCTTGATCTAAAAGATGTTCATCTTTTTCCATCGCTCTTCCTGCATTCTTCTTTATTGTGTACGTTTCTATGCTTGCTTAGTTCAGTTTTTGTACCCTGAGGATGGAGCCCGTGAGGACTCCGAAACGTTGGTAATATCTTTAAGTTTCTTAAACTCTGGCATCAAACATAAATAGTTTTTGTGATATTCTTGAAGAAGCGTAACTCAATAAGAAGTGTAACTCAATAACCATAAAATCAATGAAATTGAATCTTTGCATGTAGAAATGTATCAACACATACTGGGGAATAGAGGTAGAGCTAACCCTTGTAGTTCATGTACTACTGATTATTATCTCTCCCAGCAAAGTATTATGAGAGGATAACTAATGAACAAAACTCAGCAACCACGGTAACCATCAACCTGAAAGTTAGCATGTGTAGAGATAGCATCGCTAACAGCAACATAACAAAAGCATATGTTATTAACCCTTGTGATTCTTGTAATACTGATGTCAACTTTCCTCACAATGCAATACACGTACATGTATATATAGAGAGATTACGTAAGTTCATTTTGAATGTACGTGCATAGTACATACGTTTTATGTATATAGTTAGCCTGCGTCATACAATAAAACGATTATGTAATGAGACAAGACTCATTAATGATGTCATTTACACCTGCTGTGCATGTGCAAAATCTTAGCAACTAGTGTGTAACAACTAGGAGCAGAGTGAACAGGCTGTGATAGAGAACCTGTTGACGATTGGTATAGCAACTAGCACTTAGTACTACATAAGCAAAACAGAGATGTGTTGACAATTCTTGTGCTACTCTCACCGTCAGAACACTGCACACGCATACAGTGTGTTGGCTCTGTCTCTACGTATGTACCACGATAAGCTTATATACTGTCTGCTGGAGAAACAGCACGCTATTCTACCATGATACTATGTATCACCAAGCCAAGCGCTGGTGACTGACAGTACGTTGCTAGGAGGTTTGCTTATAGTTCTGTAGTTACCAAAGTGTATGCAGCTGCTGGTTTCAACCAAACCATGCCCTCAGTACTAATCACACATTTAGACAGTAGCTCAATACTTGGCCAGATGTTTATGGATATGGATGGCACATGCTAGGGAGAATTATTGCTTACAATAGTAAACGAAAGACAAGAGACAAGTAAATAAAAAAATTAGGAGATTTGAAGTATATTATAGAAAAATGAACAGAGACAAGATTGGGACACAGACATGCTATATAAATGTACCCACAATGATACATTTTCACATACATGTACATGTACAAAGGTTCAAGTTCATTGATGTTATGGTTATTGAGTTATGCTTTTTCAAGAATAAGATGGCAAAAAAGTGGAAAGCACTTCTTGAGATACATGCATCTTACATCACAGATCAACCAATTTTCGTGAGTGCCACTTTGATTGTTCACAAAGTAATATGTTGTTAGATGTCTTGGAGGGGCATAAACGAAACTGTACAGCTACATTGTGTACTACCCTCCAGTCTTTGGCTACGTGGCTGGATTTGAAGGACAAGGCTAATAAATGTAATGAATATGATTACTAGTGGAATGCTAAGCATTGTTGGCGAGCGGGAGTGCACACGCAAAATTAGAAGCACGTACAGCATTACAGTATGGACTGGACAGTGCATACATATATATAAATATATAGAGAAATTCGCCCATTCACATCACTAGGAAGGCTCGCTCCGTTCGCCAAATAATGTAATGAATGTGGACAATAATGAGTTTGTTCCCCAGGTGAAGGGCAGGGTTTATTTCAGAAAACTTGACAAGGGGGGGCAAATCGCACACAATAGAAATCTTGGGCGGGGGGAGGGGGGTTGGCAACATATGCATGAAAACACATGTGGCTGTATATGAGAAAGCTTAAGGGGGGCAAATCATTTTAGATTGCTGAGCGCATTAGCGCGAGGCAGCTAATCCGGGTACACATCACTCTCGTGGCCAATGCATACATACGTATTTACGTGGGGTCACGCTTTAGGAATGTTATTAGTCATTCAATTTCCCTGGAGTAATGTTTAGGAATGTCGTTAGTGACAGTAATATCTACACCATTGACGCCGAGTGCTCCATGGCGCTAGGCATAATGAGCATGTACGTTCCTAGTTATGTCTATATACTAGGTCCAGCACTGTGACCCTTTTGAAAAAACATAATGAGCATGCGCATTCCTATATACTAGGTCCAGCACTGCAACCCTTTTGAAAAAACCCTTGTTCACAAGGCGTGGTGTATGGTGGTGATTACCCTCGGTGTGCATGCACAATGAGGGTACTGTAGTTGGGTTTGTCTGTCTGTCTGTCTGTCTGTCTGTCTGGGCTTAAACTCACTTGTAGTAAGTTGATTCACTCTGAAACTGCTCTGTTGCAGAGCCAGAGTTCTTCAGGTATTGTACAGCTACTATGCGAGTCGACCATTTTCCTCTCCACTGATAAGTGCATGCGCATTCTGTTGACACATGCGGGTTCTGCACTTCAGTGCATTCATTAGTTCTTTCTTGAAACATTAAAACTTATGTAACACACGTCATTTAATGACAGTTGTGCTACACAAGTTTTAATAAAGCAATGTCAGTGGAAATCAATGGAACTACCACTAAAACTGCTCAGTACACAGATTGACTTGTGCAACAATGAACATATTACAGCACACAACAGTGTAACACTACAAATACGTGGGCATGTCCTAACATTTCTGTTGCTTCTGATTGCCGTGTATGTTTCAGGCGATGTCTAGCAATCGTGTACATACACGTATATGTAGGGTAGGTATCTTTTTACTGTCAAGTTCTCTAAGGTCCGTCCTCACTAAGTGACCCACTTATGTTTTTTTATAAGACCAAAAATACACAACATACACACAGTAGGACCAAAGCACACCTTTTGGTGTAAAGGTCTTCAATCTCTGACCACTGCAGAGCCACATCTTCCTCTGTTGCGTCTGATTTCTTCTTCAAAAGGTATCCTTTAGCATCTCTTGGCATTTTCGTTGGATGTAGAAGACAAGGATTGTCAGGAAGGCAACAAGTTCCACGTGCAAGCTGCTCTCCGGCAAAGATTCTGCGCTTGCGCAGAAGGAGTTGCCACGGTAACAGTCTACCTAGGACGTCATTCGACCACGCCTACACGTAACCATTACGCATGCGTATGTACTGTGCATGCGCATTTCTCAGTAACACGCTCTTCGCAGCTGCGCTGTCTTCTGGTGCCGATGTCTTTTCTGAACTTCTCAAGCTGATGTCTTTATTAATGCTCAACAATTCGAAGAACGAAGAGAGCGAAAGCAGGTATTACTGTTTAGGGCTGTGTGTATACAAGTACTCTAGGATTGCGTTTAGCTTATCTATATGCGGTGCAGAGCTATAATGCACTCATCGTAGTAAATGTGTAGACCAAACATGGGCATTCAGTGATTCTTTTAGTGCACGCAGGCGCAGGACGCCTCACTTGAGTGATTGTATGTTGTGTCGCTTGGCTTTAATACGTGCAGCTATCACTGTCACACTATGCCTGACTATCTCATATCGACTATATGTTACCTAATATGAGAGACGTGTGTACCCAACCCTTACTGGGTATGGGACTGCCAGTATCCTGAAAAAGAGGTGTAGTAGGTATACATGTAGGCGGGTCTGCGAAAAAGAGCGTTTTTGTATACAGTCCTATAAATATTTTTACTCTAGTTGAACTTGTTTGTCAGGGCTCCTGCATGTACCCATTATTCACGTAATGTTGTTTCATGATCAGATATGATTTACATGTACAGGGTTTCTTTAGGGTGGGGGTGGCAAGAAACCCTGTTGGGCCCCCCCCAACAGATTTGTCCCACTTAACAAACAGACCTTCCTCATGTACAGCCGCACACGTTTTCATGTTGCCCCCCCCCGTTAAGTTTTCTGATTGGTGAGCAGAGCGAGCCTTCCTAGTCGTGTCAACGCAGGGTTTCTTTGGGGGGGGGGGGGAACCAGTAAGCCAAGCAGCAGAAAAGTTCTTACTTCCACAAATCCTGTCTTTAAAATTTCTGCATATAGCGCACCATAAAAGCCCAACATGCTTATTGTAACATACAATGTATATTCCTATCACAACGCAACCCAGAGAGCATTTAGTATTCCTTTTCCTTCTCTGTTTGCCAATGATTAAATGTATGTATACTCACTTGTCTATTTTGTTGCTTAGGCTGGGTAGCCATTGGATCCTGACAGCAAAGTAACTGTACGCGTGCATTATCACAATACACACGTATAACGCAATGAGTGCGTACACTGTATACTGGTCAGCCGCTATGCTATGCAGTTATATAGACGAACGCTCGGTTACTAGCTTTTTTGGTACGGCAAAAACAGGGGCCATTATGCACAATATATTAACTTGAGCAGGACCACCCCTAATGCAAGTGCTGACCCAACTTTGGCATGTAACTCCTGAACCCACAGCCGTTCAAAGCTGGAAGGACTCTGGCTCTGAAACCGAGCATTTTCAGACACCTTTATTGTGCGTTAGATAAATTTTGTCATTTGTAGAACGAATAAACTTAGCACAGACAGACAGACAGACAGACAGATGGACAGGCAGACGGAGAGACAAACAAACAGAGAGAGAGAGAGAGAGACCGACAAACCCAACTACATGTACATGTGTGCCAAGGGTAATACGATCCTCAGTTATATACCGTAACATGTACATGTATCTGAAATGGAGAAAGTGGGTTAAAGTGCTTAGTCATCCCACCCGATAGACTTTCTACATGCATAATCCTTGAACAGATGAATCCTTGCACTTTTCAAGCATTAATATATAGAGTAAAAACATTTGAAGGGTATAGGAATTGCACTGTGGATTATAACGGTCGGTCATCGGCCATTATGTTGCATAGGACATCAGCAAAGGAAACATGCAATTGTGCTTTGATGTTACAGTAACTGCATGTCTGAGAGTTACAATTTTGTCCCCGATTGTGAGAGAAGGAAGTTTTCTCTAATCCATGGCGGAACTGGACTGAAATTCGTTTTCTTTGAGCTCTTCTGAATGGGTTGCAATAAACGTTTGCCCACTTTGATTGATCCATCAGATAGTTGGGCTGAATATGAATATGATTTAGTGAATTTTCAGTTCAGTAGTCTCAAATTCAAGTTTTTTAACCCTCGGTGCACATGCTAAGGAGGGTTACGATAGTTGTGTGTGTGTGTGTGTGTGTGTGTGTGTGTGTGTGTGTGTGTGTGTGTGTGTGTGTGTGTGTGTGTGTGTGTGTGTGTGTGTGTGTGTGTGTGTGTGTGTGTGTGTGTGTGTGTGTGTGTGTGTGTGTGTGTGTGTGTGTGTGTGTGTGTGTGTGTGTGTGTGTGTGTGTGTGTGTGTGTGTGTGTGTGTGTGTGTGTGTGGTGTGTGGTGTGTGTGTGTGTGTGTGAAGTCACATCTCACCTCCGGAACGTCTGTTCATCCTGAAAATACTGTCATGTACTCAGCGGGTAACGGAGGTCCAAAAATATGTGGGGTTTTCTCTCAAACCGCTTCATTCAAAAGTTACATGTATGGCATTATTTGCTTACCCATAGCATCCTACAGCGATATTGCAGTGGCAACTTTTTGACGGCAGCGCTTTCTAAAGCTCTTAGAAAGGCTAACAGTAGGCTAAACACTACCTGGAATACGACTCAATGTACTTCTTTCTCTTTAGTCTCTTTTTTTTGCCCACAAATCTTCCGTATACTTCTGTTACGTACATTTCAGTAGCGCATGCACTTTTCAGGAGTCGCACACGCGTGGCACCGAGGGTTCTGCACTTTAGTTGATTCATTGCTTAAATAATGTGCGCTCTCTTTATCCTGCTATGACCTATTTTTTCCTAAAAGTCCAATATTGTTGCATCCTTCAACCCTTAGAGGTCATGATAGTTTAATTTGCAGAGGGTTCTTAAACATATTTTTTCTCATAGGAGAACTTGTGACTGTGTGTGTGTGTGTGTGTGTGTGTGTGTGTGTGTGTGTGTGTGTGTCCCAATCAACAACTCACCTCTGGAGTGTCTGTTCGTCCTGAAAATGATACCATGCACTCAACAGGCAGCGAAGGTCACACAATTTGTGTGGATTTCTCTGAAGCCTCTCCGTTACAGAGATACACAACTGCATTGTATGGTTATCGCCCATTTTGGAAACTGCACATGCGCCTTATTAGCATTTCAATAGTGCATGCGTTTTCAAGGATTCGCGCACACGTAGCACCAAGGGTTCTGCACTTTAGTGCATTCATTTGTATTTGACTAGGACAATCCTACTAGTTATGGATGATGATGTGATGATGATTTTGACCCCGAAATGGCTACTTTTTGTTGAGCCATAACTCAGAAACCATAGATCATATACCCCTAAAACTCACCATGAGTTAATATTTCCATTGGGTGTACGCATACACCTACTTTCCTCTAAATCAGAAGGGTGAGGATATTTCTGTGTTGATTTGACATGGAATGACCCATATTGCTAGTGAGTTTTTGAGGGTTGAGCCCATTATGCTAATGTTAAAAACCTAATTCTGCAATTCTGTCATTTCCTTCCTATTATTCCCACTCCATTCCCCTATTATTCCATTATAAAATGACATGGGACAGTTAACATTAGGGCTTTCTACAATCACTGGACTGGACCAGTGGACTGGACTGGTGGACTGGACTGGTGGACTCGCTGAAATTGTTTGCAAACTTGTTCCCAGGCATGAATTCCAATAGTACATTTATAATGCAAGAAGACAGTGACTTTTAAAGTGTAGTATGTCCTTGGGATGAGACAAACTGTCTTACTCTGTAATGCTTACTGTAGGTACACGTGGATTAAAGCCTGTGTCTACAGCTGTACCAGCACAAATCAACAAGCTACATGTAGCTCTGATATGGCTAAGGGCTAAGACTAGGGGCTAGGCCAGCATTGATGTGCCACGCCCACTACTAATTGCGACTGTGGCCTATATTCCAGTTCAATCCATCCTAGCCCTAGCCTAGCCCTAGCCCCTAGCCTAACTGCTAATATATGTGCGGAGAGTGTCCGGAACTGATTATGCGGTGGGTCCGACAGTTGATTGCTCTAATTACTACTCTAATTCGTGCCTGATAACGAGTTTACAAATGATTTTGGTGAGTCCACCAGTCCAGTCCACCAGTCCAGTCCAGTGATTGTAGACGGCCTAACATTAGTGACAGTTATGAGGCAGAGTAGTGACTTATTGAAGAATATGAGCAACAACCATCAGCCACAGCACAATATTATGTTGAATGTCTAGGGAACATGGCAATGAATGGTGAGGAGAGTTCTCTAACAGAATATACATCAAAATGGATCTCTCTGCAATAGGGGCGGCCTGTTTGAAATAAATGACATGACATATTTAAGGTTTCGAGACATTGAGCTAAAAGTACGCAAGTATCTTTTCTCTATTTTGGGGAGAACCACAACCTATGACAAGGAAACTCTCATCAATTCTGTTTCTAGTGACCCAAATGTACAGTTTTACTGGAGCATGTTATCAGTAGTCATTGAGGATGAAAAATCTTAAACTTTTGCAAGAGATTATAGGGCTCTGGGTAACAATGCGTGGGTTCACCATTGCTGGCTGCTGGTTGGAGAACTACAAGCGTGCAACTAAAACATCACAAAAAGAACTAACATTATTTATTATATACATAATTCTATTTTATAATGTGTCTTTCTTTGAGTATCTTGTTTTCTTTGGCAACGGAACGGCAATGTCAGTGATAGTAGATAAATCATGTTTTCTTTCACAGTTTCCTCGAACTGGCTCAAGTACAGCGGAGCCTTGTACCCTCAACGATACAGTGTTATCACAAAATTGCTTTACAGTAGGGTTGTCTGATCTTCCTCCCCATGCTCTCTGCTTGCCGAAGAAGGATTCGACTGGATCCTGGCATAATTTCTCTGAGAAAAAACATGTCACTCCAGGAAGACTCAGAAGTTGGGGTGTCATTTCGGTAAATGAAGCAACTACATAAATAAATAATGCATGCATAATATATGCATACCCTTGCCTTCTTCAACTACATGCCTCTTGCTCCCTATAATTGTATGCACCTGTACAGCTACCACCCTATGATGGAGTCCTACACCTTATAATGTTGTACAAAGAGATCTCTCACTTGTGATTCTCAGTCCTTCTAGTGTCTGCTGAGATAGAAGCATCATTTTCTTTTGAGCAGTTGTGAACCCCTCGCGCTCCTTCGCACTTCTTTCCCAGTCATTCAGATATTGTAAGAATTCTTCTTTTAGCCACTGTGATGTAAAATAATAATAATAAAATAAACAGGTGAGGTATGTGAATACGTACAGTAAATCTGGAATCAGTGGGGTCTCTGTATGGACGGAGATCAGGCTTTCTTTTCAGGATGCTTTCTTTTGTAGACCTAACGTTCAGGCAGTCAAAGAACCTGTCGAAGTGTCTCACAAATAACTCAGTCTCAGAAGTGTCTGATTCACCGAAATAATGCAGAGCATTTGCAACAGATGAACTGAGAACCTAGGAAAATACTCTTCTAATAATATTTTCAAATAAATGCAGTATAGTTTCTTACCTGGACAGCTAAATTGATTCTCATACGTGAGTATGACTTAAGTAATATGTGTTCTCTCTAGCTTTTTGAGCAGTGTTAGCCCTGATGTAGCAATATTTTGGTCATATAGTTTCACAAGATGTTGCCAACTAATGTGCTTGCCATCTTTCTGTGAGAAATCACAACTTAACAACCACCACACTAGTACTACTACATAACTTACCCAAAGGGCTCGTGAGTACTTGTGGGCAAATGAGTTTGACCAACAGTTTCTCGTCGTTTTCAGTGTGTTACATCTCAAAAGAAGTAAATGTACCTGTCATCGTCAGAGTACTAGTTTTTGGTCTTGTAAGCAAGTTCATCACCTCTTTGATGCATTTTGAAAAATTTTCTATTGCTAGATGCACCATCACAAGTCAATGCAATAACTCTGAAGCCGCTAGACTCTAAGCGCTGCACATATTCCCAGACTATTGGAAAAAGAGAGTCAGCAGTTACGCTTCTAGTTGCAAACTGAGCATAAGGGTATTCAAGACTGCTACAAAGACCTCTAACCATCAACATTAACATGTGGGTTGCAACACTCGTGTTGGCGTCATTTGAGGAGCACTGCTTTTCTAAATTGTTGAGATGATTGTTTATTTCTCCTAGATCTCTAAATCCAATTAGTTGACATGTATTTTTGTCAAAAACTAAATCTTCTTTTATTTTCATTTCATCCCACGGTATTTGTTCTTTTCCTCACCTAAATCAGCTTCCCTCACAAGCTCAGCATGATCCTGAAATCCAGTACCACTACGAATCCAGTGTGTATTGTCATGTAAAGTTCGATTAGAAGGTAATTTCACAAACCCTGAGGTACGCAAAGCATTGTATGCACCTGGAGATATGAATTTCATGTGCAAGCACCATTTCATCATAGCTCGATGCCAATGTATTTGGCGGTTATCCTTTGCACTAAATGCCTTTATCTGCTCATCCCAGAATATTCTCCGAAAAGATCCCTCTGGACAATATTCATGTACTTTCTTTGTCATCTCTTTCATAATAATTTCAAGATCAGAGTGTAGATCAGGTTGTAACTGAATCCATTACTTTCAGTAAGCTTCTGTATCCTCTCCTTCAAACGCTTATGCTCTTTACATTTAGCATCAAATCTGTTTCTTAAACTAGTGTATCGCCTTTTCTTCTCGGGTGAACTCAGATACTGCATATTAACTTTACTTGATGATGACACATGGCGTGAAGGGCTTGAGGTCTTTTGAGGTGGTGCATTCTCCTCAGAGAATCACGATACATAATGCATGATGCACATTTACTCCCCTGCACCACTAATTCACAGTTTGCACTCCGCACTGTTACATCATACTGCTTGCCATTGAGGATCACATTAGAATAGTTGTCTACTTTAGCAGCGACTTTTTTCCCATCTTTGGACATAAATTTCCCATTCTTATATATCCCCATTTCTACAAAGTGCTTGTCTGGATGTCCAGGGCAAACATTAAATTTTTCTAATGATGTGACTAACACTTGAAGAGATTGGCTAGACAATTTTTCTGGAATGTTGGATAATGCAGGACACTTTGCTCTCTCTAATTGATTGCAATGAACATATAAAATCCATGAATAGTCCGACTTAATAACAATGCAATCAGTAATAACTAGTGATGAGGGGCCAGATAAAACGGAAATATTACATATAGCCACAGACTCAGTCTGTTGTTGAATAACCCACTGTTGGTTTGGTAATTTAAGCTGAGAGGTTAGCACCTCGAGTGATAAATTGGTATCACCTTCTAAAGACTGATCATTATCTAATGCTGTGACACCTTCATCATCACTAACTGTAACTGATTTGAATGTTGATACCTCACTCTCTGGTACAGTTTCAGTATCACAATCAGTTGAATTAAATGACGTTTGTTCACTTTCTTGTACCACTTCCATGTCACAATTGGTTGACAAGGAATGGCAATTAACACCAATATGTGAGCTATATCTACAATTGGATTCACATTTTCAGTAGATAAAGATGAACCTGTGGGAGATGAACTCTGGGTTGATGTCTCAGATGATTCATTAGAAGATAAAGAAAGTGATTCCTTCTGCTCCTTTCTCCCATAGTTCTTACGTAACCTGCCAATCCGAAATCTTTGTGGCATCCTACAAATAAATAAAACTTGTAATCTTAGCTCACTAATCCCTTCCTAAAGGGACATACGTAGTAGCAATAAAAACAGGTCAGCATAACCTAGGTTAGACGCCTTTTTGATAATAGGTACACAAAAACCTCACTGGCTAAATCTTACTACAGGGCTACAAAGGATAATTACAATCTTAACGCAACTAAAAAACTAACCAGAGAGCAGCCAATCCACGTGCAAGGACCTAATAAGCGTACGCCAGCTTGCTCCCCACTTCCAAGTTGATCACGCAGAGCGTGAGAGGTACACAAACAGCGAATATCCCCTCCATAATACAGAAAAGCACTCATTGAATAAACAAACCTATCAGAAATCGATGTAAATTAGGTGTCCAGCTAGATAAAACTGGCAGAAGCCGAAGCTACCTTATCCAGTGAGCGTTTAGGGGACTAATGTATTACGTGCCACTTCCGCGGTAAAATTTAGCGCACACCGCTCAATACACGCCCGTGACACGGATCCGGCGTGAAGTCACTATACCGTATTATGCGGCGTTTCCAATCCCTCCTCCCCTCTATTATCTATGGTCTCACTACCCAGCTTGGCAATACATCTAACCGCATTGTCCACAGAGGCATAGGTGAGGGAGCACAAGTGACTGTTGAGCCCATCCTTGACACTGCTACCAACTGGGGAAGACAAACTGTTATCAAACGCCACTTACCAGGCTGGTATGGCTTTGGAATAACCCCGAAGTGACTGATACACAGTGACGAGCTCCACTGGGCCTCCGGTGGACCCTCTATACATATATGTCAATGGGCTCTGGGTGAGCTGCGGTATGCTGCATGTTTTTGCATACACTGGCACACGTATGTGATGAGTAGTTGAACCCTATGTAGAAACCATTCTTGATGCCCAACAGTATGTAGTGAACACACACCTCATCTGGGTGGTCCTTGAGCTCTACCCACTAGGTATCTAATTAGAGGGGGGTGTTTATCATATTGACTGCCGCAGGCGTTGCCATTGCATGTGGCAGCTGGCAGGCATCGATATCCAGTTTCAGGAGATCATCCATACCGTCCCTCTGTGTTTAAACCCCCCCTCCCCCCCCCTTTGGGTAGGATCACTTCTGAACCTGGAATGTAAATATTCTAATGATAACATGAGCTCAGAGAACAATCAGCTTTATATGGTGTATTTGGAACACAGCAGGAATATATGTAACTGAGCAATACACTAGGCACAGTGCTACATGTGCTACTAGCACTCCTGCAGTGGCTAACGGTCAACTTGGAATCCTGACTCCGACTTCTATTCAACTGGCTTGGGAGCTGCTGGTCCTGGTTGGCGGAGCACTTCTGAACTTCTAGGTTGTCCCCAAGCAACTCAGCCATGTCAACAAACTCCAGACGCAGAATCTTGTCAACCAACTTGGGGAGCACGGAGGGGAATGCATTGGTTCAGTTAGTACATGTATCCAGTTGTCACATCCATACAATAGAATAGGTAGTAAAAATGTAGAGAAGGGGCTTTGCCCAGAAAGTAGGTTCAAATGGTCTAGATAGGGACCAATTATCAAGAAACCCTGCGAGCTTTCAACTTAATGGCTCCAGAAGATGGGAAGATGAGAAGGTTTAACTGCTACCAATGACCCAGTGTAGGCAGGCTGGAGATGGACTGACCAGCTAACACCAAGAGTATAAAATAGAAGGGGGGGGGGGGGGGGGGGAGTATTCTACGCTATGCTCTGTGTTATAACCCTTTACTGGGTTCATGACCTTATTCCCAAATGTGTGGTTTCACGGTTTACTTACAGCGATGCATGTGTAAATCACTGAATGTTGAAAGTGTTGGATGGCTGAGCTAGTAGTCGCTTAAGCAGGTGTGGAGATCTTCTCGGAGTACTCATGGCGCAGTGACGACATCCATGTGTCCATGAAGTGCGTTCGCCCGCTATGTATTGTAACCTACCAGCTTAGGTAGCAGTACATCACTCTCCCCACACATGACGCTAAGTTAACCGTGAAACTACATGTTTGTGAATACAATTGTAAAGGGTTGTAACACGGAGCATAGTGTAATAGGGTACTCTCCCTATCTTTTTTTGCTAAAACTGATAGTGGAAAGCATAGGCCAGATCAATGTTCGATGTTTAAGACATTGTCTTGTACAAACTGCTTGATAATTTATAGAGATGTGAATGTAGTAGTGCAATTTACTGGTGTCAAAGGCCTTCCTCTGGTCATGAAGACATGAAAGGATGAAGAAACTCAACAACTATAAAATGAGTGAGTCCAGAGAAGAACAGTGAATGCATGTAAAAAAAAAACTTGACAACTGGATTGGTGTGAGGGCAGTAGAAAATTGACATCAGGATTGGACTGTAGTAGTTGAAAATGTTGCTATATTCTTCATATCTTATACTTTGCCCAATTAGTGGCTTACCAGCTCATTAAGTACAAATCTTATCGATGATGAAAGTATTACATTTTCATAGCAGTGAATATTGAATACTATTAATATAGGTACTGTTGGGGAGAGATAATGGTGAGTTGAACGTTGTACCTGACCTTGTGTAATTTGCCCTTCCACAGTTCACTTTGAAAAGTAGAACCAGTGCCGTGGTGGGCTAGTAGCCACACTTAGCTTGAATAGCTGCTCACAACTCCTAATGGATTTTTATTCTTGAACATTCCATATATTATGGAATAGATATGGTGACATGTGTGTTAATGTATTTTACTGGTATACATTCTTGTAGCCTTGCATATTTCCTCTTGCTTAGTTCACTTCAAATAGTAGAACCAGTGCCGTGGTGGGCTCTTTTTTAATGCTAGTGCTTTGAGGTGTCATAAAATATTTTTGTTATGTGAACAGTGCTGTTTTAGTAGTCTAAAATATCCAGCCCTTGCAATACTTGCTGTGAAGCTGAGTGTGTCAAGATTGGAGCAGTAATAGCTGTGCTGGAACAGTGGGCATACACATGAAGTATCGACTAATGACTGCCTAATTTACCTGCCTGACTTACAAAAAGTCAAAAAATCACAATATACATTACGTCCCAATAGAATGTTCTAGCTACATACATAACCATACATCATATAACTACACAATTCTAGTGTGGATCTTGCTGGGTGTACAATAGAAGAGTGGCTTTGTAGTGCCTCCTTTTTAGCTTTGAAGACAGTGAGAACTGTGTCTCTCTAAGTGAGCATCAGTGTCTTTATCTTAGCAGAGTTGAGAAGGTTGTGCTGTGGTTGTGATGGGAATCTATGGTAAAAGTTCCTGAGTCTCTCATTGCCACCTTGCTGTAAGACAAACGTGAACTGCTTGGACTCTATCCTAAAGGGGGGCAATGACACAATAATCAGTGTGGTGGTAACCAATGTGATTCCAGGAAACTGGTTAGAGTACAACACATATGCAACACAGAGACAATTTTGATCACTTGTTGTGTGTATATGGGAGTTGAGAGTTGCAGCACTGAGTTTGAACGAAGGTAGAAGTTCAAGTTACAACTGTAAAGTGTTGCTGATGGAAGGGTAAGCCCTTGCAATACTTGCTGTGAAGCTGAGTGTGTCAAGATTGGAGCAGTAATAGCTGAGTGATGAGACAGCGGTACGGGCGATTGAGGCACTCTGTGTTTGGTGGTTGGAGCTTTATTTATAATGTCTGAGAAGCACCTCCCTCTGCTGATCTGATGTTCTTTTGTATCCAGTTCTCTCCGTCACCAACTGCTCATCAACTCAAGAATGATAAAGTCTGCTGGTACCAGTCGGTTTTCATGCTGTGGTTTGTCTTGTAACCAGTGATATTTGCAGAGCACAACTGAGACAAAGTCTTCCTCAGAGTTATTACTGAGAGCCCAGTTGCTTTACCAGCAAGAACTGTTCGGCAGTGAGCAGGCTGGAGGTGAAACACATTAAGAGGAGCGTTAGGTGAATGTAGCTATCGATAGCACTTGAAGAGGCGGACGGATTGTTCTGCAACTGACGTTGGTATTTTCCTCTATGCAGAGCAAAGAATAGCCTGCAACAGAGCACTATGGTGTCCAGCAATGTTTGTGGAGTAACATCATTTTGATAGGAGTGTTAAGGGCTAAACACAAATGCTTTTGTTATATATTGCTATTAGCGATATATCTCCTACACATGCTGACTCTCAGGTTGATGGTTACCCATGGTTGCTGAGCTTTGCTTATTACATTGCTTGAAGAGATAATAATCTGTAGTACAAAAAGTATAAGGGTTAACCGAAAAATTATACTACCAGTTATATATTAACCTATTTTAAAGACACTAAGTTCAGTGAGTTTCGTGCTTCACTTGATTCTGAAATGAAGCGTCTCCAAGGTTACGTGTAGGTGCCAACAAACAGCAGATTACTGAGGACGAGGAAGAGATCTTGAAAAAGACTGCTCCAGCACAATACATGTACAAGCATAAATCATTTTGAATGTACGCACACGTATATTTAGCTTACTAGTATTACATCATTTAACAAACTGATTACATATGACATGAGACTCGTTAATGATGTCATCACATCTTGATTGATTGTGCAAATGCTTAGAAACTAGTGCGTAGCAACAGTGCATGAACTGACTGAGAATACCATTCGTATAGTCATTAGCAAACTGGCTGAGAATATGTCTTCATGATTCCTGTGCTACTCTTGCCGTCAGGATGTTCTAGTAACTGCTTGCAGTTACCGAAGTGCATACAGCTAGCTTGCATGTAGCTTGCCCCTTTAGCGATCAAACCACGCCTACTAATCAAGGCATACACACAGTGCTGTGTAGCTCAGTGTGATTATTAGTGCCTACAGTAATACTTGGCCAGATGTTTTATGTATGTGTATGTGGTGAACATGTACTAGTTTAAAAAAATTCTCTGTGGCGGTACCAATATATTCTTCGCTATTTTCTGTATACTATAAATGGGAGGTGGGGTTGCAATGTAAATGTCATACACATGCGCATAGTTTACGTGGAGTGTAACACTAAAGGTTTCCTAATCTGTGTGATACCTATACCATCTGGGCCCCAGGCTTATAATGAACTTTGTTGCAGTGCAAGGGTTTACACTTTAGTGCTTTTGTTGTGTTTAGGTGAACTATATCATTAACCCTATATTATGTGGTATATTGCCAAATACTTTATGCTTTTGATATATGTGTGTACTTTAATTTTATTGGTTATTACAGGGAAGAGCAGGTAGCAAAACTACGTGTGTCGACCCACGATCTCTTTGATCATTGTTTTCAAGTGAGCCAAGGTATGCCGTATGTACATGCATGTATGTACATGTACCTTGTGATGGTTGTGACTTGTTCATCGGTTCATGCAGTGGTAGATAGTATGACTCACGCTGTGGTTATGGCAGTCAGTATGTATGATGCATTTGTTAATACTGGTTGTGTTTGTGTGTAGAATCAGAAAAAAGTTGAAGTACATACGTAAATAACCCAAGTAGTAAAATTAATGAAATAAATAATGTGTATACAGGTTGTTCTGTTTAAGGTTTTTCTGTAGTTGTATGTGCGCTAAAAGTTTAAAAGTGAGTGCAAGTATATACATTGGCACTAATTACAGAATCTCAGTGGAAGACGCTATTCAAGTTTATTAATGAAACTTGTTCTTTGAGGCCAGAAACATTTATTCAAGGCAACTCTTCTGAAGATGATATTCCATCTCAACAAGGTAGTATATACTACTGTACATCTACATACAACATAAAACCCTTATAGGCATAACACTTTCAATGTTTCAATTGTCGTAGTTTTGCAGTTGAATATGAATGACAACCTACATGTATATACACATGTACATGTTATCTAGCCTTGTCCCCAAGCTCTCCTCCATGCGGATGCTACTGCCTTAGGTGGTATGACCTTTGAACCCCCATAAGAATAAGTGGAGGAGATCCTGGTATGCAATGCCATTTTGAAAGTGCTCATAATGAGCTGGATTATGCTTGTGTGGTGATTAATAACCACAATTATATATTCAGGGCATTCGCACACATTGGAAAGTCCTGTGTAATACACATCGTACATACTTGTCAAATATTTCACTGACCTGTATGAAGTTATAGTACCGACCGTGTAGCTTTGAGCTATACATCTTACATCTGTAGCTTTCAGCCTTTAGAAACAGTAGGATGGCACTTAGAATAGCAAGATGGCAGCTTTCATGGAAATGTAAATCTACATGTAGGCAGACTCACGAGGCAGTTTTAGCTTTGTATCTATATGGATGTTAGAGTGTAAGAGCCTGTCAGAACGCAATCGTAGAGCCTGAGTAAACTTAGCCAGTCGTATTACATCTTTGCGTGGACAGTATTACGTAGATATGCCCACGCTCATTACTACCCCTTTCAACGCAAAAATGGCATCACATTCCAGGCTCTCCCTCCGCTTATTCTTACAGGGGTTCAATGGTCACAACTCGCAATAATTACATCTGCGAGAAGGAGAGCCTTGGGGACGAAGTTACATGTTGTCTAGTGTAATCAGTTTAGTATGCTTTTCTGTTTGTTGAAAAGACATGTAGGGGGGCTAACTTAGGTTTGACCATCTCAGCCATTTTCAACTTTTGTAGGGTGACAGTATCAAATCAGGAGATCCAGAACAAAATGTCCCGGAGTCTATATTTTATCTTGTATGATGTGGCATTGGTATAAGCTTCAGACCCGTATGCTGACTTTATAATGTGCAAATATATAACCTTTTACCCAAAGCTCTCTCCCTCTTCACTCCCGTTTGGACCAGCTGAAGCTGCGGGAGTTGTCCTTGGCGGACCTCCGGTAAGCCTCTAATGATCTGCGCATGACGCACTGCCGCCAGGTAGGTCTTGATTGTAGCCGGCGCTAACCCTTGCTCCGCCAATGACACAACAAAGTAACACAATATAGACTCAGATACCGGAAATGGGACCGATACATTGAACACACGGCAAAATGACAGGTAGCGGTTCACCCCGGCCTTATACGTTCTGTGTGTTGACTCGGCTAAACCCTGGTAAGTGAAGCGGTGCAGAGTGGAGAAGTCCAGTCCGCCCCTCTGAGTAGCAGCCGTGATAGATGTTCGGAGATTGCAGTCGGTGCCGGGCTCATGGTTGGTGCCTTGAGGAGGAAGGAAGAAGACCTGTTACATGACAAATCATCTGCGAGTGCGTTCTGGTCCCCAGGGAGATACTCAGCTATGAGTTCAAACTGGCAGTATGCCTCCAAGAAGAATAAGCAATGCATAAGCTGCATCATTGATTTGTCCCTGCAGGATCTGCTAGCCACTGCAGCAACAGCTGCCTGATTGTTACACTGCCAGCACACTCGCTTCCCTTTCCAGCCCGGGCCCCACACTGTGCATGCCACTAACACAGCAAACAGCTCTTTAAAGGAGATATGGTGGTGCCTGGCAGCTTCTGGCCATTCGAACTGAAACCACTCACGGCCGCACCAAGCCCCGCATCCCCAGTGACCCGACGCGTCAGATGTGACTGTGACTGATGGTGGGGTTGCCGATGGAAAGATTGCTACCCCATTCCACTGCGCTGCAAATGACTTCCACCACCACAAGTCCACCCGAAACTGGGTGTTCAGTCGCACGTGATGGTGGGGCTTCTTCGGGATGGCCGCTGGAAGGCCCTGCCGGGTTTAATCACCTTACAGGCATGTTGCAGGGAGCCAATGAGGGACTGGAGCTGGCGCTTGCAGGACCTCCGGCGTGACCACTGCCGGAGTGCCGTCCGCATTCGGGGGGAGCGGCAATACCCCCACTGCTGTGTCTATTTCTATACCCAGGAATGTCAGTTGGGCTGCTGGCCCTTCCAATTTCTCTATAGTGAGGGGTACCCCGAGCTCAGCACACGTTCGACATATCACCTCCAGGGCCCCTTTACACTCCTCGGAGCCAACTGGCCCCCAGGTTATGAAATCGTCCAGGTAATGATCCACGTTTACTAATCCTCTCCTCCCCACTATCTATTCCATAAATATCTTGGGGGCTGACTTGAGGCCAAATGGCAGCATGCCATCCAAAAACAGTGCGCCTTGCCACTCAAATCCTAGCAGAGGTCGGTCCTCCGGGTGGACTGGGAGCAGGCAATAAACTGATTTGATGTCGAGCTTGGCCAATAAAGCTCCTGCACCCAGGGCTTGGGCTGCCACAGCGACCTTCTCCACCAAGGTATACTGGAGAGATCACCATGCTGAGTTAATCCCTTCATTAACGCTACCATTAGGTGGAAATGACAGGTCAGTTATCAGGCGTCATTTGCCTGACATCTGTCCCTTTGGAATCACCCCCAACCTATTAATGTGCACCTCATCAGCCCAACAGACTGGAAGAGGGCCTGTAATACGACCCTCTGCCAGCTCACCCTGCACATAGTCTTCCACCACCTTGGGATGTGCTAGTGCAGATGGCATGTTCTGACTTGCTGAGTGTAGAGGGTGTGTGTAGTCGAAGCCTACACGGAAGCCTTGCTCAATGCCGGAGAGAATGTAGCTCCTGAATGCCTCATCAAGATGACCTTCCATGTGCTGTTTCCATGCTGGCAAGTATGGTAGTAGTGGGGAGTTTATCACCCTTACCGCCTTGACCACCTGGCGTATCTCTGCTGGTCTAGCCTTCTCTAATTTTACAAGGTCCTTTATGTACCTGTATCGGCCTGTGTAGGGTAACACCTCTACATGTCTCCAGCTTCATTTATTCACATACCTCTATATATGTAATGTATAAACCATGGCCAAGAGGTGTATATGTCAGATATACACCTGCTGTGAGGAATTTATTTGTGATATATCACAAATAAACTTCCGAACATAGCAGGTGTATATCTGAAAATATACACTGATTGGACATGGTTTATACGATATATACTATGTTGAATATTGATGAGGTGTATATGCAATATATAAACCTGCCGTTACCATAGCAACATAGTATATATGTATATATATCTACCGTGACTATGGAGCTATTCTCCCGCCCATGTGCACTGATGATACCAGCGATGGCAAATAATAATGAACTTTGAGGGTCATACACAGCACTGCTGAAACCCAAATGGTAGCTTGGAGGGCATGCCTCCATATGAATACTGAACTCAATCATTAATGTTTATGAGCTAGCGATGACCCCCCTCCTGGCCGTCCGATAGGTGCCTGGTCACTACACCTGACGGAGCTGCTTTGTCTCCCAAGGGCGCTGGGGGGAACGAGCCCGGCCAGGGGGACATTTGCGGTTGGTGCACTCGTGTGACGGGTGGGAGCCGTGGCACCGTTCACAGAGGTGGGCAAAGTGGCACCGTTGGAACCTACACCCCCGTACATAGTTGAACTGGCAGCAGATCTCCACCATGCCAGGAAGCAACTGGGCTATACGGGGTGGTGGTTTCCCCTCCCAGTGGCTCTGGGCCTCCTGCTGAGTCGCCTCTGGTGCCTCGGGGCAGTCTTCCGATGCATGGGTATCGTCGAGGCAGAAGAAGCACCTGGCAGTAGCCTTTGCCTACCCTGTAAATGCATCGCTGTAGAGGCCTGGGTTCGGCACTCCCCAGTCCAAGGAGCCCCGGTTTGCCTCTGCCCGATGGAATGCCATATCGTATGACACCCAGGCTGTATCTTCGAATTGGCGGCTCGCCCTGACGATGGACCGCAGGTATGCAAAGAGGTGAGGGCCTTTATCGGGGTAGGCTGCTACCAGGATAGCTGCATAGACCACAAAACATTCTGCCCACACCTTGATCTGCTTGACTGGCCCATGACGGGGGTGCTTGCTGGAGTGGGAAGAGCTGCCAGCTTCTGTGTCAAGCCGCCAGGATGCCGGGAGCAACTCTGACATGTCCACAAACTCGCGATTGATAATTTTCTTCACGAGCTTCTGTGGGACTACTGCCAGCTGTAACATCTGGTTCGCTGAGCCCATGGCTCCAACTGTGGGAATGGTCTCCCCACCGGCAGTATGGATGGAATGGGTAGTGCATTCGACACCACAGGGGTGGGACTTGGGATTAAATGACAGGTAGTATGCCTAAGCCTGGGGGGGGGGGGTTAAACCAAAGAAAGCACAGAAATGGGGGGTCTAGCCCTGCTGCTGTGCTCACCTCCGCAGCCACGCCACGTGGTGGTTCCAGAGCGGGCGCTGCTACCGCCAACCGCTTGCCTGCGCTGCCATGCCCCGCAGTCCACAGCGCACTGCCCCCCCCCCCCCCCCTGGAGGTGACTAACCCAGGGGTGATCAATGTGAGGACTCACCGTGGGCGGACGCGGTCGTTGACGGTCCCTGCGATCCCTTGGAGGCCGCTGTCTGAGAGGACCCCTCGAGTATCACCGAGCCGGGAGGCAGGGTGGTCGTTGTTGACTGGTGGGCTGCGATGACTCGGTCCTACCACGCCAGTTGTTCTGGGGTGAAAGGAGGGGGTTCTTCCAACGATTCCTCGTGGTCACTCATCTCGGTAGCAAGGTAAGAGTACGGCAACTCAGGGCATAAAAACTCAGCCTGCTTCCCCAGCTAATAAATGCCCTCGTGCTTATTGCCCTACTGCGCTTGCGCAAGTTGTGTCATGCCGGCCGTGCGCCGCCCTTGAACTGGCTCGTTAACATCAGTTAACCTACATTGACTCTCATTCAAAGCTAGATAACCAGTACTTTCGTTGGGATACACGGTTTTCTCGCTGGTTAGAATTTTCAAGGCAAGGTATGGAATTGCTTAGCTATTTAGTAACAATTCCTTTAGTGTGAAACTTCTGTTGGTACGGAATTTTGAAGCAGTCCCTTTGAGTTCACTCGTAACTGAGGACACTGTACATTGTCTCAAGACCATTTGGGCTAGGATGTTATCATTGCTGGCTCTCCAGGTGCCACATTTCAATGTGTTGGTAGCTGTCAGGACCAGTTTACAGTAATACATTGCTCTGTCTATGTGGAATTCATTTACTTACACTGAGTATATTCTCTGTAGCACTGCTGTTGTGGATGGTTAGCTGCCTCTTGAGAGTCTTAGCCAACCCTGATTGCAGTACTGTTTATTATGGGGCAAAAGAGTGTCTTCTAAATCTCTTGCTGGTGGGTTCTTTATTACCCTGCACTTGTTAGAAATAGAGCGTGTGTACATTGTATGTGTATTCTGTTGAAAAGGTTGGGAGAAAAAAGAGAATGTTCGGGTGCTTTTGTCCACTTCCGAAACATGCAATTGCTCAGGTGTCTTGGACTAGCTAATGTCCCTGAAAGGTCCACATGTGCTGGCCTCTGCTAGTTGAAGTACCACATGTGAGTGCATTATAGAAAAAATTGTATGGGGATGTGGTGAAACTAATAAGGCACATCCTCATATATTCTTTTCATAATGCACAAGTGTATGCAGTACTTTAACTGGTTTATTGCAATATACAGAACAATTCAATAGGAGAGTAAATTGCTAGTGAAATATATATAAGCGCTATATAGTTCTTATATATATTTCGTGGGTCTTTTAGCGAATTTAGAATCGTTCACGAAAATATTTCAGCGAAATTTGACACTTTGAAGTTAGCAGTACTTCAAGAATGTGGATAAAAGCTATCCAGCGAAATTTCAAAAACAGGCTATTCACAAAAAATGAGACCCGCGAAATATAAGCACTATACGGTAATAACCAGAGTCTGCAATTGTTATATATGTGTGATTTTGTACTTATATACGTGTATTTATCATGAACACTAGCTGTATTTGAAGTAGAAAGGAAAATAGAGAGATATTTACAACTGTACCGTAACCACCATAATGCCAGCTAGTCTAGTTCCCAGACCCTTCCATGTACATGTATATATAAATGCACACGTGAGAGAGGAAGAAATGGTCTGGTGAAATGGATATACATACATGTACTTGTGAGAGCCCTGGAATGTATCCTAAGAAAGGTAGCCTTACTATGGTATACATGTATGTGCTCTTAACGTATGAGCCTCTGTTGTGGTTCAAGAAGTAACACCTTTTCTCACATTCCTTTGCCCATGCTAAGTATACCTATTTTCATCAGACCCTTCTTTCTGCATGCACATGCACTTATGCAGAGACTTCCGGCAAGACCATCTCGCCTAAAAGATGTACAATATAAAATATGTATATATATTGTATATCTGACTAAAAGCTCTCACATAGCAAACTGTAATAGTATATAGGCTCATTGCTATGTGATTTAATGATAAACAGGTTGTTAGAGCAGAACATAGCACAAGTTAAATAAACTATACGTTTCGACCTGTGGGTCTTCCTAAGTAGAATCTGTAGCTACAACACAGAGAAAGAACTCACTCAGTTGTCAGTTCTTTCTCTGTGTTGTAGCTACAGATTTTACTGAGGAAGACCCACGGATAGTTTATTTGCCTTGTGCTATGTTCTGTTGTAACAACCTGTTTTATCATAGCATACTGTGTTACCCTACTTGTAAAACGTTTTAGGCTTGTAGAAACTTAAAGGCCTTGCATAACTTTGAATTCCAATATCCCGCTTTTGATCCATTTCTATAGTGTCTATCCCAAAACTACATACTCACTGCAAAATATGCACTGCGTAATAAGGGATGTTGCTCTTATATAGTACATTCTATAAGTCTTTGGATAAGAGGAGTGCTTCGTTTCCTCACACGCATGTTATTTGTATGCTCCGCGCAGCACACTTGCGCGATCGCGCGCGCAAACGTGCGAGCGAGCGTATGTGCGAGCACGCGTATGCACTCTACCTATACATAGTACACGTATTAGGCGTGCATACAACAATCTTCGTGCGCGAACTCTTGCGACCTCGCTCTCGCACTCGAACTCTTGTAAGCTCGCTCTCGCACTCTCACGATCGCTACACTTTTCACATTCGCGTGTAACATCACAATATGCGCACTGCATGCACAATCTGTAGGCGTAATCACATGCTCTCACTGCACGCGCATTCGAAAACTTTTACTATATATACATGTAGCAAATTGACACTAGGGGTGTTTCTCCCATGAAATGTGGCTGAAAAATAAAATGTTTTCATGCTTGTTTAATCCCCTGATTCATACTATTATCATTAGTTGAACTATATGAACTTTTCATAGGGTCAGTGGTATGTTACCTATTCTAGCCTCACTCCTGTCATGACAGAAGTGAGGTTAGCAGTGTCTCCCTTATCAATCACTGTTGTAAAATACTTCCATTTATAATTGTAATACGTATACATACAAAGCATGATAGTGTTGTAGGACACTCCATAGTCTTCTTGAGCTTAAGCTCTGGAAGACGGATGGCATTTGTTGTATGCACAAACATTCTATTGTTTAGATCATCAAATGTTTTTGCTTTGTAGAATTATGTATCTTTTTGATAAGGTCTTTGATGTACATGTATCACACAGTACAGTTGTACTGTGTATTACATGGTCTATCCCCAATTATTTGGTTTTTCATCACTTTCACTTTCAGTTTGCTACCTACAGTACTTCTGTGAACATGAATATGTAGCTATACCTAAAAACTAACTCTGATTAAAAAATGGCATATTTTGCTGCATGGGAAAGGTGTTAAATATTCAAAGTCCCTTTCACCAATTGTTCATCTTCTCGTTGCATGTTAACGTGTCCTTCTTCTTCTGTTTCAACAAGTGTATCTCACTCACTATAGTACTTGTAAACATGAAACTTTGCAGTTATGTAGTTCCACTGTGGGTAGCGTATTGTTACGTTAAAAAATTTGTAAACAATGTAGTTCTTGTAAAATAGACAAAAACAGCACCAGGCCATGTATTATGGTGGGGGCCACACAATCCTACATGTATATCTGTCTAAAGAAAACTCCACTAAATGTGAGATTTTGTGTGATGGTAATGTTTAATACCCCAATGATCCCAATGGTGTTGTGATAAAATCTCTGAAACAATGTAAATCTTGTAATACAACAACAAATAGCCTCAGGCCAGCATTTCTGTGTCTCACTAACAAATGCTTCTCTGGGCTGTGATTAGATTAGCCAACAGCAGAAAGTTCTCAGCTGGCTGTGATTAGATTAGGTGTATGTGTTATGTAAATTGTGGTTATCAGCCACCTATTGCACCAAGAAAAAGTCAGCAATGCATCACAAGTAGTGTATAGGAATTGTACCAGATCCTCTCCCGCTTTTGAGAGGGTCTGGCTAACAAGACTACTATTACCCTCAAACCAGAACACAAAGCATGTGTGAGCTATATTTACAAGGGAAAGGACGCTTTTTCATGGCTACCACCAGCTTTGAAGTTAATTTGCTATGAAGTTCTTTTTCTGTTTGTTTTCGACGTGTAACTTGGCCGAGTTGGTAGCTTAGTTGTGTTGTCTTGCCGCTTCTACTATTGTACTGTGTGATAATTACGTATTCTACTGTTTACATCATCTTATGCAGCTTGCTGAATCCCGTAATCATCATTTGCTGTGCTACTGTTTGCGGGAGTTAACTGATATATCTGCAGGTGAGTGCCTTTGTTCTTTTTTGTCCGCTTATTATCTTTTTGTGTGGTTATTAGTCATTGTTATCAAGAGTCAGTCTACTTTCTGTGTAGGAATGGCTCTGATGTACCCATTAGCCTTAACATACCTGTATATAATGGCTAGAAACTTATAAATGCTGCAGTTACAACCCTTTTAGATGCATATTCTTTTCTACGACTGGTTCTATACATACCAATATTGGTCTCTGAGTATGTAGAGTACACTGCTACACTGACACTCAGAAAATTGAGTATGTAAAATTGAGTGCGTAAAATACACTGACATACACTGCTACACTGACACAGAAAATTGCTAAAATGCTTAACTGATATATAGTATTTCCATGCAGATACAAGCACGTAGCAACCAGCAAACTAGTGCTTAGCCACTGTATAGACGTACCCAAAGTGATGTTATATTGTGTGTGATACTCTTGTAGTATAACGATTGCAAAACAGCTAGAGATTAGGACACAGACAGGTTACAATGTATCAACGTAGCTTCTGTGTTACGTTGATGAACCTTAACATGTCTGTGTCCCAATCCTTTCTCTGTTGCAATCCCTACATTTCGTTTCAAATTTCCTCAATCGTAAGAGTCTCAACACCTGACAGATCTACATGTGTGTCCGTGAGATATCAGTTAGATTGTGTGCACTCAGTGCAATTGGAGTACCCCGAGCTGTTGTTCAGTTATACAAGTAAATGGAAATTTGAATAGGGATTGCATAAAATGAACAGAGACAAGATTGGGACACAGATGTGCTCCATGTATGTACATCAACATAACTTTTTTAGTATATATATAGCATGTCTGTGTCCCAATCTTGTCTCTGTTCATTTTTATGCAATCCCTATATTACACTTCAAATTTCCTAAATTTTTATTTACTTGGCTCACTAGCACATGCTCACCATATCCATACTTAATACCTCTCTCAGCAACATAGCGGTGAACCCTATAATTATTAATACCCACCTACTTACCTGGGTTGGCGAAAGTACTGGGCATGCACGTGATCGTGAGTACGCCTACCTAGGTCACGTGATGCCGCTCATGAGCTCACCCACGAGAAGGTCACGTGATCTCAATGGCCCCACCTTGGGTGAGAAAGTGAGGGCTTGTCCCACACAATGCCCAGTACCTTATCACAGTGTGAGTATGTACCCCACACTGGAGGCTACAGCTATATACCTCCCCCGTAAATTCTCTAGTTTTGGGTGGGTGCCGAGGGGTAAAACTCGCCCGCACAGCTAGAAACCGAGACCGACAAAACCACACAACCATTCAGCAATCTACGCGCCAAATGTGTGGCCACGTGATTCCGCGCGCATGCCCAAACTACGGCCGAGGTATTAACCTAGGTTAATGCAGGCATTAACCCGCATTTAATACCTCTCTCAGCAACAGAGCGGTGAACCCTATAATTATTAATACCCACCTACTTACCTGGGTTGGCGAAAGTACTGGGCATGCGCGTGATCGTGAGTACGCCTACCTAGGTCACGTGATGCCGCTCATGACCTCACCCACGAGAAGGTCACGTGATCTCAATGGCCCCACCTTCGGTGAGAAAGTGAGGGCTTGTCCCACACAATGCCCAGAGGGTGAATTAATTAATTCACCCCTCACCCAAGACAAGTAATTACTATAGGCCTGCGTTTACGCTTAGTTCCCTTCGATTATATAGTTACACTGATATTAAGTTAACTGGCAATGACTGACATACAATATTTGTACTACTATACATGATCACTCGTGTCTTCGGGCCCGACGAGGGCACTTGCCACTGAGCATAGGGTCTCCCGAGGTGTACGAATGTATATCGTGTGTATATCGTGTATGCGCTGCTCTCCCACCGCCCTAACGTCTTGATTAGGGAGTCTTGGATCCCTCTCTGTGCTGCAGTTGTGGCCGCCCCAATCCAGAAGCTGTGACCGGCGTAGAGTGACGCATTAATGCCCGCCATCGTGAGGCCTGACCTCACGGCCGACACAAACCTGTCTCTAGTGAGGTAACGACCCTCGCTAAACATGAACAGTGGGCCGGGTCCGCTGCCCCTCCGAACCATGTACTGCAGGGTCGCGGCCACTGGACACAATTCATCCTGCGTTCTCCCCAGAAAAATAGTCACTCCCTTACGAAACGGGTCTGTCTTTGAGGCCTTTATGGTCACCTGCAGAAACTCAGGTATCTTCTGGGTGTCGGCCCGTACGTCCGCGAAAGACAGATGCCACTCAGCGTCGTAGCCCCTGTCTGACGGTGCCACCACTTCACCCACCCGTAGGAAGCCAAAGAAGCACATTGTAGCTGCCGACCATAGCATTGTCGCGTCGTGATAATGGAGCTGCCGCTCCCATATCCCCCTAAGCTTCCTCAGTAGGTCTAGTGTGATTGGCAGGTGAGGGTGTTGCTGTGTGAGGGTGTTGCTGCGGTAAAACTAGTCGCTTCAGCCGCGTTGTGATAATGGAGCTGCCGCTCCCATATCCCCCTAAGCTTCCTCAGTAGGTCTAGTGTGATTGGCAGGTGAGGGTGTTGCTGTGGTAAAACTAGTCGCTTCAGCCCCTTAACAACATAACCCTAGCGGGGCATATCTCCGATTTTGGTATCCCCCATTCCTAGAGCGATTTGTGTGTGTCGAATTCCTGAGAGGTAGTTCTTTGCTGTCGCACTTGACAGCCCCTCCTGGAAGAGGAAGGCAACGAATGCCATTAGATTTTCCTCTGAGACTGGAAAGGGACGTGGGATCTGTGCTCTCTCGCAAAAGGCCTGGTAGCAGCGGGAGCCTGACTGATAATTCTTCTTGGTGGCTGGGGCAATTCCTGCGGAAAACAGCTTACAAACAGATGTGTCCAGGCTTGCAAGGTCCAGTCTGGCTGCTGGGTTGTGAGTATACGCCATAGGTCCTGTGGGATAACCCTGCGGCGGTGGGTTGAAGTTGGCGCCTGTGAGAAAAAATGATGCAACTTATTGCGGGATATGGCATCCGCTAATGAGTTTTGTGCTCCTGGCACATGTGTTGCCCACACCTCCAGCTGGAACCGCGCTATGATGAAGAAGAGACAGCGAAGGATGTGCATGATACCAGGAACCCTGCTGTACCCTGAGTTAACCAACGCTACCACGCCCAAGTTGTCGCAATGTACTGCTACTGTCCGGTTTTTCCACTCGCTGCCCCAGACCCCGCACGCGAGGACAATTGGCAAGAGTTCCTGAAGTGCTATGCTTTCGTCCCGTAGCTTGTAGCTCCCGTTCTGTGTACGTATGGGGCCACTGTGCCTGTAGCCACTCGCCAGTGGCCGGAACGTATGCCCCACATCCAAAATGGCCCGAGGCGTCGGTCCAGATATGCACCAACTGCCGCGTCCCCAAGCCCGGTTTCATAAGGCTCACGCCGTTCCACCCCTCGATGAACGTATACCAGCATTCGATGTCGGACCGAAAAGACAGGTTGAGGCGGACGCGGTGGTGGGCCTGGCGGACGCCCCCTAGCAGCTGGAAGATGTGACGCATAAACGTTTTACCCGGTTGGACAACTCTGGCCGCGTGTGCTAGCTTCCCTGCGAGGGACTCTAGCTCCCGACGGGTGCACGACTTGCGCCCTCGCCACTGCTGAAGCAGCTCAACCAGCTCCGTGAGCTTTCCTGGGGGTAGCTGGACCATCATGCTCTGCGTGTCTAGGGTGAAGCCCAGGAAGTCTAATAATGTCGATGGCCCCTCCTGCTTCTCCATGGCCATGGGCAGGCCTAGCCGGTTAAAGACTGCCAGGAGAGTTTCAAGGGACTGTCTGCACTTCACCGAATTAGGGGCTCCGACCACGAGAAAGTCATTGAGGTAGTGGATGACAAACCCGGCTCCTTCTTGCTTGGCCACCCACTCTACTGCGTCGGCCACTGCTGTGAATATTTTCGGGGCTGACCGTAAGCCAAATGGCAGGGCTGTGTCTATGTACAGAAAACCATCCCACAGCATCCCCATAAGCCACCTATCATCCGGGTGTACCGGGATGTTACGATAGGCGCTCTTGATATCTACTTTTGCGAGGAGCGTGCCCTGCCCACGATCTACAACTGCTGCGGCAGCATCCTGAATTCCCACATACCAGAGAGAGGTTAGGGAGCCGTCAATGCCGTCGTTTACGCTTGCCCCCTCTGGAGCCGACATATCCAGTATTAGCCGCCACTTTCCGGTAATGCCCTTGGGGATGACCCCAAAGCGACTCACGTGAACTTCAGGGAACTGGGTTGGATCCAGTGGGCCGAGAACCCTTCCTTCGCTACACTCCTTTGCAAGATAGTCACGAATGACTTTTGGTTTCTCCATAGCTGATAGCATATTGTTGGATGCACTACGTGTATGCAGACCATTGAAGCCCACCCTGAAGCCTGACTTGATGCCCTCCACAATATATCTTCTAAACCGCTGGTCTGGGTGGTCCTTGAGGCATCTATCCCACACCTGCCACTGTAGGGGGGAATGTACTGTCTGCATCTGTGGAGGGAGGCCTTTGTGGCCTGGTGATGTGTAACTGTCTAGTTGCAGCAGGTCATCCATGTACTTGTACATACCTGAATAAGAGGTAAAACCACCGCGTGCCTAAGTCTATGCCTTCCCCTAAATCCAAATTTTTCCCCATGCAGTAACAACACATTATGAATATAGCTACTGAGATCTGTTCCCCAGCTTTCATTTTATAAGGTTCAGTAGGGGCGGGGCTGGAATGGCTTCGAGGCCATGGCCGGAGTGTTCGCCAGCCCCACCGGAGGCCGTGGGGAAAAACGCCTAGGGCACTTCACTGCCGGGTGACTGCCCTGACAGTTGCTGCATACGTGACTGTGGCGGCAGCGGGGATATGTGCAGGTCCCTGCGTTCCACTTCCGGCAGACTTCCCCTGAGGGTCTGGGAGCTGAAGGAGGCTGCTTTGACCTGTCTGTGTTGTCACTGGTCAAGGCCAGTACAGCCGCTTCAATGGCTTTCAGGCGGTCTTTCATTTCGGGATCGGGTTCCCCCCGTTGTGCACACTCCCGTTCCGAGTGAGTGGAAGCAAAGCACAGCTCACACCTCTTTGTGGCTGTCGCCATCCCTGTAAAGCACATTGTGTAGAGCGTGGAGTTAATCGTCGACCACCTTGTGTTCCCCGTGAGAGCAGCCTGGCGGCGGAAGGCCGCGTCGTAGCGTACCCAAGCGAGGCCACTGTAATCCTGACTCACCCTAACTATGGTGGCCAAGTACGCCATCAGCTCTGGGATCAGCTGTGGTGCGTGGGTGGCCCGGGTTGCCACATATGTAGAGAAACACTGGACCCATGTGTGGATGTCGGTGACTTTGCGCGACCGCCTCGCCTTTGCATCATGCTTCCCGTCTGTGTCCTCATCTCTCGGGGTTGACCAGAACTCAGGCAAAAGCTCCCCCATGTCGACAAACTCCCCCCTCCTGATTTTTGCTGCCAACTTCGCCGGGACTGGGGGAATACCATCGCCCATATACACTCTGCCTGTGGGGAGCTGCAAGGATGGGTTGGCTGAGGGGAGTAAGTTAGCCAGCATGGCTGCCGCTGACATCTGCTGCGTTGGAGCCGAGGGGGCACCTATGGCTGTATCGTCGACTTGCGGGATGGATGCCAAGGCCTCCGGCGGCGGCATCGAGCCGAGCCCTGCATGAATTGAAAAGGGGAGGGTGGGGGTGGGCGGTCCCATGATGCATCAGCAAAAGAGTGTAATAACCTGGCCCACCCCTGAGGTGTGGCACCGATGTGCCCCCATATCATGTCCGTGGGAAAAATCCCCTAGGGCCTCCATGCTCAGGCCCCGGTGCACGAGCAGGGCTGCCTGGTGGTGGCAGCATGACGCCTGCCTGTGCCCCATGATGCGTGTTACGTGGGGTGTTACCCAGGGGACCTACCTGCTCCAGCCCCGCCTACTTGCTCAGGTCCCAGTGCCCTCAAGCCGGGCGCCCGGCGGCGGCAATCCGACGCCTGCCTGTGCCCCACGATGCGTGTTAGACGTAGCACCGCTTCTCGGGAGAACGGGAATGGCCTCCGCGGGCTGGTGTGTTGAGAAGGTTGGGCTTTTAATGCCCGGAAGGCTGGAATGTCATCTAGCAGCTCGGCTAGCGCTTCTTTCACTACCTCCTTGTCGAGGCGCTGGAGCGGCTCATCTTGTCCGGTTCTCTACTCTCCCGAGGTACCTTCGGCCATGACGTCAGTAGAGTAAAACTTGCCCGCACAGCTAGAAACCGAGACCGACAAAACCACACAACCATTCAGCAATCTACGCGCCAAATGTGTGGCCACGTGATTCCGCGCGCATGCCCAAACTACGGCCGAGGTATTAACCTAGGTTAATGCAGGCATTAGCCCACGTAACAACATTATTGTTATAGGCCCTAATAATCACACTCTGAGATGTATGATTAGTAGGGCATCGTTTGGTTACTAATGAGGCAAGCTACAAGGGACTGAGTACACTAATTAAACCTGCTAGCAACGTACTATTAGCTGAGCAAACCTGCTAGCAACATACTGTCAGTCACCAGCACTTTGGCTTGTAGCGTGCCGCTTTTACAGCAGATGGTACATACATGTAGTAGAGTAGTGGCCTGGCAGAGAGCAACACACTCTACACCTCTGCAATGTTCTGACAGTTGAAGTAGGACAAGAATCATCAACAGGTCTGTCTTTTGTTATGTAGTACTAAGTGCTAGGTGACAAATTGTCAACACATTTCTCCATTATCAACCAGTTCACTGCACCTATATATATAGTTGCCATGGGCTAGTTGTAAGCATTTACACATGCGTGGCAGATGTATATAATGACGTCATCAACAATTCTTGTGTCATTATGTAATCGGTTTAATATATAACGCATGCTTTTGTATATGTACAATGTATGTACTATGCACGTACATTCAAAATGAAATTATGTAGTCGCTATATACGTACATGTACATTGCATTGAGACGAGTGTTAACCTTAGCATTACAAGAATCACAAAGGTTAACAACATATGCTTTTGTTATGTTGCTATTAGTGATGATATCTCTATACGTGCTGACTTTCAGGTCGATGTTACCATGGTTGCTGACTTTTGCTCATTAGTTATCCTCATTCATAATACATTGCTGGGAGAGAGAATGATCAGTAGTACATGAACTACAAGAAAAATTATACCTCTATTCCCCAGTACGTTTTCACATACAAAGAATCAAGTTCATTGATTCTATGGTTATTGAGGTATACTTCTTCGAGAAGAAGATTAAGAAGGAAAACATGGCAAAAATGTGAAAAGCACTTTTTAAGCTATTACCCACATCTAACATCACAACACAACCAATTTAGTACACTGGTTATTTTTCACAGATTCTTCACCTTGATATCATTAAAAGTGAATCAACTTGAGAGTGAAAGTGAAAATGAAGAATACACACATGTCCAGCATTGCCTACAGACTCCAACAGTAGGAGTGTCCCTTAGGAATAACACCCATGCGATTGGTATGTAGCTCTCTATGTTTGTCCAGGGAAAAGGGGCCAAGGATTCTCCCTGCCTGCACCTATATGAGCTAATATACTTATCAATTACGGATGACTGGCTGGCGGCTGAGGGCATATTCCGGCGGACAATACCAGGGGGCTAGCATAATCGAAGCCAATATGGAATCCCTGTTCAATGCCCTTGAGTACGTAGTGGCTGAAATCATTGTTGGGATGGGTTGACAGCGCACTCTGCCAGCATAACAGGCGGTCGGTCAGGGGCGAATGAATAGCGTGGAGCCGGGGTCAGTGGTGCCAACCTCTCGGGTCCTTGCCTGCTCGAGTGCCATCAGGCTCTCCAGTGTAGGGGTACCGACCTGCGCACAAAAACATCATTGGCTATATACCAGTAAATGTACTCGAGGAGACCGTGCCTCACTGAGGGTACTCACAGCACAAGGCGCTGTAAGTTGCGGTGCAGGAATACAATTAATAATGCAGCCTGATTAAGTATTAATAATGCAGCAAATGATCATATTAATGCTGAGGTCCGATTAGCCAGTGGAGTCACGGCGGGTATGATCTAGGACGAAGCCGGCTGCTGGGAGCCTGCCTGTGACCCTTGGGTCTGGGAAGTGGAGCTTGATTGGCGTCTCTCGCGGTCACCACCCCCGCACTCCGCCACTGGATGCGGACGCCTGCACTTAATGCAGAGGTGGACGTAGCGGCAGAATGGATACTTGCACCAGGAGCCACCCGGGGAGTTGAACAACCTGCAGATCTCAACTGTAGCTCCGCGATCTCGGGTTGCGTTTCCACCCTGAGGGCGGCGCACGGGGGGCGTCAGGCTGCCGTCACTGGTGGGCCCCGCCCCTGTGGGTGCATGGGTACATTCCTGTGATCCCTAAGCAGTATCGGCAATGCGGGATAAGTTTTGCCCGGCTGGCAAACGCCTCATTGTATAGGGCTGCATTTACCAGCCCCCAATCGAGAGAGCCCCTGTTCGCAGCTTGGAGCCATATCGTAGGAGGCCCACGCGGCACTGTCAAAGGTGCGGCTAGCCTTGGTAATAGTCCGAAGATAGGCGAACAGATGGGGGAACTTCTCCGGGTAAGCTGAAGTGAGCACTGCAGCCATCGTGGCATAGCATTCCGTCCACACGTTGATGTCTGTCACGAGGCTACGTTGCGGGCGTTTCACGTGGCAGCAGGATGTCTCAGATTCTATCTGCCACGTCTCTGGAAGAAGCACATGTCTACTTATTCTTTTGCACAAATCCGCCTGATGAGTTTTGGTGGGACAAACCTGGCAGATCAAACAGGCCGTCGGGTGTTCCGTGCTCTTTTATAGTCGATGCCACGATCGGCCAGCGCGGTAGAGAGGACGAGGTAGACACCGTGGACCCCCGCCTCCGCCCATGGAGAATACAGGGAGAAGGGGCAATGAGCCTGCAGAAAGACAGAGATAGTTTGTCTGTACCCGGGTGGTGCAGAGAGGAACAACCCCATGCAGCGCCACTTTCGGTGCTTAGAGAGAATCTGAGGCACATGGCCCCGTGGCCACGCGCTAATGAGCGCAAATGCGGCCTGCCCACAAGCCGAATACAGCAGGTGGCACACGTGCGCCCAGGCCGACCAATGGCTGCCGTGCCCGTATGGTTCAGGTCGCGAGCCCCACTCGCCAGCTGCCGTGCCCAGTGACGGTCTCTGCCTGTGAGCTCCTGTCCCAGCGCTAGTCCCCGGGAACAAACCGGGTGTCGCAGGTTCCCGGACCTGCCTGCTCCCGTACGGGGTCATAGCCGGGTAAGGGTGCTGCCGAGTGTGCCCGATTTGCATATCAGCTGCCCAGGCCTTAACAGGCAAGTTGAATCCGTTCTTACCTGGATCCGACGAAAAGGAGGATGCCGGGGGTCCACCCCCAGGGGTCTCAGTGGGCATAGGACGGTCCGGGCGTCCGGAGTGGCTGGCTGCTATCAGGCGGTCGATGAAGGCCAGTTGTTCGACAACTGCGTGGCAGTCTCACCCGACGCGCATGCCCAGGCAGCTTGCGCAATCGCTGTTTGCTCGTTAACCTCGGTTAACCCACCGTTAACCGTCATTGCATACAAAAGAGTGAGAGAATTCCCAGCTCAGCCCCTGCATGTTTCTAATAGACCTTTTAAAAGTCTCATTCAGTGAGGACTCTTCAAGATTATATAGAGGTGTCACTACTCAGTCACTAATGCCTTCCATTTCATTTCTCAACTACTTCAAACTGAATATGTAATTTTAAATATAATGGAATAATAGCAGAGTGGAATGGAAGGAAATGCCAGAATTGTGGAATATAATAATGATTTTTAATTAGCATAATGGTCACAACACTAATGGGGGTAAAAAGTGGGATATTCCCACTCTCTCCCTTTGTTCCCAGGGGTGGGATGGACAGTGGGATGCAGGCATGGGAGTGGTGTTCCCACTCTGTCCCTTCCTTCCCATGGTACATTGGGATGGGATGGACAGTGGGATGCAGGCATGGGGGGTGGTACAGTTTGGGATGTTCTCACTCTGTCCCTTTATTCCCATGGTACATTGGGATGGGATGGGGTGGACAGTGGGATTCAGGCATGTGGGGTGGTAAAGTTTGGGATGTTCCCACTCTGTCCCTTCCTTCACATGGTACATTGGGAGATGGGATGAACAGTGGCATGCAGGCATGAGGGGTGGTACAGTTTGGGATATTCCCACTCCATTCCTTCCTCGAATGGACAGCGGGATGCAGGCATGAGGGATGGTACAGTTTGGAATGTTCTCACTACATTGGGATGGGATGGACAGTGGGATGTAGGAGTGGTGGTGGTACAGTTTGAGATGTTCCCACTCCATTCCTTCCTTCCCTTGGTACATTGGGATGGGATGGACAGCCCAATGCAGGCATGAGGGGTGGATGTTCCCACTCTGTTCCTTCCTTCCCTTGGTACATTAGGATGGGCTGGACAGTGGGATGCAGGTATGGGGGTGGTACAGTTTGTGATGTTCCCACTCTGTCTGTTCCTTCCCATGGCACATTGGGATGGGATGGACAGTGGGATGCAGGCATGAGGGTGGTACAGTTTGGGATGTTCCCACTCTGTGCCCTTGTTCCCTGGTACATTAGGATGGGATAGACAGTGGGATGCAGGCATTGGGATAGTACAGTTTGGGATGTTCCCACTCTGTCTGTTCCATCCCTGAGTATGTATATTGGGATGGGATTGACAGTGGGATGCATACATGGGGATAGTACACTTTGGGATGTTTCATGGTACATTGGGGTACATGATGGGATGTGATGGGATGGACAGTAGATACAGTGAGTGGAACAGAGCAGGATATCCCCACTTCAACCTATTGGACATGAGCTGCCTGTCCTAAGGGTACAAATGCAATGGGATACCAAAGTTCTGTTGGACATCTGTAGGCAATGCTGGACATCTTACTCTAGATTGTGGTAATAATTGTACAAATCCCATGGTGTGCAGATCATTTTTCCATGACTGCATGAAGCACATGGCATGTAGATTCACTCATGCATGTGTAGTGTACGTAGCTCTGATTGCTCTGTGTAGCTCTGATTGTAAAGAATATTACATAGTAATGTTATTCTTTCATGTGACAGTTCTATTGGAGCTTCATAGGCAACATGGTGGAGAAGCTGTGAGGTTTCCTGTCCATCTTTCATACTTCCAGCAAGGCTGTGGTCTGGAATGTCCTGTGCTGAAGGTGCATTTATTAGCTACTGGAATGTTAGTGTGACAAAAATATCTTTTTATGTGTACATCCTTTGCATGGAAATATTGTTGGTTCCTCAAGGTGGTAAAAGAAATCAGATAGTCACTCATCACATCCAACCTATGTAAATGTATGTACACATGTACATAGTCACTTTTCACTTTATTAACCCTTGTACCACAGCATCTATACAAAAGAAAGATACCGCTAAGAGAATATACCCTGGACGACTAAGCCTTGGAAGGCTTCTCAATAGTGTATATATTGATTTTTGCAAGCTCAGCCTTATACAAGGTGATACACTGCTTGTGGGTAGCTACTGCTTGTGGTACAAACTGGTTACACAATACCCACTCAGTTACACTAAACCTCTTCGTGGGTATAGTGTAACCTATATTTAGTGCCCATGTGCGGGAGCATTACGGTAGTTGGGTCTTTCTGTCAAGTTTAGTGATACACAAACCTCTTTGTGGGTATAGTGTAACCTATATTCAGCACGCATGCACAGTAGGGTTATGGTAGTTGGGTCTGTCTGTCTGTGTCAGTTAAGTCGTCTCTCACCTCTGGAGCATGTTTGTCCTGTCACGTACTCAGCAGGCAGCAGAGGTCAATAAATTTGTCGGGTTTTCTCTGAAACCACTCTGTTGCGGAGATCCAGTACTCCCTCTGTTGAAAGCAATATGTACAGTCGGCCATTTTCCTGCAGAATGCATGCATGCGTACTCTAGTATTTACCATGTGATGGTGCGGATGGTTCTGTGCTTCAGTACATCCATTGTTGTGGTAAATTTATGCTTCCATTATTAAGCACACCATCTATATATCTAGTAATAAGAATACAGACCCTGATATTCTCTTATTGCGTAATAAGTTGATGTTAGAGTACTTAATACCATTGGTTTGTCCATCACACTGTCCATCATGCCAATCAGAAAATTTCTACAATATTTGCATCTATGTATATATACATAATCATTTTTTACTCTCTGGTTTTGTGGTACGTACATTTATAGTGCCACTGTAAGCATAGCATCCACCTTGTTATCAGATTGATGAATCAGAGATTTCAGGTTAACATAGTGGACATTGTAGTTCGGGGAACCTGATGTGCACAGGTGGTTCTTTAGTATTACATGTATATGTATATACTTACGCATTACGTAAGTATGATGTTAGAGAGATAGTAAGATTTAACTTTACTTTTACTTAGGAGGATGTTGAGTGTACTGTTGAGTTGCCTCATTTAATTGAACTGCCTTCCGTGAACAATGTTTTCCCTCTTCTTCAAGGAGTATTGTGAGTTCACTGCATAATTATATAGCATGGCTACTAGTTGCCACTTACGTAGTTCCCAGACAGGCCTTCTCTATAAATAATTGTGAGGGGCAAGCATGTCAAAATCATAATGTGGGGGTATATTAGCTCCCAGTGGTCGCCTGAATCAACTTCGGACTTCATAACATAATCTAGATATGGCACAATGGTGCTATATACGTAAATGGGTCACTGTTAGTTTGACCTTATTCTCAGACCTGACAAGTATGATGCTGTAATGGTTCATTGGCAAGGTGTGATACGAACTTTCACAGAACTAGAGGGGTGCTGAACTTAGGTAGCAGTTTTGCAGGACTTGTAGGTGTTCTGGGAAATAAGTGTGAGACAGTTGGTAAAATACGTACAACACAGAATGGCTCTCCACTATTTGGGTGTCCAATCCAGTATATATGTATCTGATACATTAGTGTGCTTCTCTGGTGACTCTGGAAGATGCTGTTTGGCATAGAGACAATCTCCAATAAAGATGAAAGGGGAGGTAATCTGCCTATTATGTGTCTTCCCTGCCTAGCAAGTGCCTTGGTACTAGTTATGAGGTGCCATGAGATAGTGCATGAGGTGCGTAGTGATGCAGTCATTTAGTGATCCACGATGGATGATAGCGACCGCAGCTTGTAGAGGTAGCTGTTGAGCACACTTGTTTTTCCATTCCATGTCTGGCCTCATATAATGACAGTATACTACTATGGGTAAAAAGTCTCTCATTGTGATATGAATATGAGCCCGTGATTCCTGCCAACTGAATTGGAACCACTTACGCTAGTCGTTATAACACCACAACCCCAGCTACCCCGAAGTGTTCTACATCACTGTAGACGAAGCTTGCTGACAAGAGATGCCACCAAATAGAGAGATACCATTCAAGGAACAATGCCCACCAAGGAAGGTCTGACAGGAAACTCTGGTTTCGCCTATCCCAGTGGTATATATAGGTATTGCTGAGGTATCCACCATACGCCTCAAGAACGTACAGCCAGCTTTACCACTCTGCAGGCATGGATCAGACAACCTATCAAGGTGGTCCCTCTTTTTGGTGCAGGCTTGTTTCTCTTAAGCTGTGCCAGTTTATCCAGGAAGCGACTTCAGGATGCAGGACTCAGTATCGATCAGGATTCTGAAGAATGGGAAACTGGTAGAAGGGTCTTCCACTTTGTGGCTGGAACCTGAGAGCTTCACAGAAAGCCAACGACCTCTAAAAATCCTTCTCGTACTCATCAGATTGGCTTGACCCCACTATCTGGAAGTCATTTAGGTAATGGAGTGCCTCTGAAACACTATGTCTATCTATGACCCACGGGAAGCTGTCTGCCACTGCTGTAAAACTCTTAAGAGTGTGCCTTAGCCTAAACAATAAAGCAGCAGATTCCCCTTCCAGAGCATTCTTTGAGGGGTTGAGTAGGCAAGCCCTAGAGAATAGGCCTTGAGCTCATTTATTGTGCATGGCTTGAAGTGCAGTGGTGTAATTACAGGGATGCTCTGTTATATGAGCCTAAGACCCTCCTACTCTGCAACCACAACACATTACCTCTGCCAAAGAGTAGATGTGAGGGACATACGTAGAGTTCAAATCTTTGACTATGCACTGCTGAAAATGTTATTAGTGGCTGGAAATGGAATATATACTTTGAGTTGAATAGGTAGGCCTAGGGGGTAGGGTAGGTTTCTGGCTGCTGTATTGTGCGTGGCATGAAATACAGGGTGTATATATCCATAAAATATGTGATTTTAGGAGAGGGGGTGTGGTCCCCGCAAGGAGAGAGCCCCCCAGAAGGGGGCATGGCAGCACTCCTGACCACTTTCTCCGGAGTGGCCTGCTGCGGCTCTTGTCCTCGCAGTCTCCGAGACTTGCACGTGGGTCTCTGAGGTAAAGGCTCGGAGGTAGCCATGCGCAAAAACACCAGTCGAATAATACTTCCCTAGTACTTTCGGTGATCGGTGACTTTCTTCGGGGGAATGACTGGTGATACAAAAACTAGTCTTTATATACTAAAAGGTGGCTCTTCGCAGGTCCAATGTGTTGCGCGTGTGCGAGTGCTATACGGTATGCTCATACAGGATAGGGGGATGTGAGGACAAAGGCTTGGTTGTCAGGGTAGACCAGGAGCATTGCAGAGCAACACTCCTACTTTACCTAGGCAATGTCAAAGGCTAGCCCATGCACAGTGTGCAGTGACACTGTGGAGAGATGGCAGGGGGTGAAATACACATTATTATGATGCCGAGTCAGTGTCTGGGGGGGGGGGGGGGAGACTCAGAGAAAGGGAAGAGTGGTCATAGGGAAAGAAAGGTTTTCCATAGGCAGAATTAAGGCCATGTGGTAGTGTATGTAAGGTCCTAATCCAAAATGCTTCTCGTTCCGGTAGAGCATCTGGCTCACAGTGCTCTAGTGGAACGATCCTGTAGTCTCTTAGGAAAGTTATGGGATTTCCTAGCAAAGTGGCGGTATAGAGGGACCTGCCTCTTTGTTTCGGAAGCATGCTGATGCATGCGGAAGCGCACCCTAAGGCTGTTGGAAGTCAGGCCTATGTACAGTTTCTCATATTTGCTGCATACAATGCAGTAAATGAGAGAGGTATCTGCACATGTGAAAGTTTCATGGAAATTGTGTGGTTTTTTGGACACCACTGCAAATAGGATACGTCTTCCTTCAGCATTAGGGTGCACTTTGCAACGCTTATCGGCACATTGCACCATGCGTGAGTCTAGCCTGGGTATGGGTATGGGGAGTGCCTGACCTGTTGGGGGGCATGGGGCTCCTGGAAGTGCTGCTTTCACCAATGAGTCTGCAATGGTTGGGTTCCTCCAGAAACAGAGCTGGGGCAGGGTAGGAAATAAAGTGGAGAGAGTTGGATCATTGTGTATGGGGGACCAGTATTTGTTTATCAGGCGTGACAATGATGTATAGTGGGGTGAGTAGATAGTGATAAGTCTAGGTATGTTTGAGGCAGGGCTAGGGCTAGGGTTGAGGTTGAGAATGTATGAAGCTCTCAAGTCGTATGTGATGTTCCTAAGGATGCTGTCAACAAAGCGCTGTAGGTAGTTTCTATGGAGTTAAATGTCCAAGTTTCATAATGAGATTCATCACATTATAATCATATTCATTACATCACACCATCCTGGGAGTTAGGGCTAGGGTAGCCTCGTACCCAGGCTGTTGCGGGGGCAGAAAAGACGGCCTGGAAACGTCTGTTTGTGCATGCACATAAATCTCGTTTATTTCTAGGAAAACGCCCAAGTAATTTTTGCAGTATTAGCAAATGGAATCAACTTGCTCAATCCAGCACTTTCGGAATCTCTCAAGGGCAAATGAAATACCCCGCTTGAATATTCCCTTGGTATTTACACGTCCTCGAATACCACATATGGGAGTACACTGTACTATACCTACGTAGAGTATACGGTGTTATCCGGATTACCAGAAAATCTGGTAAGGGCCCACACATGCACGAACAGTCGATACCAGGCCGTCTTTTCCGCCCCTGCAACGACCTGGGTACGAGGCTAGGGCTAGGGCTAGGGCTGAGGCTAGGGCTGAGGCTAGGGCGCATTGTAGGGGAATTTCCCTGAAGGCAAACCTGAATGTCCCTCGAATGTTAAGCATAAAGTATCATTCTGATACGTTATACTCATTATATGCATACTTTCCATGCATATTTTTTATTTCTGGTAGGGAACTGTTGCTGAAATTTCCGGATGAATTGTTTCAGTTTTGCTCCCAAATTCTACCCCAGTTATTTCAAGTATTAGCCAATGCTGTGGAGTGGGGAACTACTACCATTAAAGAAGTAGGTTTTCTGACTGTATAAACATGTGCATGTAAATATGTATAGGCATGGAGATTTGTTTTCTCTTGTTTGAGTAAGTGTGTGTTGATTTTTGTTCACTATGTTGAGGGAGTATTATCTTAAATTTACATTCATCTGTATTGTGCCATAATCATATGGGTATATAGTGGGCTCTATGTACATGTATATCCAATATACTTACATGATTAATTGCTATCTGCAGAAAAAAGATAGCATATACGTACATTATTGTATGAAGTTATGGCTGTATACGTACATCCTTTTCTAGTAACCCTAGATTTTTCTCTATTAAATGATGAATTGTGTAACAGCGTATGGTTTCTTTACTGTTGAATTCTGCTCTTCAGGCAAGCTTACAAATGCTAGTTTTATTAGTGGAGAGTGAAGTGTACGTTACGCAGCCCATACTGGATTGTATAATATGGTGTCTCCTGGCTCTTGTTGGTTTTCTATGTGACCACAGGTACATATATACATACATAGATACAATCATGTTACTTTTGTGTGTGATTATGCATACATAGACGATGTGATGTTATGCTCGTGTAGATACGTAGATATATATATTTATTACCTAGCCATATTGCCCATCAATGTATAATTTCCTATTCTGCACTGGGCAATATTTTCCCATATTGCCCAGTTATATTGCCCAGTCCATTTTAGCCAATTAAATTTCAGAGCGCATTGCGTCCATGCGTATTGTTAGCAACGAGTGAATGGTAAAATGACCGAGTTTTAACACCAGGTTGAAGGCGAGCTAGGTAATAAACAGCTTATTACATGGTTTATTGGGCAATATTGCGAGTTATTGCCCGATATCCCACGCAATAAGATATATATATATTATATCTTATTGTGTGGGATATCGGGCGATATGGCAAGTTATTGCACGAGAGTGTGAGGTATTGCACACAGGAGTGCAATAACTTGCAATACTGCCCGATAAACCATGTATATTACCTAGCCTGTCTTAAACCTGGTGTTAATACTCGGCACACACTGCACAATGCACCCTGAAATTTAATTGGTTAAAATTGACTGGGCAATATAACTGGCCAATATGAGAGCACAGAATAAGAAATTTACATTGCTGGGCAATATGGCATGTATGTATGTATAGGTAATTCCTGTCTATTTCGTGTTTCATTATGGGCCTCTGAAGTATTTTCATGCACAAAAACAGTAATTGTGATTTTTCTGCAGTGTTTCAGTTGGTCTTGAAAGGAGTGTAGCATTGTGTTTGAAGAGAGTGTACTTGCAGGAGTCTAGAACTCCTGTTATTCGCTTTTGGAGACCTGTGCTGAACACACTGATGAATTTCATTTTGAGAGGAGCATATTCACGTTCCTGTTCAGAATTACAGGTTGAGTTATATATGTACTTTTACTAGCTCTATGTTGCTTTTATAGAAATGTTGTATTTATTCTCTCTGTGGTTATTTTATGTATGTTGTGCTGGTGTTGTATTGCCATGCCTTTCTCAGCATCTCTTGAAATGATGGTTCATGCGTATGTTCCTATATAGTATATAAGTAGTTGTATGTTCTCTTCTCCTATCAGGACTGTGTTGGAGAGATACTTGCAAGGTGTTTTCGTTTGAAACTTGGAAAGTCATGTGTTATTGCGGAGAGTATACTGTTACCTGTTGGACATTGTATTCACCTTCAGGTTAGATATTTTACGTTTCAGTAAATGCACTAACAGACCAGATACAACAATTTTCAAAAGAAACGAACATTTCGACCACTGTCCAGCAGTCTATATATCATGTCTGTCACATTCCTGTGTTGCTGTTGTATCATTAGCCTCAGTTTCTACATATTTCCTTTTTGTGGGTATTTAATGCCTGACTGAGTGTTTGTATCTCTTACCACTGATGAAGACTGCTGCATAGTGGTCAAAATATTTTTTTAAAGATCGTTGTATCTTGTCTGCTAGTGCAGTTACTGAAACATAAAGATGTTAAAGGGTGAAGGGATGACAGTACCAAATCAGCGAAGGAAATGCAACATTGAGACAGGGTGTAAACCCTTATCTTTGCTTTCCTGTGCAGAGATGCTTACTTGGTACCACGGGATTAGATCCCAGCAAGACAGTAATATTTTGTTTAAGTGTTACTACGTTGTGCTATAGTGTCGTGCTAGACCCTCTAAGAGGGTTTGACACACAAGACTAGTAGTGCTATAGGTAAGCTTTTGCTGACGTTATGTAGGTCTGTGCAGGGGTCGGGTGTAGCATGTTGGTTTGTGCTGGTACAGTGGCTGTAGACACATGTCTTAGTACACATGTACCTGCAAGTAAAGTATTAAGTGAAATTGTGTCTCATCCAAAAACATATTCACTTTCACTGTCTTCTTGCATTTTTAAATCCCTCTTAACTATTAAAAATCACAGTATGTGTAGAGCACACTAGTCGAGAGGTATTAGAAGGAAGCCCAGAACCCTAACCTCAACAGCTACACACAAGACATACAACACACAGCGTACACAGACTGGAGCAGGACACCAGATGCCCAGCCTTAAGAATTGGTGGCTTAAAGATTTTTATGCCTAGCCGTGCATGGGGACAAGTTTGCAAATGATTTCAATGAGTCCCCCAGTCCAGTCCACCAGTCCAGTTCACTGGTCCAGTCCAGTGACCGTAGACTGGCAGAGCTGGCTGGGTATCATGTCTCCAGCACTCGGCTGTCTACAATCACTGGAGTGGACCAGTGGACTGGACTGGTGGACTGGACTGGTGGACTCACCGAAATTGTTTATAAACTTGTTATCATTCCATACGGACCCAGTACTTGATGACTTCCGGAAAGTCTCCACAAGTATATTAGCAGGGCTAGGTCTAAGGCTACAGGCTGGGGGCTAAGGCTAAGCTGTCTACAACCACTGGACTGTACCAGTGGACTGGACTGGTGGACTGGACTGGACTGGTGGACTTGTTGAAATTGTTTGCAAACTTGTTCCCAGGCATGAATTCCGATGGTTAGTAATCATGGGATTTATAAATGCAAAAAGACAGTGACTTTTAAAGTGTAGTGTGTTTTTAAGATGAGACAAACCGTCTTATCCGTACCAGCACAAATCACCAAGCTACTTGTAGCTCTGATAGGGCTAGGAGATAGGGTAGGAATGATGTGCAATGCCCACTCGTAAATACGACGGTGCCGTGTATTCCAGCTTCTAGCCCTAGCCCCTAGCCCCTTAGCCTAACTGCTAATATACGTGCGCAGAGCTTCCGGAAGTCATTATGCACTGGGTCTGTACAGTACAGTTGATTACTCTAATGGAATGATAACGAGTTGACGAACGATTTTGGTGAGTCCACCAGTCCAGTCCAGTACAGTCCACCAGTCCAGTCCACTGGTCCAGTCCAGTGATTGTAGACAACCCTCACAGTTCCATGTGTGGGTCCAGTTTGCTCATACAGGACAATTTTGCACAAGCATGTGGTCAATAGTACCTGGAGTTTTGGGCTCCTAAACACAGATAGTTGCAGTCTCCTGCAAACTATTTCCAAAATCACTTGCTTTTAATACCACTTGATTTTATTCTCAAACTTCCAAGTTTTAATTACTCCGAATGGTAAGCTTGATTTCCTTGATGTAAACGTCAAACAGCTGGAATACTGGTGCTCGGCTGTCTACAATCACTGGACTGGACAAGTGGACTGGACAAGTGGACTGAACTGGTGGACTCATCAAAATCGTTTGTAAACTCGTTATCATTCCAATAGTAATTAGAGTAAGCAACTTTACTGTACGGACCCAGTGCATAATGACTTCTGGAAGCTCTCCGCACGTATATTAGCAGTTAGGCTAAGGGCTATAGCTAAGGCTAGGGGCTCGAGCTAGGGCTAGGCGGGATCAAACCGGAATAAGGCTAGGGGCTAGGGGCTGGAATTGTTCAGGACTGTGTAGTTAAGTTTGGGGCATGTCGCAAGCTTGCAGATTGACTGCTCACACTCAGCACCACATACAGGTTCCTATTTGTACATTGTGTGTCTCTGAGTTTAGTTTATGTGTTGTGGGAATATTCAGGCCAAATGTCCACATGATCTCAACATAAAGGACCAACATGACATCAACATAGAACACCCTTTTTACTCCACTGTAATAAAGAGTAGTTACCTGCCAGTGTTTCATCCAGACATTTTGGCAGGGGGGGGGGGGAGGAGGGAGTAGAGTTTTGGGAATGTGAGGGGGCAGTGGCCCAGGGGGGCACTTGGGGGTGAAATGCCCCCCCCCCCCTCTAAACCTGCCTGCATCAGATGTATCCTGCCTTAGAAAGTAGAGCAACCGTAGATGGAAGTGTCCCTATCACTATTCAGTGAGTGACCCTTGCTAACTGTGTTGAGTTGAATGCCATCCAACAAAATAGTTACATAGCCCAGACTGGCATGTATGTACATACATACATGCATAGATTGATACACACGTATGTCTATGTACTTTTCCTTTTGCAGCCTTTGGTTGGGTGTTTTTGTTATCTACTTAGAGCCGATATAAGTGAAACAAAGGTTAGCATCCTCACCCGCAAATTATTTGTGTCAAATTGTACTTCAATATGCTAGGACCACTTGAAGGATGTAACGATGGAAGTGCCAGAAAGCATAGAAACAAGGTGCAGCATGCATGTAAAGGGAAGGGATGATAGCGTGCAACAAAAATAACCCCGTATCCCTACATCTGCAAGGGGTTACACATTTTTTTATTCATTCCCTGCCTTTTGCTTGCATGCTGCACCTTTTTTCTTCGGTTGTTTGGCACTTCCATCCCTACATCCTTCAACATTTTAGTGACAATATTTTTACTCTTTATATAATGGACCATTTGTGTTGCCACTTACTGTAATGTTTCACATAAATTTAACTTGTAATGCTACACATAGCCTCAGTTCAACGTAATGGAATGCAATATTGCAAGCTCATTGATCGATTGGCTCATCAATTAGGTTACTTTTGCAACAGGGATAGACCTGCCTTGAACATCCTTGTTGAACCGTAGTAAAACTGTACACACTGACATATTACATTAACATGGCTGGACAGTAGTTGGGTCGCTTCCATTCACCAAAAATTGCTCTAGTGTGAATATGTGTACATTCTCAGCTTTTTTGAGTTCAGCTAAAAAGTGTATTTGGTGACACGCATCTTGCAGTGAACAAAAAGCTAGTCTAGAGTAGTGAAGCAAAGGTCAACATTATTTTTAGTGAAAGTGTTTTACTCTTGTTTCACTGGTGTTTACTGTGTGTAGCAACACATGTAGATCTATATATATATATATATATATATATATATATATATATATATAGCTATAAATGTACCTACAATTTTGTACAGAGTTCTATCTATAACTGGGATAGTAGCAATTGTCTGTGATTCCTACATCCTGCCTTGTACGAGTATTGCCTACTTCATGCTGCTGAGTACAGCAGCAGCTCCAGTTGCCTGCAACAGGTAGTCATTCAGAGAAACAGACAATACTGCCAACTCAATATAGTTTACCCTAGCATCTAAAACGCATGGCTAGATTACAGTCATTCTTGGTACGCAAGTAGTTGTGGAGACAAGATAAAGATTTTATTACTTAATGAAATACGTCCAAAAAAATGATTGGCCCAATTGGTCCCTTACTCTACCATAAACTATAATACTCCAAAGTACGTAAAATACACAGCTACAGTGATTCTCGGAAATTGCAAAAGTGCCGATTGTTCATCATCATGATGTTATTCTTCTAATTCAGTTCAAACGGCCTACTGCGAGACTTGGGTTAGTAATTACTCCAATTGTTTCACGAAAATCATTTATACTGGGAGTGTACAATCTTCATACCTTCTCTCAATGCCATCAAACACTGGAAGGTAAAATACACTGCTATAGTGAAATCTAAAACACTGATTTCTCCACCATCATCTCCTCTAATTACAGAATGGCAAAAGCTAGTATAGCTGCATGCTATTCTGGGTTATATGAGGGGGATGAAGGGAGATCAACATGTCCATATGCATAGTCCTAACAATAGCTGTTGAAATGACGTCATACTCCACTATATAACTGGGTGCTCCCGCCAGGAACCTCAGTCCTTTCTATAGCGAGATCCACCTTGTGTCTGTCAGCTTCTGCTGCTAGTTCTCCCATTGGTTTCCCTCTGAATACCTGTAGACAAGGGTGGGTGGGAGAGATCATGGACATGTTGATCTCCCTTCATCCCCCTCACATAACCCAGAGTAGCATGCAGCTATACTGCCATTCTGTAATTATATTTCGGAGGATTCCGGTTGATCAATATGTCCATATTCATATTTGTAGCACTTGCCTTGTAATATTGCATTGGAGAATTGAGTTGCTATACTCTCTCCGACTATAGGCTTATGGTAGAAGGCAGTAAAGTTGCTTCTCTGGGACCAACCAGCTCTTTGCATTATATTGGCTGTAGTCACGCCTGATAATGCTGCAGCAGATGTTGATGCACCCCTGGTTGAGTGCGCTGAGAAACATGTATATCCTCGAGCCATCTTGCAATAAATGACGAGGTAACAGCCCTGTGTGGAGCTGTAATGGCTAGGAGGAGTTGTGATTGCTGCTTCCTCCATATCTGAGTACGTGCCACATACTCATTAAGGCATTTCACTGGGCACAAGCTTGCATCCTGTGTAAACTCAGAGATGTAGAGAGGCTCCATGCCCCTACTCTTCCCTGGCTGTGACTGCTTGGCCAGGCCATGTAAGGGAATAGAAACACCGTTGCTAGTCTTGCTGACCGGTAAGGAGAGCCTGACTAAGTCTGATGATATTTGTGCCGACGCTAGTGTGAGTAGTATAGCTATCTTCTTCGTCAGAAGGGGAACAGAGAGTGCATCGTTACCCCCAAGTGAACGTATATAGTCCAGGATTCTAGATACATCCCATACCCCATTATATTTTGATTGAGGGGATCTAGACTTGAATACTCCTTTGAGCAGTCTGGAAACCAAAGGGTGTTGTCCAATAGGAAACCCATCCACCGGGAGGTGTGTGGACAATACTGCTGACCTGTACACATTCAGTGACCGGTCCGTGAAAACTGATGCATTAGAAATTCAAGGAGGATCCAATAGGTGCCGAAAAGCGACTTTCAGCTCTACTGTTACACCACTCCAACCATTTTTTCCATGCTGAGTTGTAGCTGGAATTTGTCTTGGACTTCCAGGACATGAGTATGAGCTCCGTAGCCTCTCTTGGAATCCCTCTTGCAGACAATTGTTGCCTGAAACCCTCCACACAGCTAGCTGAGGGTAGCAATGTTGTATTGTGTCCTTGCAATTCTGTGGTGGGATGATGGTCTGTGGCTCCCAGGGAAGGAGAGGGGGAAGTCCACTATCAGTGACAACAGAGTTGGGTACCAGGGCCGACTAGGCCAGACTGGGGTGATTAGTGTCACTGTGACTCTCTGAACTGAGACTTTGTGAAGTGTCCTTCCTATGAGACACCATGTGGGATTGGCATACCCGTTCACTTGGCTTTAATCTTGGACCAGCGCATCTACTCCTGCTGACTCTGGATCTGGTCTCCAACTGTAAAACATTGCTAGTTGCTTTGTTAGCCTGGTAGTAAACAGGTCTATGTTGAACGGGCCCCACCTCTGATTCAAAATATTGAAGATGTGTGGACTTATCATCCAGTCTGTTCGATCTGACAGGTACCTTGAAATGAAGTCTGCTCTGATGTTCTTCAGTCCAGGTAGATGCTGGGCTGTAATGGTTAGCTCTCTGTCTATGCACCACTGCCAGAGCTCTTTCACTATAGTGACCAGAATCTTGGACTTGGTGCCCCCTAGGTGGTTGACATAGGCTACTACAGTGAGGTTGCTAGTTAGGCAATGACCACTGCAGTTATAAGAGGGAATGAGGGGACACACTTTTGTCTAGTGATCGTGGCTCGGTGTCTAATGTGCTGGTTTGCTGGTCATTAGACCTGGGTTCGACTCCGGATGGAAGTTTGTCTTTCTCATTCCCTCTTGGTTTCTTCGGCCTGTGTAAGTCAACACCAAAATTAAATACATCTGTTACCAGGTCAACTAAGATATTTAACAAAATATATTCAGTTTATCCACCTACATACCTCAAACTTGATGTACACAAGTACTCACCTTGATTTTAGCATGAAATCACTCTTTTGCCTTGTATGCACGAAGAAAATCCCTGCACCAAACACAGCTTCTTATTTGTTAACCATCGGCACGCGAGGGTTACTGTAGTTAACCCTCGGTGTGCATGCGCAGCGACGGTTACTGTAGTCAACCCTCGGCGTGCACGCGCAGTGATGGTTATTGTAGTAGGTTGTGTGTGTGTGTGTGTGTGTGTCTCAACATCGCACTTCTCAAATGAGTGATCGTGCTATAAAAAAAGTACATACTCAGTGGTATACGATCGTCAAAAATATTGTGGGGATTTCTCTGAAACGACTGTGTTCAAGAGTTATGCCGTGAAACACAAGTGAAAGAGCCAATATGTTAATTACTCTGGCTTACCCGTGATCAGTTTCCCTGTTCGATGTACAGCGAAGCACCAGAGGTTACTGCATGAGGGATTACATGTATGTGTACTGCTCTGGTCAAAGCTATAGCACTTCCAGCAATGTAGGTGTACAGAGCCACTTGGCTTGCTAGTTAGCCTATTACGCGCACGTGCGTATGCGAGGCTATGTTTACGTTTTGCACATATGCACCGCCAAGGGTTCTGCACTTTAGTGCATTCATTGGAAGTAAAAGTGTGAAAAACTTTTCATTAAAATGTTAAAGGATGTAGGGATGATAATGGTAAAAGTACAGGAACAAGATGCAGTATATGCAGGCAAAACCAGTGATGATGGCATGAGAAATAAGGAGCTGCATGAAGGCAAAGGCAAGGTATGGGCATGCAACAATCATAAAATGCATAACTCCATAAAAAAGATGCAGGGAAGGGTTATGATTACGTTATGATTCCGTTGGGCATAGGCACTCCGCAGGGGAATATGAAGCTGTTTCATGCAAGAAAAAATGAAAATGAAGTACTCAAGGAACCAGTGTGGCAGAGCTCATGAACTTTGCCTACCACCTCTGAAGTAACAGGATTTTTAACGTAAATGAAGTCCCCCATTTCCCAATTATTTCTATCCTGCCGCTTGTAAGTTATCGACTTGTTTCAATCACCACAGCATACTGTATAGGATTTGAACCGTAAATCCCTCAGGCCTCCCCCTTGGCAGAGTGGTTATGCATTCCGTCCGGCAAACGGTTGAACGTAGGTTTGAGTCCTACAATGGGAGCCATTTTTTCGGTGATGAAAGCAGAGTATGTTGTGGTTGCGGAGCAGGCACACCCCCTTAGGCCCAGCCTATTCATTTCCCAATTATTTCTATCCTGCCGCTTGTAAGTTATCGACTTGTTTCAATCACCACAGCATACTCTATAGGATTTGAACCGTAAATCCCTCAGGCCTCCCCCTTGGCAGAGTGGTTATGCGTTCCGTCCGGCAAACGGTTGAACGTAGGTTCGAGTCCTACAGTGGGAGCCGTTTTTTCGGCGATGAAAGGAGAGTATGTTGTGGTTGCGGAGCAGGCACACCCCTTAGGTCCAGCCTATTCATTTCCATAAAAAAGATGCAGGGAAGGGTTATGATTACGTTAAGATTCCGTAGGGCATAGGCACTCCGCAGGGGAATATGAAGCTGTTTCATGCAAAAATGAAGTACTCAAGGAACCAGTGTGGCAGAGCTCATGAACTTTGCCTACCACCTCTGAAGTAACAGGATTTTTGACGTAAATGAAGTCGTGAAGTTTCTGGATTGCTGGTAGCTTTGAATATTTCTTGGAAAGTATGTCTCTCCAGTCACACACAAGTGCTCTATCGTCAACAATAACTTCAGCGAAAAGAAAAAATAACATCTTTCAACTCATCTGTGTTGAACACATCGCTCCTATATATTATATGACTCAGCAATCTTGCTAAACTGACTGGTCAGGTGAAAAATTTGTGTGACCTAGTAGAAGGAATGATACTCGGAAAAAACTGAGACAATCTTGCTGTACGTATGCCCATGACATCAGGTAGTAATTTTTGTTTGTGCTACAGGTATTGTTTAGGAAGAGATGTACACGTCTAGACCATTCTGGTGGTTTCGAAATGTAGTCTGATACCATGTTCTCAAGTGAAATGTTGGTATAACTGTCATGATCTGAGTTACAATGTAAAAAATTCAGGAAGTGATAACTGTCGTGAGTTAGATTGAAGAGATTGACAATGGAGAGTAGTGACTTGATCTGTGAAGGCCATCAATTGCGTGACCTCAGAAGTGTGCTCCTTGCTCTCAAGAAAAGCACTCACATCTTCGAGAGCACTCAATGCCTCTCTATAGTCCCTCATTTTCAAAGGCGGTGTCTTCATTTGCACCATCCTCAACATCACTGTCATTGTTAGCACCTACTTTTTCTGGGGTTTCCTCCAATTCAGCAAAAAAATCATCTTCCCAAGACAGATTGTCCATATCGAAGCAGGTAGTTAGATCATCTTCTCTGAGGTAAGTGTCCAACGAGCAGCAATTATCTCCCTAAACATGTGCCATTAGATCCAGTAGATCAGTATCCTCCTCTTTGTCCTCCACTTGAGGATCTAGATCTCGAAAAGGATCTTCTTCGAGGACTTTCTGATGAACAACACAGAAATCCTTATCAAGAATTCCAGCCTTTCTAAAGCATTTCTTGATGGTGATAGCCTCTACAGACTTCCAAGCCTCTGCCACCCGTCGGATAGCCTGAAGTATTGTGATCGAATTGACAACTTCAGTGGCAGTGGAACATATGTCAATTTTCGTGAGAACATACCTGATGAACAGCTGTCAATAATAGGCCTTGAAAGTCTTAATGATACCAAGATCTAAAGGTTGACAGTTGTGTTGGCAGGAAGAAACATAACCTTGATGTTGCTGTATCCTTCAGCAATCTCAGGTGGATGGCATCCAGCATTATCCATAAAGAGTAACACTGACGTCCTTTCTCGAATGAGCCTCCTATTGAGCTTGGTCAGAAGATCACCCAGAATCTCACCAGTCATCCATGACTTCTTCTGGCTGTAGTACAACACAGGTAGGCTAGACTTCTTCACACCTTTGAAACATCTGAGATTCTCTGTTTTCCAGATAACAACAGCAGGGCTCTCAGATTCCCCAAGGTCATTCACAAAGAATGTGACTGTAATGCGGTGCTTCGATTTTTTGCATTCCTGCTGTGCTTTGGCTAGGCCTTTCTCTGGAAGTGCTCTCCAGAAGCACCCAGTCTCATTGGTATTCCAGATGTCTCTGGCTTGGTAGCCTTCAATGATGGAAGGTAATCGCTCCAACCCTGATTCCACTGTTTCACTTGAAATATCTCCAGACTCACCACTTATTGTTCTATGCTTTATATTATGTCGCTCTTTTCATCGAGTTAACCAGCCATTGGATGCTTTGAAAGTATCGTTTCCTAGTTTCCTAGCAATTTCAATTGCTTTCTACATCAATCTGGGTATATTCCCCGTGAAGTTGCAAGCTGATACCACTTGTATAGGGCCTGATTTATGTCAGCATACTCAGATTTTCTTGTTCTTTTCCGGCATTGTGCTAGCTTGTCAGTAGCATTCGATTGATACAAATCTTTGATTGTATCCTTATTCTTTAGGATTGTTTGTATCTGTGTCCTGCCACATTGAAAGGTTTCAGCCAACTTCCTTGAGCCAATTGTTTGCTCTCTTTCCACAGTTTTTATTACTTTGTACTTCATCTTTAGGGATAAGTCATTCCTCTTCCTGCTGGACCCCTTTTCAGCCATCTTGGCAGATTCTCAGTACTCCTGGCAGTCTAGGTTCTTCTCAGTACTCCTGGCAGTCTAGGTTCACCCGATCCTAGGTTTGCAGCTGTCTGCACAGTCAACCAACGATCACGTGTACCCGCGCCGCGCAAATTGCGGTGGGTGTGGTCTGGGCACGAGACTAGTTTCTGGCCTTAGAGATCTGGTCAGCTTACAGAAGATGGCAAGTCAACCTGAACAGTCGGTCACAGAAATCGAATCATTTGTACGTGGTTACCATGATTACAAAAACATATGGCAGCCTACAGTTGGAGAAGTACTGGTACTGAAGAGAGAACCAGCAAATGACAAGGACAGTCTGATAGTCTGCATTGAGAAACACGGACAAGTTGTAGGCCATGTCCCACTCAATCTAGCTCCACTGATATCCTGACTTCCTTGGCTTGATTTACACTGTGCTAATCTAGTTTTCAATCCGTGCCTGAGGCAGTGGCTGCAATAGTGAGGTAACCGCATTTTAGAGGCCCGGATTAGCGGGAGTTCGTTGTACACTGTTGACAAACCAGAGCCGTGATTCATTATGCCGAAGACATCATGGCTCAATTTCTGGACTTCCAGGCTGCAGAGACAACCCCCAGTACAGAACCAATTTACCCATTTGGTAGTCAGCACAGATTATGCAAGTGAACCTAGTCTTTAGACTTGCAAATGTTTCCTTCTCAGTGTCACTAAGAACTTCCTTCTGTTCAAGAGAGGCAATTGTAGCCCATTCTTCAGAACAGCGTGTATTGACTTCAGTGTAGTATGAATGAGACATTTGAGCTTTAAGCTTGTGAGCTAAATGAGCATCTCTCAATTTGTCAACATCTTCCGAGGAAGCACTACCAGATTGCAACACTTGATTGATTGTTGTTTGCTGAGAATTAATCTTGATTTTGTATTTGGAACAACTGTCGCAATAGTCTTCTTGGTGTGGATAAATGCCTACTTTTGGACGATCACTTTTCAGCCAGTTATAAGAAGAGCCATTACTGCGCTCACCTTTGCCTTACTCTCTCTCAACTCAATTGAACTCCTTGCACCTTGGTGCTTTTAAAAATATTTGCTCTATGCCCAAGTAGGCAATCATAATTGCTGCCACACTCTGTTCAATGATGACATCATTGCTAACACCTCAGAGGTACATGGTCACCATTGCACTATGTGCGCCTGGGTGTCGTCAACCCAGTAGGTACAGGTGGCATGCCTTCTGCCCATCATGGGTTGGTTTGAGAACAGAGCGAGTGGGCGGGCAGGTGGGCAGGCGGGTGGGCGGGAGGGAGGGAGGGAGGGAAGGAGGGAGGGAGGGAGGGAGAGAGACGTGGTTACTCTGTTAAAACTGCAGGACACTGAGGACAGCAGACTGTTGGAGCACTGCTGCTGGTACTGGGCTTCGTGGTGCTGCTGCTGGTACTGGGCTCCTCCTCGAAAGATCTGCGTACATCAGGCTGTTAGTATGAGGTGTCCTTGCTTTCCCAGAAGGATAGATTCCTTGTAAGACTCTTTCTTTCTCTGGAGCTTTTAGGCATTTCGCTACTTGGAGCTGGCACATGGGCTGGCAGGATTAAACTCGCATAGTCACTATCTCGTGCCCAGCTGTAATTAGGCAAGCGCGGAAAATTACGTCTGGTTGTATTGCTCCATATTTTGGGAGCGGAAGTATAGTAATCACAAGAATCAAAAACTGCTTTGAACTGAACGCTAGGGTCAATAACTATTCCCCTGTCTATATATCAAACCTTATGCCGTTGCTGTTAGCCGGCATACCTCAGGTTTGAGCAACTAATTGCAGTACTTTGCGTTTTCTATCTACTAGCTGCGCCCAGCCTGTGTTCTACTAGGAAGAATACTGTCTACGAATCACTGCAGGGACTACATGAACATCAGTCATCGCCATCAGGATGACGAACAAGACAAGTTACTGTACACTGCTGGGTACGGAGGTTACACTGTCATGTGACTATCATATGATTTTGTGTGTTAAATAGTCTAACTAACAATCTGATTGGAGGTTCCAACATTCCAGAATTTTTCAAACTTCCGCCCCAAAAATATGGAGCAATACAACCAGACGTAATTTTCCATGCTTGCCTAATTATGGCTGGGCACAAGACTAGCATAGTCACACATTCTAATTAGAACCTACTTATTAATTAGTTGTAATGACGTCATAAATTAGTCCCATACTCAGGGAAGCCATAGAAGCATGCATACCAACTATGGTTGTGATAGACACTAGGTGTCTGTACATAATTCTTTTTTCTCCCAATTATTCCATTATTCTAATTTTTTCTCCCATTATACTTTAAATGTTACCTATTATTATCATAATATTATTATAATTCCCAATAAAAACGTTTTTTATAAACACGAAGTGACTGTGATGTATGTATGACTATGAACAGTGAGGAATGCCTGTGTTTGTGCATGGGTGGCTTCACCCATGATAGTGGATGTAGGGTCAGTGGTGCTGTGACATCTTGTGTATTTTTGTATTGTAATTTTTAAAATATTCTCCATCAGGAAACAGCTACTGATACCACAACAGAAGATTTGCTGTAAGTAAGAGGAGAGTGTAATGGTTATATCACATCTGATATGTAGATTTGTATTGAAGATAAAACAGAATATCACATGGTGGGTAATAATTTATGAGTGTCAGCCTTGTAACAATAGGGGCACTTGCTGCTTGGTAACTATTACTAATCTATTTAGCGGAATAGTTGTGGGTTCCCATTTCTAATTGGAGAACTTCACTATACGTGTCTACAAGTGGTCCAGGGTGACATTGTATTAAGCCAGAATGTCCCTGATATTTGCCCTGTCTAAGTTAACCAGTCATATCCCAGAAGGGCCTTACCCTTTGAATAAGTAACTGATGTACTTCCGCGTATCTGAGGCTATGCAGTGAGACATATTGTATCGCCTTTTTATTGCATCATATCCCCCGATCCTTCCTCCCACAGTTATTGTGTATTGATTCATGCAACACAATTTTGGATTAGATGGCAAATTCAGTTAATTGAATGTTAATACACTCTTGCACATTGGGTAAATACGTATGGTATGTATTGGTTAATTGTGTGATCTGTTTTGTGTATGTAGGGGAGAGAATCATGAAGTTAAAAAAGCCAAATTTGAGAAGAAATTTTATAAGAGAACAAAGAAAGGATCTAAAATGTATACAACATTTGCAAAAGAATTATGGCATTGTTATTACTGTGCTGTGACTGGCATTTAATCAGGAAGTATGCACATGAGTGCATTCCACTGGTTTAGTGCTGTGTTGTGTGTGGTGCATATATTAGGTGCAAAGTACGTATGGATTCGGACTGTCTGCGGATTTGTTGTGCAAACCCCGGATCCACGCTCTGCACAACAAATCCGAGGTTTGTGCAGACAATCCTTGGATGGTACTTAGTACTACGCAGACCTTCACCTAGACAATCCTCAGATGTTATATAATTAGCAGACCGTGGATATCTACCGCCACCTGTGATCGCAGCTCAGCGCTTTAGTGTTGCATTGCCAGTTATCCAAGGTAGTACTGTGACACTCAGCCCACTGGCCGCGCCTCTGATTTGCACATGAGTAGAGTAAGTTACCAAACTTTGCCAGGCATCTAATTTCAACAGTCTAAACAGTGTGTTCAACAGTGCCCTGCTAAATCTAACTACATGCTGTTACACACAGGTACGAGGGCACTAACATTTAGAAATTTGAAGAGATTAGCCTAATGGAAGCGAAGCGATGAACGTGAAAAGTGACCTGCCGAATACTTCGATTTTCGTCAGCCCGACATCTATTTTCATTTTTGCCTGAAAAACAGAACTAGAGCCTAGCTAATTCACACTGAATTAACTCTATATAGAAAGTACTGTGGAGTGGAGCAATCGCTGGAACAACAGAACCTGGCAACGCCCTGGCTCCTGATGACTGAATCAGCAAAAATAGCTTCAGCATGATACACGTACAAAAGTTACTGCTGAGACTTGTATTCAATTGTATTAATGTATTACAATGTATGTTCAGCTGAGAACATTGTTTTATCAAACTTTAATGTGTGATTTCAGTGTGATTAGTTAATCGCACATTAAAGTTCAATAAAACAATGTTCTCAGCTGAACATTAATTGTAATACATTAATACAATTGAATGCAAGTCTCAACAGTAACTTGTACGTGTTCCATGCTGAAGCTATTTTTGCTGATTTAGCACGTTAATTTGTCAGGAGCCAGCTGTAGCGGGGCGTTGCCAGGTTCTGTTGTTCCAGCAATTGCTCCACTCTACAGTACGCTCTATATAGAGTTAATTTAGTGTGTATTAACTAGGCTCAAGTTCAGTTTTTCAGGCAAAAACAAAAATACATAGATGTCGGACTGATGAAAATCGAAGTATTCGGCAGGTCACTTCTCACGTTCATTGCTTTGCTTCTACTAGCCTGAATCTCTTCAAACTTCTAAATGTTAGTGCCCTCGTACCTGTCTGTAAGAGCATGTAGTTAGATTTAGCAGGGCACTGTTGAACACGCTGTTTAGACTGTCAAAATTAGATGCCTGGTGAAGTTTGATAACTTACTCTATATCTTCTTGAAGGCATCGCAGTGTCCCATGGTTCTCTGTTGTCTCGTTTGTCACTCCACACTGACAAGTGCGCACTGATGCCACAGAAACTTCGTACTTCGTGTCTAACACACACTTTATGTTACCAATTTGAATTGTATCTTGCCTATAGAAATGGACTAATAAAATGAACTTCAGAGTGTATGTACATAAAAAACCTTGGTATGCAGGTACTTATTCCATATTGCAAACCCTTTATGCATATGTTGATCAAATTGGTTGCAGGTGTGGTAGTGGGCAGTTATCTACACTGAGTTTACGGCTCCTCCATAGGACAATCACATGCCAGCAGTGCATAATGAAGATTTCCCGTAGTGGTGTACAACTTAAAGTAAACAAGGAGGTACAACACACAGAAGGGATTATTTCACCCATGTGTTGAATCTTTATCCACTAGATATTAAATGTTGTTTGGGTGTCTATTTTTTGGTTGTCCTCTATTCTAAATTTCTGCTATATATTTACATTACTTAGATAAACCAACTGAACTACATACGTATGTTCTTAAGCAGGTCTGTATATAACTGCATTGTAGCATAAGTACATATGTATATCACACAGAGCAGTAGTATGGGAGTAAAAGAGACTCCTTAGTGGCTCAGTGATTTATCCTGTAGATTGATGTACAATTTAGCTCCCTAACCATCCAGGTTCTGCCCCACCACCACACCTGTGTTATGAAAAAGGTGCCTGCACCCTAAATATAACACACCAACCAAGTACATTTACATGTGTGATATATCGGCCCTGTGTATACATACATGTATATACCTAGTGGCACATGAAGCATGAGCAAATGAATGCACTAAAGTGCAGAACCCTCAGCGCCATGCACATATGCATGTGCGAGTCCTTAAAAGCGCACGCGCTACTGAAATACGTGTAACAGGAAGTACATTGTATACGGAAAATTTGTAGGCAAACGACGGAGACAAAGAGAAAGAAGCTCGCTGTCTTACATTGAGTCATATTCCAGATAGCGTTTAGCCTACTGTTAGCCTTTTTAAGAGCTTTAGAAAGCTCTGCTGTCGAAAATTGGCGCAGAATACCACTGCAATATCACTGTAGGATGCCTGTAGGTAAGCAAATAACGCCATAACTTTGGAATGAAGCAGTTTCAGAGAAAACCCCACATATTTTTTGACCTCCGTTGCCCGCTGAGTATGTGACAGTACTTTCAGGACAAACAGACGCTCCAGAGGTGAGATGTGACTTAAGAGACACACACACAGACCCAACTACTGTAACCCTCGCTGCGCATTGACCACATGTGCATCACAATGCATTCAAACCTTCATGCCCCACTTGTAAGCTTCTTTTGCATTTATTGAATGATAGGAGACCTTTAGTACCTATCATACTCATTGATAGGAATGAGGGTCGTAAAACTCCTTGCACAGCTTTAAAAGGGTATTCACACCATCCACAAATAATCGTAATTTGGAGCAATCCGAACAGGTGCAGATAAATTGTCAACACCATGAATATACTGCAGAATCTGTCCGAAAGACATTATAGTAGAAACTTCAATGCATGCTCCCAAGCAACTGAAACCAGAGGAGTACGTAGCTGGTTGGTAATTATGTGGTCCATGCCTAGTCGCTGTTGCTTCCAGGGCCTGTAAGTCAGATATATACCAGTAGCTGCCATGGCTAAGGTTACCCTCTGCAAAGGTGCCTAGAGGGAGCATGGGGTGACTTATAAATTTCCAGACTGCTTGCAGGAACACTATTCTATCATAAGTCATACGGTGACTGAAAAGGGGAGAGGGGCCTAATGAGTAACTATAGTGCTGATGACTGGTCTTGGCATACTCCTCTTGCTAGTCAGCCTGCCTACCTCTTTTGGGACTGTCCACCATCCTGGGTGGAGTCTGAGGGAGCTGTTTGTATTACGAGTCTTGTGGGGTCTCATCACAGCCCGCCTTGCTTGGTGGAGAGTTGCCTCCCAGCTGGATGCATGCAGTTAGCTGGGAGTAATCTGGCTTGTATTCCTAGCAGCAATCGACGAGTACGAGTCCACACAAGACTCTGCCCAACTGCAGAGTTCGCCTGTGCAAGAAAACTCAGCCAGCCACTCCCACTCCCACTCCCGCTTTGCTTCTCCTAAGAGCAAGGAGGAGATAAGGCGAGCGAGAGAGCCCCGAGTCCCTAAGAAAACAATGCAGGACACAAAATTTTGTGAAAATGTTTGGAAAGCATGGACAAATGAGAGAGCTAAAACAACAAAACAGACAATTCAAGCACTTGAGCAAATGAACAACACACAACTAAACACATGGCTTAGTTCTTTTGCACTAGAGGTTCGCAAACAAAATGGACTTAAGTATCCACCAAACAGTTTACATCACATCTTTGCTGGCCTTCAAAGACATCTCCACGGACATGGGTGACATGTAGACCTCTTCAGTGGAACAGAGTTCGCTCCCTTTCAAGCCACATTAGATGGAGAGTTGAATCACTGGGGGTTGGCTCTTTGAAAAGGCAGGCAGAGGTCATCACGAAAGAAGAAGAGGACCTACTTTGGGAGAAGGGCCAGCTGGGTGACACCAATCCCCAACAACTCCTTGACACTATAGTGTTTACAGTGGGCTCCATGGAGTGGCAAGGAGCACCATCAACTATGTCGCTCTCCTACAGCTGGTAGAGACACCTGGCGAGAGCTCATACGTTATCTACAGGGAGGACGTCTCTAAAAATCATCCAGGTGGCTCAAGGGTTGAAATGTAAAACACAAGGTTGTGTACCATAACCAAAACACGGCGAACCCTCAGCGCTGTTTCATCCGCTTGCTGAAGAAATGCATGAGTCTGTGTCCGTCAGATGCCCCAGCAGACGCCTTCTATCTCCAACCTCACGCACCCCAAGTCAAACCTGTTGGTTTTCTCGGCGTCCGCTAGGCTACCATCCCCTCTCGACCACTGTAACCAGGATCTGTAAGTCGGCGGGTATCATGGGGTACAAGACCAACCACTCGTCAAGGGCCACATCCACCAGCCGACTCTACCAGTCTGGAGTAGACGAGCAACTAGTTATGGAGTGATCCGGATACCGCAGCATAGAGGGCATTAGGAGCTACAAAAGAACATCGGACAAGCAGAGGCGAGCGCTTTCTGATATTCTTAATGGAGTCCAGAAGACAACTCGAACAACATAACCTCCACCATATCCTTCACACCCCCGCTGTCATCCATCCCACGTCATCCTTCTCTGTACCATCTAACCAGTTTATAAACTGTACATTTAACTTCAGCAAGTAGTCGACAGTCTACATGTGCACATGTAAAATATGTGCATATGTGCGACACTTAGAGTCCGCTGAGTACCATTTTTAGAGTCCGGAAAAGCGGACTCTACGTGAATTAGAGTCCGCTCAACAGATTGCACGATTTAAATTATTTAGCTCTAATCAGAGTTAGTTTCTAGGTATAGTTACATTTTGTTAACAGAAGTCCAGTAGGTAGCAAACTGAAAGTGAAATTGATGAAAAACCTTATATATGGTTTTCAATGGGGATAGACCATAGCAATCCCTATATACACAGTACTACCGTACTGTGTGATACACAAGTGTGACCATGTACATGTATGTATGGGAATATATGTATGCAATATGTATAACATATCGGTTGTGATAACAATCCTTTTCCTGTCAGCTACTCTTTGGCCTAGAGGGAATGCGCTTCTGTGTCGAAGTGTGTGCTCGACTATATATAAGTGGTGAATCATGCATTGGTGATTGGCTGGTGCAGACTCAACTCAATGCTCTTTGTCTTGCATGGGAATCAGCTATATATGACGTATGCAGCAATGCTACTGTTAGTGATCAAGATATGCTCTGCAATGTAAGAATGTTATATCTTGTGTAGGTTGGTTAACTTAAGTTGAGCCTGATACACATATGTATATACCTAATTAGCAAACTAATGTGATAATGGCTACTACACAACACCTGGGCAACACATGTGAACACGTGTGCACATGTGTGCATAAATGCAACAGGTATGAATAGACAACTTTCATGAAAACACTCAAGTGAATTGTTTTTGCATTTGATTTTAGTATATAGCTCTTGTCTTTTGAGTTGTAGATTTGTTGCATAAGGATGTGCAACTATCATTTAAGTAGCTGAATGTGTTAAATGCCCTAGCCTAGCCCTAGCCCTTGTAGAACTAGATTGGTTGTACATCCTCACAGAAATAATGTACGTATACACAATGAAAAAGTGTGTGTAGTTGCTGGATAAGGATGTTCTGGTAAATGCATATGGATTGTATATGATATACTGTTAACTCCTTTTGGACTAGGTTCTTTCTGTGGTTTTGAAGTCAGTGGGCGTGCTACTGCTTTTGTCAGGTGTGTTTGTATACTATATAGTAAATGTTCATACACATGAAAGAATCTGTAGACTTTCTATGTAGGGATGGTGCCGACACGCACATTTAAAGGTACAATACAGCTTCAAACCCCTGAATGCTGCTGTTCTAAGCCTTTTTATACACACTTCTTATTGCTAATTGACAGCTTTTTGTATGGGATAGTTACATTCCTCACAAGTTCAAGTTTCTTGAGAAAGAGAGCCTGGAAATTAAGTGTATTTGTATAGCCCCTGTGCTACGTAACAACGTAGGTGTATTGTGTAGTATGTGTTTCTTTTGCTACAGGGTTCTGCAATATTTCTTCAGCAGTACTTGATCAGTGTTTGTGGTTGCTTGAACTGCCATGGGACTTGGTACATACAGATTTTTGTAGGATCTTGTTATTAAAATTTATACCTGTTTCAAATGTTTCTATACATATCTAGAAGAGCAATAGCAATATAGTGGTTGCTGGTAGTAGTCTCTCGACATTGCAGAGAAGGAACATAGAGCAGTCTATTCAAAATTTGAGTAATGATAGTGAGTTGTTCTTTTGTATTTTTAATTTAAACATATTTTGTGTACCTTTTCATTTTTCGTTATGTAGAACTCACAGTTGTTAAAGTGTGCAGTCTTATTGCATATGCTGCCTTGCCACCTGGTTCTCCAGCTGAAGTCAGAAAGTTACGTATATTTACTGCTGCTTTGGTAAGCTAGAAATGACACTATTGTGTACATAATTTTAGTTTCTCCAGGCCTGTGTTCAATATCTTCACCTGTCAACAGAACACCTGGTGTGTTTGCTGTCTGGGGCTTTTTCCTGTGCATAATATATGTGTGTCCAATTGTGCAATTCAAATGTGTACTGAAATAATTGCGTAATTATTACGAAATGAACCTGCAATGGTTACAGAACTTTTAGCATGGTACTGATTATTAAGGCATTAAACTAACCTGTCTATCACTTTTCAGATAGGTGATAGAGCATGTAGCCTGAGGCTATCTAACATTATTGACCAAGATTTTATCAGAGTATTGCCTGGAGCTATTTTGTCGTTATATATTACATTAAAAAATTCATTGCTTACAGATTTTATCACAATGTTGATCATTGGTGTATTACACTTTACCTTCATACCAATTTCCATAGTTAGTGGAGCTTTCGTTAGTGAGATACGTTAATGCTTGCCTGAGGCTATTTGTTGGTGATTTTATCACACTATTAATTATTGATAGCCTTGCTCCCAGGCTCTCTCCTGCTACACAATCTTTGAAGCACTTGACATCGAAAAGCAGGAGAAAGCCTGGAAGATATTATCACATAAGTGATGTCAAGGGTAAAGAGAAGTTAATTGTGCACAGGCGTAGCAACCAAAAAACACTTTAATGCGTCCACATAAACATGTATATTTGCTTAGCTGCTCTGTGCAAGATTTATACACGTGCACTTGCACGAGCTCAGAACCCTGTTGATTTGAGACATTGTTTAAAAGCTGGCTCATGCCCAGCTGTGATCTTAGGGTGTGAACATATAGAGACAGATATGAACTACAGCACTGTAGTATACTGCCACTTGCAGCTGCCAATTGCTTTCGTATCTAAGCAACAGTGGAACAACACCAGTGAGAGAACAGGGACTGATACTGGATAAATTTCACATTTAGTGGAGCTTTCATTAGTCAGATAAGTGATTGTGTGACCACCATCATAATATGTGGCCTGGGAGTATTTGTGTTTATCTTATGTTATTTACAACATGACAATGCACATTCTAAAATAAAAAAATGTCACTTTACACAGTTTTACTATTACACAGGAGGGAGAAAGTAATGAAACAGTGTTGCAGGCAGTAGTGGCTTCCTTTGCTAGTGTGCTTGCTACTATAGGCAGAAGTGAAGTGCCACCTCTTGTCGCTCTTCTAAAGTAGGTTTAGATGGATGTCCATTTTGTAAGTACGTAAATATGCACTAGTGTTAAGAATAGAATGGATGAAGATATACATAAAGGAAGACAGAATAGTTGTATTACATATGCTGCTAAGTTGTTTTAAATGTTATTTCTGTTTATGTACTGTATCCTTTTGGCACTACCATTCCTACATCCTTTAACATACAAGAGTAAAAAGCACTTCATTGCAATCTTGAAGGATGTAGGAATGGCAGTCAAAAATCAGAGAAACAAGCATGTGCAGCAAAGACAGGGGAAGATGGTAACGCAACAATAATACCATGTGTAACTCCATACTAATATAGGGAAAGTGATGATAGGCTGGGCCTAAATGGTGAGCCTGCTCCGCAACCACAACATACTCTTCTTTCAGCTCCCACTCTAGGACACGAATCCACGTTCAACTGTTGACCGGACGGAAAGCATTACCAAGGGGGAGGCCTGAGGGATTTACAGTTCAAATCCTAGGTAGTATGCTGTGGTGATTGAAACAAGTCGATAACTTATAAGTGGCAGGATAGAAATAGTTGGGGAAATGATAGGCTGGGCTTTATCCTTATATTAATGTTGTATGCCATCATCCTCTGTCTTGCTGCACGTATACAGTCATGATTTTTGGCACTACCATTCCTATATCCTTTAACACTTCAATGAAATTTACTCTCTTTTCATTGTATTTGCATTTACATCAATGTGCAAGTTAGTGCATATTATATTATCCACCTCTGGAAGTTGTATTTTTGTGTGGCAGATTGCTTAGGGTGTGCTCTACCGAATTACACAAATAGGTTTTTCTGCATCTTGTTCCATTATGAGCTATGCACAGAGACATTGGCATGAAGGGAGTTGCGATATGGGCTTCTGACGATAAAATTGTGGTAAAAAATTTATATCTGTCTACGTGGCATGTGTGTTCACAATTAACCTTTAAAAACCTCTACTCTGCAATTTTTAAGATGCCAGGATATTCTTTCATCAGATGTGCATATAGAGACTTTTATTGAAAAATGGAAGATGTCTATGTGCAAAAATCCCTTTCAATTAGTTAACAACTCCTGTCCTCCGGTTCTTTTACAAATATTTTCAGAAATGAGCTGCTTGATCCACTAGAATAGCCAGCGATTTTATAGCCCTATGCTTTCAACACATGTCATAATGGGTAGTCCCATTCACTTCCCCCAGGAGTGATAGAGTTTGCATGTCAGTGAGAGTGTGGTTAAACCGCTCGACGAACCCATCACTTTGAGGGTGGTAAGCACTTATGTTTACCTTCTTAACTCCCATAATCTCACACACACTTAGCAGAAGTTTCGACAGGAAGGAAGGGCCTCCGTTGGATAACAGTTGAGAAGGAACTTTATGTCTACTGATTAACTCCGCCACAAATAGCTTGGCAATCGTGGGAGGTGTCTGGTCTGGCACAGCATAGGTCCCAGGCCATTTCGTCAGGTAATCCATAAAAACCAACGCATACTTATTACCTTCCTCGGTCTTGGGCAATTGGAGCACATCCACGCTGACACAATCAAATGGACCCCCAACTGGTATTGGGGTGAGTCTAGGTGAGATAGCATTTCCGACATTCTGGCTAGCACACTTCATGCAGGCACTTGTCTATGTCTCTATGCATGCTGGGTCACCAATAATGACAACTCAACTGGCTGTGTACTGTGGAGATGGCCAGAGAATACTCCTTGGACTTCGAGATAGAGTTAGTGAGAATCAACTGTAACCTTCAGTGTCTTGTCTTATAGAGTACTCCATCCAACACAGTGAAGTCAGCCGGACTCTGAATGAGCTGTCGTGCTTTTCAGTCATCAGTGGGTAGCTCACTGTCCAGTAGATATTGGATAATCTCCCGCAACGGGGGTTTTCGAGTTGTCACTCCCTCAGTGTAGCTTCAGTATAGCCTTTCTCCCTGCTCTGTGCTGGTGATGAAGGAATTTCTATGGCTGCAGTCAACGCTGGCGTCTGTGTCTTAGTACAATCCTCAGGCAGCAGAGGGACTGGGCAGCAGGATAAGGGATCAGCTCGAGTGTTAGCATTTCCTGGACAGTATTGGATGTCCATATCCAACTCCTGTAATGCCATGCCCTACCTGTCCAGCTTACCAGAGGTCTGGGGAGTGTTCAGAAGAGATTTGAGGACCTCATGGTCAGTATAGACCATGCATCAATGGCCATAAATGTAATGGCCGTGAATATAATGGCTAAACAGCCCACACGGCTCCTAGTGCCTCCAACTCAGATATTCCGTAATTGCATTTGTGTGGTTGGAGTGTATGGCTGGCATAAGCTATATGGCAAATGGTGCCATCATCCTGCTTTTGAGAGAGCACAGCACCCAAGCCCATGCCATAGGTATCAGTCTCTAGTAAGAATGGGTGGCTAAACTGTGGATAGGTTAGCACAGGAGCCTCTGTGAGTGCTGTCTTGAGCAGAATAAATGTGACATCGCAATTGGTGGTCCAATTGAATGTGGTATCCTTTCAAGTGAAGCAGTAAAAGGGTTGAGCTGTAGCTGAGAAACGTGGAATAAAGCAGCGATAGTAGGAAGTCAACCCCAGGAAGCCACACAGTGATCTTAAATCATGGGGAGTAGGAAACTCAGTTACTGCCCTCACCTTCTCTGGATCAGCAGCGATCCCTCCTGCTGATACCACACATACCCCAGAAACAAAACTTCTTCTCGCACTAGTCAACACTTTGCTGGCTTCAACTTGAGTCCTGCTGATGAGAGTCTGCGGAAGACTTCACCAAGATTACTGAGGTGCTCTGTGAATGTACCAAAATATCATTCAGGTATATTAGGCACTTCTCCTGTGCCAGTCCAGCCTGCACCCCTTCCATCAGTTGCTGAAAAATTGCGGGTGCATTACGGTGATAGTCCACGGTGCAGGGGGCTGACCACTGTCAGCTGCAGTTGTTATTGCAACAAGGTAGATCTTATCAGTAACCACAGGTGGTTTCGCGCTCATGATCACTAAGGCTTCTATCAGTCTGGGGATCATCAAAGGCCACCTGGTTCTCGGGCTACACTTTTGACCCTTACTGGTAATTGTAACGTACCTAGGGCTCGAGATGCTCCCAGTAGCTAGTGGCTGTCCTCTCTCCTCTCTCCTCTCTGGAAGGTAGCCGTTGTGGAGCCCTCCACTCGCCAAGTGGGGGCCGCTTCGCGTCACCGATTCCAACTCATTGATCCTCTCTACCCAGCAGGCCTTACACTCTTCCCACTTCTTAGTCTCATCTGCCACCATTCGCAATCTCTCCAGCTCTGCCTCATTTGTCAGTCTACAAGCAGTCTCCGCCTTGTTCCACTTCAGTAGCTCCTTATGTTCTGCTCTCTCTTCTTCCAGCTCTTCAGTCCACTCTGTATACTGCAACTTCAACTCCTCTGTCTCCTCGAGTTGCATGAGTTTGTCTTACAGCTGTCCAACCTCGGCCTCTGGCGTCCCAGAGGTCTCTTTGCTGACTGCTTGAGCTTGGCTGAGTTCACTTATCTGTTGAGCAAGACGCACATTCTCTTCTCGAGTCTACTTCAGCTCGTCTTCTACGTCTATCATCACTTCTGCCCGTTCAGGTTGTTCCTCTCTCGGCCTGCTTCAAGAGTGTACAACTGTATTTTCAACCCATCAAGCTCCGTCCGCAGTGTCTCTGTTGTTGACATCTCAACTGAAGTTCGTGTGATGTTGTGTAGGCTAGAAGAGTTTGTCACTGTATTCTTTGTCGGGTCAATCGCACGGGGACTCAATCAGCGAGTCAGCACGCAGATCCCGGACAGGTCTCCAACTGTGACGGTTGTGGGTCTCAGCCTGTGGCTGAACTGGCTAGTCATCCGATAATACTGAACTGAACTTACAGCAATGCATGGCAAAATACATAGGCTACGTACCGGAACTCTAAAACTTAATTACATACCAAAAATGTCAATCAGTCCAATGAGTCATTACACATACATCTGTTGTACTGTCATACGATAGTTGGTCCCCCCCAAAATCGGTCCCCCCTGAACGTCCACGGCAGAAAACTGGGTCCCCCCGGACCATCCACGGCAGTAAATATGGTCCCCCTCGGACCATGTATGGCGTAGACGGTCCCCCCTTGCCGCTGACGGTCCCCCTTACTATCCTGGTCTTGCCTTAGCTGCGCTGGTAACAGTGAGTCTCGAACACGTTATAGTGGTGCACTGACTATCTAGTGTAGCTGATATTCTAACTTAGCTGTAGTGTCGCTGATATATCACTTAAAGCTCAATGCGTGGTACAGGTAGCGCTACAGTAGTGCACAATGCGCAGAACAGGGAGCAAGCACAGTTGGCCTATACACCATTGATCGGGCATGTAAGTTATGGCCTGATGTAGAAAACACACTGATGAACTGCTGGGAGACCATATCCCGTCGGAATACTAAATCATGTAGTGTTTCAGGTGAAGGGACCATGCGTGGCAGGGGGGACCAATCATGGCTGCCGTAGATGTTCCGGGGGGACCAATTTTGGCAGGGGACCATCGACGGCATGACAGTAGTTTAGCACTTCATTTTTTCCTGTACCAATGCCAGAAAAATGAATCATTTCCAGCCATACCAGCCTGAATTGTAGAGACACATGTATGTAGGAAAGTTTTGCTACAAATAATCTACTCTGCACTATTCCTAAACTGATGGTATAATTACATGCCATTTCAGACAGGCACTTGGTCTTCTTTCTCCCATAACATATTTTACATGTACTGTAAAATTTCGTAGTGTGTCCGTGAAATTCATTATGTATTGCAAAGACATACTTGTTACATATATAGATCATTCATGTAACCAAAGGTGTCCCTCTAAGTTTAATGTCAGTGGACACACATACGTACGTATGTCAGCAACTTATGAATAGCTTGAGAATGAGTTAAGTGTTACTGTGAAAGTTGGTGTCACATGAATTTACCTTTGTATTCACTTTCTTTTCAAGGATGAAAGTAAAAAGGAGTGTTAAACTTCAGTTTCTACTAGCCCAAAATCTTGTTTCAATTGTGCTTGCTACAAGTCCAACACCTCCACAACGGTAAGGTTAGCCTTACTATATAAACTGCCCAGTATATATGTTAAGATTATGTATGTACGTATGTATGTTAAGGTTAGCCCTTACTGTTGGAGATTTCTGGAGGTGGCTGATTTTTTTTTCTTTTTGCTTCAGAGTGTATAATACCAATGAGTATTCTGTTCCTCTGCACTACACCTCTAACATTGCTATTTCACCCTGTAAACGTAAGTGTGTAATATACGGATTGTATGCTAAGTCTTTAAAAATTGGATCGTATGTGTATTGCCTTGTCCCGGTTCTCCCTCATCGCAGAGTAAGTATTAGGCCATGGAACTTGGATTGGAAACTGATTATGTCAGGTGGCCAATCTGTTTCCACATTCCAAATTAGTCCACTGCTTCGTTCTCTTGGGTTCAGTAGTGCACAACCAGAGGAGCATTACATGATACCTTCAGGCTAGGTAAGTTTAATCAACCTGTGGTGTCATGTGGAAGACTTTACCATGAGATGGTAACCCTGACTGACTTACGGTGAAGTAATTTTCCCCTCCACCACATCAATATATTGTAGTAAGAGGTGTGTGCCAAGAAGCACTGCAGTGTTCATATGTGGGCCACACTCACTTTTAGTGGGACATAGAATGCTGTGTTGATGCACAGACATTTGTTTTTTTTTGTGGAACAAATAGGTGAAATAGAAGGTGATGGAGAAATAGGCATTTTGCAATATTCTGTGTCATTGTAGTGGTGTTGGTATTGTCAAGTACAGATCCACTCGTAGAACGGGTTAAGATTCAAAGTTTGTTTGGTGTATTAATGGTTGACACACCCATCTTCCTACTTAGATAGTCTACCAACTCTAAGCAGTATTCAGTTTTTATTGCCCATTGATCTGGAACCACCTTGCAGTGTTTTCTAATTCTGAAGGAAAAGCCGTGCATGGTGCTCGCCCATAAGTCTGGAAATAGCACAGATTTATTAGGTAATCGAATTAAGTCAAAATGATTTCAACAAATCATATTATCTTGGCTGAGGCCACATCCACCAGGTTGAAGAGAAAATTTTTGCTTATTTGGTTGACAATACCAAAAATTGGCAAACATTAATGATGCTGGTTGGTCGGGAGAAATGCTCAATTCCTGGCCATCAATCTTAGTGTTTATCTCATGACTCTTTCATGATGTAGCTTTGATTTCTTGGGGCTATGCCCCTGGAACCGTGCCCCAGCTGAGTTCTGTGACAGTTCCCCTGTCTTTCCCTCGTGCAAACAACGTTTACTTGACCTCAATTTGCAAGACCTGAGGTAAATGTGAACTGCGTGTGGGATGTGGTGTACACCACACAATCACCTGATCCAGCTGTTAGCTTGCACTATGACAATGTGTTACTGGGGCTCACCAACGAGGAGATAGCGAACACAAGCCCTGACTAACGCTAGGGGCTGTTGTTGAGTAACATGGACGCAAAGCAGAGAAGTGGTTTCATTTCCAATGATACCAGATACCAGCTACACTCTATTGGCAGTTACCACAGCTCATAATAAGTAACAAACTCTTGAAACGCTGGCCATCGATGGCACTGTACCAGCTGTAAATGAGCTAGTATCAAAACCCAACCCATTTTCTTAGCCACTGTTATAGTGCTGCGTTGCTTAATTTCACGCATGCACACACAGTAATCACCATGTATTCTTTTCCCCTTCCCCTCGAACACCTGGGTACAAGGGTAGTAGGGGATTCCCCTCTTGACACACTAGTTCAATCTTGTTAGATCAACACAGATATGTTCTTGAGAGTTGGCCTTAGGTACCACCACTGTACCTGCACACTACTTACATAGTTGGCTGGTTCAGTCTTGCAATGACCACCAACACTTGACCTCATAATGTACGCTATTGAGTGCTCATTGAGGTGAGAGTATACGGTTTGACAGCTCATTGTCCAGTCCTCCTAGCCCCTGAAAGAGAGAGAAGGAAACTGCAAGGATGGAGGCAGCCCTGTCCAAGTAGAGTCTGATCAGTACGTAGATAGTAACTTTGGTTATCTGACATGCTTTCACATCCCTGCTGTGAAATGTCTGTTACGTACCTCAGCACCAGAATTAATGTACATCACGACAAGCTTTCGGTCAGGATTCAGAGTAGTGGTCCAAGCATAATTACACAGACTGCATGAAATGTTGCCGGTTGCCAGCCATCATCTCTCAAGTTCCTTAACGTACATCATAAGAAGTATGTAAGCTTCAATGATACCACACTTCACCTAGCTGCTTTGCTTGTACTAAACTCGCCAATGCCCAGGACAATCTTTATGAACAATGCTAGCTAAAATACATGTACATGTTGGTTGCTTTGTATTGTATATGTGATTCGAGCTGAGCTGCCTCGGTAGCTCAGTTGATAAGAGTGTCGCTAGCAAGTGGATGGTCATGGGTTCAAGTCCCACTGGAGGCAGCTAATTTTTTCTTTGAAAAATAACTGCCTTGGGCGAGTTGTGTTGTGTTGCTTTGTCTTTCTGTTGTGTTGTGTTGCTTTGCCTTTCTTTCTAAGCATCTCATGGATGATTAGGTCATACAGCCAGCACACTGCCATGTATATGAATGAGCAGGACAGGGAATTGTAAATCAGTCAGGATGTTTTGAAGCTGTTGGCTGAAACAATGAGAGTTTTGTAAGCCATTGGGCTGGCTTTGAAGCTGTGCAGCCAGTTTGGCTGGCTTCAGATGGCTTTACCTGTTTGATTAATGTATATATTTATTCGGTTGCTTCAACAGAGAGAGGCATTCTATCATCTACACTTTCTGGAGTACTTGAACTAATTACTGAGCAGGAAAATGTACACATTATCCCAGGTGTGCAGACAGATCTTCCCTGACTTATACATGACTATGAAGATAACCTTCATTTTTTTCACAGCTTTGTTGAAGAGCTATTCAGTCCTTGTTGATTTTATTGGTATGTATTACGTATATGTATGTATATACTGTACCAGTTTAATATGTTCGGTGAATTTGTACATTTATGAATTTAGAATACAAATATATATACTTACAGAATAAGTACATATGATACTGATGCGTTTGTTGGTGTTCAGTATACTAGAGAACACACACTAATGCAACATGTTCTTTTCACCTTTTGTCTGTAACTGGCTGTTCATCATCTAAAGCGAATGGTGCTCTCTCCTCTCTTAGATCAGATATAATGCATGGAACTCCCATTTGTATTTCTTGATGTGTGCATTTGTCTTGTTTCTAAAGGCCTTGAAGGTAGCATGCTATTTATCAACGCTTACATTTCTCAGTTACCTCTGAATGACATTCCTAGTAGCAAATCTTAGTATCTTCATCTGTGACAGCATTCAACAGTTCGAAATATCTACTTCATCTTGTACATCCATAGATATTATGTATATGCATAGTTTCTAGCTTCAATGTGCAATTGTGTAATAATTAAGGAGTACACATCCAAGTTATGTACACATACTATATTACCTATAAGCAACTTTTGAACATTGTGATGACTCTGCAAATATCATGAAGCCAATTGTATTGTTGTGTTTCATTTTAGCTATGCCTTTCTATTTCGTTTTAGATGATGGTGCTGTGATTCATGAAAAGTGTTTGCCTTTAATGTTGCATCACAACCCCATTGTACTTACTGCAGTCAGGTATGGGAAGAAGTGTGATAATTATGACTCTTTGATAGCTTGTGTAATGGTAACTGTGGTAATTGTAGTTCAGCAATTTTGCATTACTAATTTGAACTAAGTTATGTCAACCCTCCTGTTAAACTGCTTAATGCTATATGTAGTATGCACATATTGTAAGTAGTATGAAGGGTTGAGGGTATCCAGCTCTCCAGTATTACTGGTTAAATATGAACTATTCACATGGCGTGAATATATCACTTGTTGGACAACTATCGGCATTATGTTGAAGATGTAGATGAGCATATACTCTGCATGTACACTCTGTTCCTATACTCTTACTGTTAGGCATGCTGTACTTGAAATTCAGAGAGCTTCATCTCACATGTCAATGTACTGTAAACATTATTAACCCTCGGCACGCATGCGCAGCGTGGGTTATGGTAGTTGGATCTGTGTGTCTGTTAAGTTATATCTCACCTCTGGAGCGTCTGTTCATCCTGAAAATACTGTCACGTACTCAGCAGGCAACGGACGTCGAAATTTGTGTGGGGATTTCTCTGAAACCGTTCCGTTTCAGGGATACACCGCTTCCTGCGTTGTAGGGTACTGCAGCGACATTCCACGCACTTTTTCAATGGCAGAGCTTCCAAGGGTCCTAAAAGGCTAACAATAGGCTAAACTCTACCTGGAATACAACTCAATGTTTGTGTGTGTGTGTACATCCGGCCCTCGGCTTTCTAAATCGCATAGTTCCTGATGACAAGTGCGTCTATTTTAGACTACAGTGGAGAAACTGATTGGACAACGACCGTTCAAACTGCTAGCAACAAGCATGCCAATAGATCCCGGTACTAAGAGCCAGTGGCCAACTATAGATCCCGCTAACGAGGTGACTATGAAAAATAGATCCTGTGTTTCTCGCAACCTGATTGGTCATTTTAAAGTTACCGTAGTCTAAAACAATAGTAGCACGCGTAACCTCTCCCTAGGTTACACATGTTATTGCTGCTTGGCATCATCTCCTGTCTTGCTGCATATACGTACACTGCTGCTTTTTCATTCGAGTAGACACATACGTATATGCCTGCCCTATGTAACCAGAGGGTACTGTACACTTCCAACTTATGATGCATTACATACATAACTGTAGCTTTACCTGTAAGGATACAAATGATGCACGGAACGCAATCATTGTGAGTTCCTTTGTACGTATTCGAAATAACTGCTCTACATGATTTTTGCAATGTTCATAAGTGTGTTCTTGCTCCAGACTGCTGTTTGACCTTAGCCCACACCCATGTCTTTGTTTTTTACAAATGCAGAAAGAACATCCGACTCTTTTTTACACCTAATAATTCCAAAGAAGATTCAATTCACCCGGTCATTTTGCATTTGATTGAGGCATTTCGGGCAAGTATTAAGAAAGAAAGCCCAAGGTATTTACACAAAGTTTATACGTATAACATGCGTATTTATTTTAAAATGAACTCAAAATGAGAACCTGTATGTATCCATCAAACTTGAAGAAACAATACTGGCATGTTAACTGTACTAATCCAATTGTTGCTACATTTTTGTCAGGTTACAAGAGTTTGCTGTAATATCTGTCGGAGAAATTGCACTGTAAGTTTATGCTACTGTAAGATCAAGTGTCCATATATATTTCTTGGCAAAATAGGCAAGTGTCAACATTGCATTTAGTGTACTCGTCTTGCTTACATATTTCAGTGTGTGTGTGTGTGTGTGTGTGTGTGTGTGTGTGTGTGTGTGTGTGTGTGTGTGTGTGTGTGTGTGTGTGTGTGTGTGTGTGTGTGTGTGTGTGTGTGTGTGTGTGTGTGTGTGTGTGTGTGTGTGTGTGTGTGTGTGTGTGTGTGTGTGTGTGTGTGTGTGTGACTCAGGTTTAGCACAGGTGGTCGTTTGGTGGCGTGTATTACTACTCTGCTCAGGTTTTTTCTACATCCCTCAATGAACATTAGATCTCTTGTTCATGTGCAGGTTTGTTGGTACTTACAGATAGTTACGTAATCCTCAGCACACATGCATACAATGAGAATTACAGTGATTAGTTGTATTGTCTACAAATAAGTGAAGTAATTTGTCTAGAGTTATAAACTAAGGTACCAGTATTACATAAATTGCATCTTCTTTCTAAGATTTGTGTAAAATTTGAAATTCTTGTTCAGTGTTATTTATACTTAAGCTAAACCTGGAGGGTCTTTGCAGGTGTTGTTATACACTGTACGGTAAGTGGACTACTATTTTTACATGTATATCAAGAATTGAAGCAGCCAATGATGCTTGGACATGTATTGCTGAGTTAGCAATATTATGGTGGTTGGAGCTACCAGTTGTACTTGTGCTAGGCGAAAAGCATATGCTTGCACCAATTCAGTTGTCAATAAAAGCCTACTACTACTGTGTACACTTGTGTAACACATACTTGTGCCATACCTATCACCTACGTTGAAGCTTAAAATCTCGTGTTTCAGAGCTTTTGGTGTTAAAATAGGCACTTGCTCACACATAGAGTAGAGACCGTGAGACTGTATAATCTCAACCGTTTCTATAATCTTATATACAGTACATACATATGTTCATATGTACAATTCATTTTTTTCAACAGATACAGAGGATTGCTAACACCTGTAAAATCACAGTCAGTAAACTTCTATCGCTCTACAAGGAACCAATCTGCCATGTATGTGTGTGGGATTAATTAATGCTTGGGCATTCAGGGCTTGCCCACCATGTTCATTTTGTTCTTATTTTGATAATTATGTAGTTTATTGTTCAAGAAGTCATGAGTGAGCGACAGCACACTTCCAACAAAGACAACAAGCACTTGATATTCCATGAGGTGAATGAATGCTTTCTATTCTTTCTTCTAATTGTGTTATAGCAGTTTTCTATTTCAGGCGTCATCTATGTTTGAGAAGAAAAGTTTGAAACAGTTCTTTGAGGTTTGTGTCTTTAGCACCAGCTTGTTTTGTATGACAGGCAAATTAGCACAACACAACAAACAATATGGTAGTAATGTGTACAAATATTTCTTAAAAGAGTATCAACATTAACACTGTAAAATGATAGTGCTAAAAAATCATCACAACACGACAAAACAATGGTTATACTGTGTACAAAGGTGCTGTGGTCATAAAAATACAAGTAAATAAAAAATTTAGGAAATTTGAAAGGAAATATAGGGATTGCATAAAAAGGAACGGAGACAAGATTGGGACACATATGTTATGATATATCAACGTAACATTATGGGTACGTCGATATATCATAACATGTCTGTGTCCCAATCTTGTCTCCGTTCCTTTTTATGCAATCCCTATATTTCCTTTCAAATTTCCTAAATTTTTTATTTACTTGTTTTTTTCTGGAACTAGGTACATGCATTTTGCTATTTTGCAGTTTACTTGGTAGCAAACGTATTAGCTAATAGAGCTCGTAGCCTGAAGCTATATATCTAACACTTTTATTGCAACATCAATTGTTTGTGTACTATATTGCACCAATTTTACTTTTTGTGGAGCTTTTGAAATATAGCAAAGTAGTGCCTGGGTCTACTATTTACAAGATTACAAGATTTTATCTCAACAGGATACACCAATTTCCACATTTAGTACTACTTTTGTTAGTGAGATATAGCTAACTATTGCCTGAGGCTATTTTGTTGTTATATTATAAGATTTACATTGTTTACAGAGATTTTATCACAACATTGATCATTGGGTTAATAAGCTTTACTATCGCAGCAATTTTCAAATTTAGTAGAGCTTCTGTTAGTAAGATACAGTAATGCTGGCCTGAGGCTATTTTGTACAAGATTTACATTGTTTACATAGATTTTATCACAATGTTGATCTTTGGGGTATTAAGCTCTACCATCACACAAATTTCCACATTTAGTGGAGCTTTTGTTAGTGAGATACAGTAATGCTTGCCTGAGGCTATTTGTTGTTGTATTACAAGATTTACATTGTTTACAGAGATCTTATCACAACATTGATCATTAGTGTATTACACTTTACCATTGTACCAATTTCCGCATTTAATGGAGCTTTTGTTAGTGAGATACAGTAATCCTTGCCCGAGGCTATTTGTTGTTATATTACAAGATTTACATTGTTTACAGAGATTTTATCACAACATTGATCATTGGGGTATTGAACTATACTATCATAAAAAATTTCATATTTAGCAGACCTTTCATTAGTCAGATATAGGACTGTGTGGCCCCCATTAATAAGAAGTGGCTATGGTCACAGTCAAATCGATACATAGATCAAGAATTTTAAGACTGTGTGTACATATATATACATGTACATAGAGAAGAGTAGCGAATTTTAAAGCAGTTAGAAGTAACATAAGGCTTAAGTATGCCAACATCAAGGTACACCTTTGAAAATTCAGTATTAGTGTTATGACTAACTTCAGTCTAATTACATATGTTTTTAAACCAGTTATTCTATCATGAGCTTGGTTCTGGTGACCTTCCAAGAGGTACCTTTTATGTATCCTTTCAATGCACACAGGAACCTCTTAGGGGAAGGAAGGTCACCAACCTACGTATGTCAATTTTATTCAGCAAACCCTTTTACAACTTAGAACCAATACATTCCCTTCTTTATTCTAATGTATTGATAATGATCTTTTGTGTTCGATTAATTGAGTGTACTTTTTGGCATCTTTGAGGTACATTTCTATCTATTTCATCCATGGATGCATATGTATTGCATAGTCCGTGATAGTTTTCAGCTTCATGTATGTGAGTGTATGTGTTTCAGCAAGCACATGTTTATTGCACCAATGTATGCACGTATACCTGTACATAATATGGTAAGTGTTTGTGTAATGCTTAGTGCTGGTCATGTGACCTAGAGCCAATCAGATTCTTCCATTTGGTCACTTGACTGCCATTTTAAACAACTTAATGCACACTTTTCTGTGTATTAACTTGTTAATGCACATGCACTTTTCATTTTGATCAAAAAGTATTTCATAAAACATAGTGGATAATGCACAATAAATGTCACTGTTAGTCGATCAGAGTTACTTCTGTATCGTGATGTTAAACGTGCAATTAGTCATAGAAGACTGAGGAAACATGCCTTGCATATCAATAGAATGTGTTTTGGACTTCTTTTGCAGGGTTTCGAAGTCGTCACTGGAGTAGCCTGCTGGGGGAACATTCTCTTTGAGAGGAGGACCGAGGGCCAATGATAAAGCATGTTGCTGGTCGGACCCAGTTCGCTTGTACTTGTGCAGTGCTTCCAGGCTACGATGGCCTGTTCGTTCCTTTATTAGCTGATCATCAAACCCTTTGTGGTACAGAGTGGTTGCACAGGTTACTTTTCCTGAATGTCCCGTCTTATATCCATCAATTCCAGCTATCTTGCACATGTTTGGAATAAGCTTGGCCAATGTGTTGCGTCCAACGCATTGATTAGAAAACTGGCTTTCCAGCAGCATCATTAGGCAATGGACGAAAATAGAAGTTACCATCTAGACTTGGTAGAAACGATAGGTATGTGTCAAATATGTTAACGACACAATGGTCTGGATCGTCTACATTCTCGTACTGCCTTACTGTTTTATTGTCAACTTTCATGTGTTTGAGGCCACCCCTGTTCGTCTTTGAGCCACGGTCAGTGAACTCCAAATAGAGCCGTCCAGACTCATCAAATTTCTTTTCAAACTTGCATTTTCTGAGTGAAGATTGTCCAGTCCAACATAGGCCTCGGGGTTTTCAGATTCAACATCTGAAACAATCTCGCCATTTAGGGCAGATGCTTCTCTCACATTGAATTGCTGCTGAACAAGACTATCAGTTACAAATGCTTCATGTGATTGGAAAAGGAGCTGTTTGTGAGACTCAAGTCTTATCTCTTCCATCTGTGTGTCATAAAACCTATCATTCACAAGGTATGTGTTGTCATCAGGGTCAATTCTGCACACTTCTGAAACCTTGCTCACTAACTCAAACCAATTGAACTGGGAGTCTGTCAGGATCTGCAGTAGTTCCTCATCACTAGGCAAAGAAAAGGACTGAGAAAGGTAAGGAGGAGCTTCATTTTCCTCATCACTAGACTCATCTGAATCACTGACTTGGATGCCAAATGACTTCAGCATGGCATGTTCCTGACTGTAGCTCAAACTTTTAATACACTCTCGTATGATCTGTGCTTCCTTGAGTGCTTCTTCTACCTGTTTGCAGCGCTCTGGCATGTTCTGGAAACCAAAACGCTTCCTTGCCTGGGTTGCACTTAAACATTTATGAGGAGGGAAAAGTGCCCTTCAATTTTGCAAATTCATTCTTTAAAACCACAGATGGTGGCTGAACCATAGGTTCAAGTGAAGAGTTCAAAGTATCAACAGGCTTAAGATAGTGCCCAGTACAAACACCACCACAGTCAGGACAGTCTGAAGCCCCCCAAGGTCGGAGTGGGTAGTGGTATGTAGGATACTGCAGGTCCACCTTCATACCAACAGGGTAGTTCATTATTGTACAAAATCCTCAATATCCTTTCCAATGTTTGGGTATTCCTTGACAATGCCTCTTACAGAGCGACTTGTTCTCTGACAGAGAAAGTTCTGTTCAGCAATTTTCTTAGCCTTCATATAGCGACAACGTCTACGAATTGCTTTCCTGAGATTTTTCTTCCACTGGCATGTGTAGAAGTGGCATGTCAACGGGCGTGCGTCCAGTTGCTTCGCCTCTGGATACTCGCGCAGAAGCCCACTCACTCCATACATGTATTCCCCAAGCGGTCATACTCTGAGTCTTGTTTGGAATGCGAGAATGTCTTAGCCGCTTCTCTGAAGCGTCGCTTATGGGCGGAGCAAACCTAGACTCTGCCATTTCCTCTCTCAAGCTAGCTCTAAGCAACGCGTTTCAAAAAACCTTCCTCAAATCCGATTGGTTCTAGGTCACGTGACAGCACTAAAACATTTAGAAAACACTGCCCAATTACATTATGCGGTTTCATTAGTCCACTCGGAGAATGCAATAACGCTCTCGATTACGTAATGCACTCGCCTACGGCTCGTGCATTACGTAACCTCGAGTGTTATTGCATTCTCCTCGTGCACTAAGTCTAAACCGCATAATGCACTGGGAAGTGTTCTCTAAATATTACATAATTATGTGTGTTGTTTAGTATTGGTCTCCACCTGCTTTAGGTTATAAAGGATGCTTTGATTCCGACACTTGTGTGTCATGCTACCCATCAGGCAGCAGAAACATTGCAATTTGTTGCTATGAGCTGTGATGTGGTTAGTAACCATAGGCATATGATTATGTATGGTAGTTTTTTCCTGTATATGCTATGTGATGAGTTATGGTACATACTTAATGAGTTGTACTTTCCCCTAACTATAACTTTCTTTAATTCAGAGTGTGAGAACACTAGTGGTTGACAATTTCAAGTTTATCTTCTTGCATGTGGTGAGAAAAGGCCAACAAGAGGATTTACACACAGCATCTGAGTTTCTCAAGGTGTAGTTGACTTGTCGAGTGGATTAGGATGTTTATGTATGTACGTACGTATGGAAGCAGTGTCATCCTGTGCCTTGCCTGCATTATTCACCTTGTTCCTATGATTTGTGGTACTGCCATCTGTGAGTCATTCAAGGTTTTAATGGAAATTTTTTTACTTTTGTATCACTAAGAGCAGCTAGTGAATCTCAGTGATTCCTACATCCTGTCTTCTATGAGTATTACCTAGAGTGGATGGTGCAGTTTCCCTAAGTGCTGTAGTTTGTGTATTCAAGGGGAGAAGGCAGGAGAAATAGTGAAGTGCTAGTATATATGGATATTTTTTTGAAAACACACTGTGCAATTACAGAGGATGGCTCAAGTGGCTTGCAACTTGGTTCGCATGTGCAACAAGGGTTATGGTACTTGGTGTGTCTATCTGTGTGTCTATCTAACGCACATTTCTCAGACACGGTAAGGTACCAATGGCTTTTGGTACGACATGGCACAGAGTATTTCGCGATAGAGGCCTCATTCAAAAGTTATGGAATTGTTTGCCTACCGTGAAAACCACCAAGCCTCTTACATCCATCCAGAGCTTTCATTCCTTCAACAGCATAGGTTAATAAGGCTGTTTAAAAGCCTAATACAGTGCCAAATGCGAAATTTCTGCACTAGTTTCAAGTTCTACTACTTTATCCTCTGACTCTTCGGTGTTTGATTCTGATTGACTTGGGTCAACAATGCCACGTGTCAGAAGCAATGCCTTATCTTGTGTTTGGCCAGGTGTTCAACTTGTTCTCTGATTATCCTACCTCAAGATACTAATGCTACCCTACCTACTAATGGTAATTCTACCTCGCTACCTCAGCTACAGTATTAGGCTAGAGGCTTAAATTATTGTTTGTGTGTGCTTAGATTCCCCTTACCTGCCACCAACCTAGATTTTACCATCTTCTCATCCATAGACAGGTTGGTAATAGTCATGACATTTAGTCTTTACATGATCAATCAGAGGGGCTAACTTTCGGAGCCTGTTGTTGCTCATGGCATCTTCTTCTCCACATGTACGAAATACCCCAAAAGCTCATAACGTTGGCAGATCATCAGTTCACTCTGGCAAACAAGTACCTGAGCTTTTGTTGCAGATTCAGCATAAGCCGAAGTATGAGTAATTACATGTATTCTTTCCACAACTTTGTCATCAAAGAAAAGCTGAAACAGAGATAATGCAGTTACCTCCATGCTTTCTGGAAATTGTTGCCCTTCCATTTACAGTGGCCATTTGTTAAGAACATATTCATCTTTTGAATTTGTATTGTGTAGCAGCACATGGTCATCCTGCTGATTCTCCTGTCCTGTTCCCCATTCCCCCTCCCCTTCTTCTCCCCCTCCCCTTCTTCTCCCCCTCACCCTTCCTCTTTCATCTGAATCAGGGCTGCAATCAGAATCATAAGCTGTTTCTTCTCTTCAAATTTTTCGACCTCTACCTCTTTTACGACCACTACTACCTATTCTCCCAACTCTCATTGACGTACCTTAGGTGACTCTTGCCACTCGTAGACAGCTGAACCTCCATGTCTTCAGAATAGCTATAGTGGCAAAAATTAATTGTAGCATTTAGAAGTTTCACTCTATGTTAGAGCTAATGTTAATTACCATAATGAGATGCTACTCACTCGTTTACATACCATGTATGTTTACATAGATGTACCCTAATTTGCATTCGGAGAGGGTCTTGTCACAGACGACAATGAGAAAATCCTCTCCGGTATCTTCTTGTGTATGGGTCATATTTAGAGCTTATTCACTGAGGACTTATACTGCACAATTCAATTTATATGGTCTTTTCCCTCTCCTCCTCAAAATGGACGAAAGCCTAAAAATTCTACTGACCCTTTCAGGTTGAATATGGAGTGAACGAAACTACATGATTTAGCTAAGGGCCATGGGCTGTGGCTACTAAGGGCCCATGGCCTTATCACGCAATTTCCAACACTCCACACTAGATGTGAATCTGATTGGATAATATGTGCTCTACTACATATTAAGGCTGCGGAAATTGTGCCTAGCATATTTTGGGAATATTTTGTGTGCAAAAGTATGTAACAATATACTGAGAATGATTTGGTAAATTAGCAACATACTGTGAATTTATCTGTCTCTCGTGAGCAGAAGCTGTGTGGAACGTGTTTGATTCATGAATCACAGTCTGAGGATGAGACTTGTATTGGTGTCGGCGGTGGTGTAAAAATTGAGTCGTCTAGAGAAGTAGCAGCTCAGGCTTCCAGTTTGAATATTGAACCCATTCGCTCAGCCTGGCTCTACTGATACTGAATTTTCATCACTGCCATTGCTAGTCGATGTACTTTGTGCTCCTAAAAGTCAGTTGTAGCAATTGCGCTTGAACATGATAATGGAAGCACAATTTAGTAAAATAATCAAATTCAGCATAATTGTTTCAGGCCTATCTACTTTGGGCTGCTACAGTAGTGGATGTACGTATGTGCACATCTATTTTTGATATACGTAGTGTCATGTAATTATGTATCTGCATTCATACGATTTACATACGTACTTACACAATATTTCCACACATGCAGTCTGTTGGAGGATTTGATATGACAACTTTACTGCACAGTGATGCTCGCAATGTTTTGAACCTACTGCTGTTGCATCTCAGTACGCACAGAGCCCGTGTGCTTGCTGGTGTTAAGATAGTGGCTGGTATTAAACGGACTGTCAGTATTGAATCAGAGCAGCACATTGTAAGGATTAGACAGTGATGTAATATGTATGCTCTGCACTTACTCTGTATTTAAGTAATGGAAGCTTCTTTTTGTAGGCTGACTACTTACATCCTCGTCTTCATGGTGTAATTGCTTACTTTAATTTTGTTCTACTACGAGTGAACTGCTCTGAGGACAGGCTTAAAGGGGAGCTGGTATGTTTTGTAGACTCCCAATTAGCTGTAAGTGTTAGATTGTGAAGTATTCTGGATATGTATAATTATGCATACTTTATATGTTCATACATGCAAAGACAAAGCCACATTCATGCATATACGAATGCATGTATGTACTTATGTATCTTCAATCACTAGTAAATCTTATACACAGGCACACTACAAGTACATCTGTACACAGCATACATACGTAGTATGTGCACATGTCTATAATTACGTGAGCTCACCTAGTCCTACAACTTGGAAAATTCTGTATATGTATATACATTGTTGTTTCAAAATACAGTCCTAGATTCCTGGCATTGCATTCATCATCAGTGATCCACATCACAGCTGCTGTAGGCCTGCATATCCAACACACCAACAATTTGAGCATTTTTCATGGTTGAGGTGGTCCTGTCTGAAATATCCTCATCTTCCTCTTCTTGCTCATAAGTCTCAAGAATGCATGTCTTTAGAAGTGGAAAGAAATTGCTTTCCACAGAATTGTCGAAAAGTCACTCCCTTGAGTTGGTAGCTACTGTCCTCATCCATCAAGCCAATTTAGAGAGTCAATCTTGTTGCTCTGGGACTGTCACCTACAAGGACTTCATTTTTCCATTTGGTATCTGCTGTGGGTTGTCTACACATAACGCTTTGACAGTCACGCTCACCCTTTGAACTGGTAATGGTTAGGTAGTTGATCTAGCAAAATGGTATGGCAGAGATATCAAACTCCTTCTTGGAAACATCAGCTTGACTGTCTTTTCTCTAGAGTCTTACCTTGACGAGAGCGTTTCACCTCACACTTGGAGGAGAGCTTAATGGTCAGGTTTTTTTGAAATTTCTCCATACATCTCGGGCAGAGACAATCTTATGTTCACTCTCCTGTCATTAAAGTCTCTGTCGAAGTGCTTGCATCTGGATATGTGGGTGTACACCTGGGGTGAAGAGTGATCCCCCATCACACAGCTTTAAGTAGCATAAAGGCGGAAAACATGAGTGATCCTCCAGTGTCTATGGCCCTTTCTCCAACAAATTAACAGGAACTCCTTTTCTAGTTGGGTCTCAAAGAGGTTCATTACACCATTGAATGGTGTATCCCGGTAGCCTCGGTTCCCAGGCCTTCCGTTGCGTGTAATTGTGCGTGTCGGGGAAGGCCTGGGATGAAACATCACATGAGGGATGATGCGAAGCGTGTGCCCCATTGACCTACCTAAGCTTCTCGCTCGAGAATAGAGCTAGACTTCCACCAATGTAAGCATAGCGTATATACATACTCACAAGCCATGTACATACGTTGAACATCTCAGCTCTCGCAACTATATACAATTTGTGATTGAGGCCAACAGCAGCGCACGCTACCACGACTACCCAACGTCTACCCTCACGTGATGTTTCATCCCAGGCCTTCCCCAATTTCAAATGTTTCCCTACCCCACACAATCAAAACGTGCAAATTATGTGCAACAGGGAAGGCCTGGGAAGCCGAGGCTAGTATCCCAGTGTAGTGAATGCCTGATTCCATGCTCCACATCAATAGATGCAAGCCTTTGTGCCTCAGCTAGAGAAGAAGATAGGCCAATAAAAATAGGAAGCACAAACATATTATATATACAGGGTTATGGAATGCTCAGTATTGCAGGGTGAGGGGAAGATGTACAAGCACTGAAGTGCTAACCCTCAGTGCTTATAAACCATGCATGTGCAAGTCTTTGAGAAAGTGCACATGATTTTGACACCTTATAGCATTCCATCTGGCTGAATTCACTGGCTTCAGTACTCTGTATTTCAGTGGCTTCATTGCTCTGTATAAACAGTGACATAGTGTATAATATTCAGTTTGTGACAGACCATAAACATTTACATGTAGGTATGCAATTATATTAACACTGCATTAGTATATGAAAGTTGATTGCTTTTGGAAATATATTTTATCAGATGTAGATGTATGCAGGTAGCTCAGTGGGTCAGGAGAGTCCTCAGATAATTCAATAACGTAGTCATGGTGTCTTCATTGCTGATGGGAACTTGGGTACAAGAATACATCTGATTGAGCAAGAATGACACATTGGTGTTAATTTTGGTAAACACAAACTCTGAAATCCACAATAAAAATGTTGGAGCCTCATATATTACAGATAGCTCAAGTATAATCTTTACACTTTTTATGGAGCATTGCTATCAATAGTTTGTTCCACCCTTGAATTATCAGGAAACCAAAAACAACTGGTGTACCACGTTCTGACAGCACTTCAAACTTGCTAGACAATTGATCTCATAAGTGCTGCATGTCCTGGCAAATGTACATTAAGTCAGTCATTATAGTACGTAGGAAAACTTTGTTTGGTTGAAGCATTTGAGAATGTTTTACTTTCGAGTAATACAAAGGCTGATATACTGACAGATAATTATATAAATGTGCATTCTCTCAGTCCAACCGAATACTCCCCTGTCCTCTTCTCTTACCTGCCTCCACTCTGAAAGCCTTTCTGTAGATTGCTGTGCACAATATGGATTATAACCATCTTGAATTGTACTCACTTTGATAACCATTCACCAACAATTTACTCGATGTCCTCCTGTCCCAAGATCTTAATCCAACAAAATTAGTGTTTCATCAGAAATCTAGGTTTTAAGTTTAGAGTACAATTTACACTAGATATGAACTGACATACAGGGACCTTCTTATCTCACAAAGTGATCTCTGGATATTCATCGCTACTATTCGTCTCTTTGGAGTGCACATGGCGAACATTACCTTCACACATACATCATTCAGCCAAACATGACATACATACAGGTGATCCCCTTGGCTTGACTACAGATGTATCAGTGAGGTCAACTGCTGAATCTTTTATGTCACTTAGATCCCCTTGGCTTGACTACAGATGTATCAATGAGGTCAACTGCTGAATCTTTTGCGTCACTTATATCATCAGTTCTCTGTGATATGGTACCAAATACAGTCAAACAAGTGGGGAAGGAAAAAAACCAACTTACAGTGGATTGTCTGTTCGTCCTGAAAGTACTGTCACGTACTCAGCAGGCAACGGAGGTCAAAATGTTTGTGAGGGTTCTCTGAAACAGCTCTGTTGCAGAGATCCAGTACTCCCTCTGATAAAAGCCATACGTACAGACATGCACCTTGCAATTGCACAATTTTGTTTGATCTGAGGTACATATTCACCTATTTCATTTAGGCAATAAATAGTCTGGTTGAGCTGATGACACTAATGGGACCAAAATACATCACCCTCGTTAAAATGAAAGTGATTGGCATGCTCAGGTACACAAATACATATGTACATTACTATATAGGTGAGCAGTTGAGTATACTTAAGTGAAGCATACATGTACGTAGATATACAAATTGTCAATTTCAAGATGTGCTGTTACCCATGCCCACTTTACAATGGGCAGCGTTTGCTACTACGTATAGCAGTCTGTGCATTTGTGTATGTGAGTATATGTATATGTAGCATTGTAGGTACATTGTGTGTTCCATGTATCAAGTTCCTCCTTTTTTTACTTTCAGACATTGCTTAAGTTTTAAAGATGATGCAATCATTCTTTGTACATTGTCAGCATGGGAATGTTTTATTAAAAGGTATGTACATAATTATAAAAATAATAAACATCCCAGGGACAAATAGAAGAGAGCCTCCTACTGTAGTGGAATTAGTCTTACTGAGTAAATAAGATAATTATTATCATGTCTCATATTTTCTTTCTAGTGAACTGTTGTACACATGTAAGATGAGTAACAGTGTTTTCATGTATTCTTTCTAGTGTTGAGTTGGAGTCACTTGGACCACTTCTTGGGCAAATTGTAGTTGCACTTTCACCATTGGTTGATGCATATCCCCAGCAGATTACAAGCATATTTGAATTCCTCATGATAGAGAACAGGTAGTGCTGCTATGTGTTCATAAAGTGGTTTTCTTTGTGACAAGAAATTTGAGGAGGCATATAGGGCAAAAGCAAATTTTAAGAATACGTGTATATTAACAGGTATGTATGTATCTGAACTGCTCATGTAGGGATTTGACCACAATTTCTGTGACATCTTCTCTTCATATGGCACATTTTAATGTAACAGAGCTGTCCTACTCTTGTTTAATTATTCCTGCATATACCTTAAGGTGACAATTATTTGCAGATACACTTTTTTTTGCAGATTTAGGATTCTGTGCATTTTACTGGCATCTTGCTATTGCTAGCCACCCTCGGCGCACATGCACAGAGAGGCCCAATGCAGTTTGACCAGATTCTTTCTGTTTGTAGTCTGTGGATGCATCAGAAGTTATACGAAGGGCGTTTTATGGGATCTACTTAGCCTCCCTTGGACCATGTCGCTGCCAGCTTTCTCATAGTCCCCACACTGCCACGATCGATTGCGTGTACTAGTAATAATGCGTACACGTGCATGCATTTATACTCTGAATGCATGTGTGTGTGTGTGACGCCACTGCGGTTATATCATGAGGGTTTGTTCCAAATCTGTGTGAGTATTAAATTTTGCGTTCTGTATCAAACTTTAGTACCCGCAAAAATAGTCACCTTAAGGTATTTTTAACACTTGCCTTTGTACCTTAGTATGGACCCACAGGCTATGAATTAGTGCTTTCCCATAGTGTATGTGTACATGACAGTATTTATTAACCCTTGGCACATGAGAGTTACGGTACTTGGTTTCTGTGTCTGTCTGTCAGACACATATTTTCTCATTCTCTCATTTTCTGGCTTTGGTGCAATACTGTGCAGATTATGTATAATTTTTGCAATAGATGCTTCATTCAAAAGTTGACGTCATTTGAAAGCCACCAAGCCTAATACAACAATCCAGAGCTCGTACTTTCGACAGCACAGGTTTATGTAGTTGTTCAATAGCCTAACGGGGTACTAAATGCTACAAGCTAATGTAGTACAGCAAGCTTCTCAAGCCTTCTTGGGCTGGGCCAGTGTATTCTTTGCTATTTTCTGTATACCTTTATTGTGGGGTTCCAATATAAGTGTTACAGTTATGTATGCATAATATCAGTACCGAGGGCTTGCACTTTAGTGGTTTTCATGTATGCAGTAATGGTGGAATGTATGGCACAATTTTGACCACAATTTCTGACATTTCTTCTGATACTTTGATGTGTTGCAGTGCCCCAATCTTGTCTTTATGGAATCCCTATGTACGTATATGCCTCTTCAAATTCTGATTTATTGTCGTTTAATTACTGCCACTTTCTTGTCAATTCATGTTCTGTTATTTTCAATCTTTCTATCACCATACCCCTTATTAGAGATGTGTTGCTGCCATATTTCAATGAGATATACCTCATGCCTGAATATCCTTCACTGAAGAGAGTTAACACGGTTTTACAGGCCTCCAAAGAAGTGGGGTGGAGGTACGTATGTACGTATGTACGTACACACTTACGTATTAGTGAGCATAAACCGGCAAAAGTATAATTTCAGCATTAACAAAAAAATAGTTCGCACTTTCCCACTATACTCCATAGAACTACAAAACACACGACAGGAGTGGATCTAGGAAATTGGGAAGGGTAGTTGGCATGCAAAGCGCACGGAAAAGGTTTGCCTGCCTATGTCCTGAATTTTGACCACCAATTTTCCAGAGAAGCCCTCCTAACAGACTTCTTAACACTGCGAATTCACTTACAACCATGCTCACGTGCATGAAGGAATGGAACAAGCAGGTGTGACTAACCATTTAACCTCTGTACTTGGATCGCTCTCTGGCGGTAGTGTATAGACATATATATACACATATATGTGACCTCCACTCTACATACTGTAATGCTATGATTTTACGTGCGTAGTGACAGTGGCGTAACTACCATTGGGGCAGGTGGGGCATTCGTTCCACCGCTTTTTGACGGATAAATTGCACAAGAATTAGATCGGAAGGCCAACAATAGCATCCATCAGTATTCCTGGTATATAGTGCTGGGTACTTACTACTTAGGTGTGCTAGCTAGCGCGATCGCTAGTCAGTGACGCTAGGCCGGCAGGAAGCCTAAGTCTTCCGTTGGATCTTGTTCTTGTGAGCGGTCCTTCAGTGCTCTCCGATGTCTTAATTAACGTAGGCAAAAAAGGTGGCGGGGCCAGTGGTCGCATAACTCAATGACTGATGAGCGTCTGGACTCTTTTAGTATTGGGCTAACTAATTAATCAAGAGTGATCTTTCTCGCCAGAAGTGCTACGAGTCTGGGATCGTCATAGAATAGCGTTGGCGTTCCAACACGAATAGAGTATATAGTAGCGGTTCATACGCATGTGTAGCCAGGGAACTAATTTGCCCCATCGCTCTGATTATTCTAGTTACACCTCTGACTGACATGAACTTGGTTTTCATAGAATAGTAGTGGATACTAGGATGTGTCTGACTAGCACTCTACACACACACACACACACACACACACACACACACACACACACACACACACACACACACACACAAACAATCAAACTACTATATTCTCGCTGCACGCATGCACATTGAGGCATAACAAGGAAGCATCTAGTGATGATAGGATGCCACAATAGTAACATATGTAACCCCCCTTCCTATGTATGTATATGGAGTTACGCATGTTAATTATATCATCATCCCCTGCTTTGCTGCATAGATGCTTCCTTTACATCATCCAACATTATAATGAAAATGTTTTTACACCTGTTGTGTATTGTACCTCAGTTTACAGGATAAATTCCATCATGTACTAAAAGGTGTGTGTCATGAACGATCTGATGTGAGGAGAGATGCTCTTAAAGCTTTGTATAAGCTACAGAGACAGAGCAGAGTGAGCTCAATATGCACACAATGTTTGAAGACCTATATAAGTATGCTTAATTTATCCAAAGTAATAGCCAAAACTGTTAATGAATTATGGCATTGTGACTGTTGCTCCAGCTGGGATTTGCCTTGAGTTGTGGTGGTGAGTATAGTGACTCCACTGCCTATTTGGGCCCTGTGTACTGAGACTCAAACTTCATAGAGAATCATATGTCCAGTGGATGCTATATTTTCATCTATTAGGCATACATACATACGTATATTGTAAATTATTGCATTTATCCATGTTGCTACCTAGAATGAACTTGAACAGTGCATGGTGGGCAGTGATACAATTGACCCTATGATTACTGAGATCATCATTACAGTGAGTTTTGTAGTAATTGTATATGTTACTGCATTGATCATATTTTCTTCTTAAGGGCGAAGTCAAATATTGATTTGAAAATTTGTTGTGTGATGTATGTATATTTAATGCATGTAATGCTGAAGTATTATTTATGAAGCTAGAGAATATTTCTTTTCTAATGTGACTGCATTAATACGTACTTCAGCTCCTGAGCAGTTTGCGTGGAGCTGATGTTGAGTTGAGAGTGCTGTATGGAAAGTGTCTAGGAGAGTTGGGAGCAATAGATCCTGGAAAGTATGTATGTACCTTTCCTTTACACCTATGGGTGTTCACTATTGAAATAATTGTGCTATGTTCTATATATAGACTAGACCTCCCAACTGTTTCTCCGGTGAAGGTTGTGAAATTCTATGAAGTAGATGAGGAATTTCAACTAGACCTATTGCAGGAGTTGGCTAGAGCTTACACTGCTTCATCTAATACCAGAACACAGGTTTTGAGTATATACAATGTCAAATGAGTGTGTGCTATATAGTGACTGTGTATATAGTTCTATATAAATATGCTGTGAAGCAGAAGGCCTGCAGGATACTTACATATGTGCAAGCATGAATTACATGTATATTATGTGTCTGCTATGCTCTTTCCCCTCTCTTGGTTTGAGGGCCCAGCACATTGTGTTATTTGTGGACATGAACAAAACTAACATGTTTAGTATGGAGTTAGCAAGTGGTATTCTATTGAGTGCAACTGTTGTGCATTAGTACATTCATCTCATCATATATCAAATACACTAGCATATCAGAGAGTCGGTAGATTCTCTATGTAGGGATGGCGCCGACAAGCCCATCGAGCCCTAATGTTATGAAACCGCTCACAACTCCCGAACGCTGCAGTTAATAAGCTTTTTTAGATACATAATGTGACCTATGGGTGTTTTTATACATGATAAAACTCTCAAAGTAGGCAAAATACACCGCACAATGACATACGTAAATTTGCCAAAACCCCATCATCATCTTCTTCTTCTTCTTCTTTTTCAGTAACAAGCCTATTTCACAAACGATGCAACCTTCATTTTTGCATGAAGCAGCTTCATATTCCCCTGTGGAGTGCCTTTGCCCAACAGAATTTTCATAGGACCTTTCCTGCACGCGTAGAGCTAGGTATACATGTATTTCCGTATACACGAATGCCATTTCCTCATTATTATGCATGTGTGATTTCACGTGACCACGAGGAGCAAAAGGGGTGGGGCTTGCACGTGAAATATTATTGCATGTATTTGGCAATGAAAAACAAGTGAAACAAGTGTGAAAAACATTTCATTAAAATGTTAAAGGATGTAGGGATGACAATACTAAAAGTACGGGAACAAGATGCAGTATATGCAAGCAAAACCAGCGATGATGGCATGAGAAATAAGGAGGCAAAGGCAAAGGCAAGGGATGGGCATGCAACAATCATAACATGCATAACCCCTCCCTGCATCTTTTATATGGGGTTACGCATGTTATGATCGTTGCATGCCCATCCCTTGCCTTTGCCTTCATGCTGCTCCTTATTACTCATTCCATCATCACTGGTTTTGCTTGTATATACTGCATCTTGTTCCCGTGCTTTTTAGCATTGTCATCCCTACATCCTTTAACAAATGTTTTTCACACTTGTACATATTACTATCAATGCAGGATTGCTGTGCCTTCGCTATTCAAGAAGTTCTTCGCCACTGTGATTGTAGCAATCCAGAATCAAGCAGGTGCACAGTAGATATGTACATATATACATATTTACTTCTGTACACTAATGCAAGCACAAGGACAGGAATCCTTGGTAGTTGAGTATTACTAATGTGTATTATGAGGAGATTGTGTTGATACGGTGAAGAGAAGGTCAGCTTTTACATAGGTATCTATGTAAGTTGTGTATAAAAGGGGCTGAATTAAAGAGGATGTATGTACATTCTTAATTTTAAGGTGGTTCCTAGCATGTAGATATGTATACACTAGAAAATGAGCTTTGGGAGAGTGATCTTAGCTCTTTAGTTAAGAGGATATTAGGGACATATAGTTTATAGTACCTGTCAGTGTGGGAGGGAAATCATGTTCCAAAAAAAAACAGGGAAGGTCCAGACTCATTCATGACATGAAGTAGACATAGAGTAGACACTATGGTGGAAGGGTCTTACCATAGGAATGCAATTTCGTGTGTCAGCAGTGCAAGGACCATAGCTGATCATAAATTATCATCTTGTTTGTATAGATGCATGTACTGCGTAGATGCATCAGACCCATTTATTGTAACCATGGTTAGGTTATTGTGTGGTATGTGATGTGTGTGATACTGTGTTTGTCACAGTGCTTTACTATATCTCTTATCAGTGAGAGTGCAAGAGTGTGGAATGCTCTACCAGCAGAGTGCCAGGAAGTATTGCAAACTCACATGAACACAAAGTGAGGATATGTATCAGATAGTCAGTAGACTCTATATATAGAGATGGTGCATTACCCTAAACGGTTCAGAACTCCTGAATCCTGCAGTTATAAACCCTCCTAGACACATAGTACTTTTACATATGATATGACTAGGGGGGCATTGCTTCAGGGCTAACCTGAAGCTCGAATAACTCCTGCTGCTTGTAATAAGTGGTCCTGAAAGTGTAGCCTCTAAACACTGCAATGCCTCAGGGGAGGAGGTAATTGGCGAGACTAAGAGGGATGGTCAACATGCAGTAGCTGACCTTGGGCTCATGATGGGCCACCTTGAGAATCAGAAGTCTGAGGGTCAGAGCAGTTCACACAGCGGCCACTTTGCTGACTGCACGAGGCGGTGAAAAAGACATGAGCTACTGCATGTGTGTGGTGCTTTATTTCAATTCCCCGCTGCTGACTTGCGGTGATATAGACTGGAGCCTGAAGCCTCCCATGTGCAATCATAACTAAGCATGACAATAAGCGAATACCAGTGATACTAAACCACCAAAGGTTTCTCAACTTCTACAAATATGTGGAATATTGATTTAACATCCTCCCAGGGGAATGCTGACCCCAACCCCAACTCACCATCTCTTGTGACCACTGAACCAACACCAGCCCTCATACTTCCTCTAGCCACATATGTGTACAATTGTGGTGGTTGTGCAGAGGTATGGGAGGGTGGAGTCACCCCTCCCCTTTTCCCTCCTCGCAGGAGGTTATGCTTGGGGGAGGAGCTGCGAAGCTGCACCCCTGCCCAACACCTCTTGCACAGATCACGTTGGGGAACAGGGCCCCAACGGAAGTAAAGAAAAGAAAATATATATATATATATCATGCCCGTATGAAACAGAGGTAATGAAATTCAAATGTTCACATACATACAGCAATATATTCCTATCATGAATACACAACATATCACACTGTTAAGAGGCCAAAAATTTCGCATACCCAGCCAGTTGCTCTCGGTATTTTTACATACTGGAGGTAGGCCATACTCTCCCATCTGCCGAGTGTTTTTATTATACTGTCCTCCAATCCCTTCTTAGCTGCCGTTGTTGCGGCACCTATCCTGAAACTGTGACCACAGTATTGGCGCTGATCGACACCAGCCTTCTGGAGGGCTGCCCGTATAATGTCCACGAACCTCTGCCGAGTTAAAAATGAGCCGTCCGCAAAAGTGAACAAGGGGCCTGGAGCTGGACCCCTAACTGCAATAAACCCCAACATCGCTGCCACCGGGCACAACTTCGTACCAGTTCGACCTATAGAAAGACAGACTCCTTTCCGAAATGGATCGGTTTTTGATTGTTTAATGGTCACCTGTAGCATTGAGGGGGCCTGCAGATCATCTATTGCAATGTCTGCTAAGCATAAGTGAACGTTCGTATCATATGTTGAGGTTGTCGGTGTGGACAGTTCACCTGCCCGCAAAATGAGTTTTGTGTCTTGCAGGTGACTGTCCTGAGCCCACACTTCTCTCAGACAGTTGAGAATGTGCGGTGTGATTGGGAGACATCCCCGCTTATCACCCCCCCTTTCAGCCTCACTTCGTTTCCATATTCCAACCGAGGCATCTGAATTGTCGCCCCAAATGGGTCGGGGAACCCCGCCCTGATCTGCAAATGTCTGACTGCCGACATATACGTTTTTATCATGCGATGTTTCAGTTTCTCCTCTGAAAGAAAGGCTACAAAGGAGCATAACTGGCTGGCTCTCTTGGATAGGAAGAGGTGTCATGGCTGCCGCTTCGCAAAACTTAATGTATCTGTCCTGTATGTCCTAGCTGTTGACGGGGCTAAACCCTTTGCAAAGTACCCCTGAACTGCTCGCTCCAGCTCTGCGAGGTCCAGTCGGGGCGGGAGTACACTAGCATGTCCAGGAGTTCTGGAGGAATCACCGTGGCCTCGTCTGCTGCTGTTGGAACCTGCAACCGAAATTGAGAGACGATCACGTGACAATGCATCAGCTGCCCCATTCACCCGGCCAGGGATGTGCTCTGCTACCACCACAAGTTGAATATGGGCCGTGAAAAATGACAAACACCGCATGAGGTGCAAATCTCAGCCACCAAATGGGCTCGACAGACCTCAGCCACCAAATGGGCTGGACAGACCTCAGCCACCAAACGGGCTGGACAAACCTCAGCCACCAAACGGGCTGGATGGGCTTGGCCACCAAACGGGCCAAGCCTCTGCCACCGAACGGGCTGGACAGGCCTGTGCCACTTAACTGGTTGGACCGGCCTCAGCTAATAACTGGCTAGACCTATACTCTGCCAATAACAGGAAGAGAAGACCATGAATTACAATAGGCTGGGCGAAGTTACTCTTGTACGTTACTATACACACATGCAGAATTATCACTGACAAACAGTGAGTGCAAAATTACAGCATAAGGCTAAAACCTTTGTGTTCGGTCTCTGACCACTGAATAGGCTGGATCCTGATAATCCCGGTAAGATTAAAAATTCAGACAAGGGGAGTTCCACCACGTCTGTGACAAAACAAGCAAAATCCGCAACTGCAGGGTGCACCAGTGGTGTGCTCTGCACACCTGAGCATGGCCAATAACTCTAGGGATTAGTGAAATCGGTGGGCACACCAGTTATTTTCCTGCCCCCAGTCAACTGTAAATGCATCTACAGCTTCCGAACCCGGGTTCCAACACTTACTGTTAAACCTCAGTGTTTGCCGGTTATGAAAATCGGCAAACCTATCAACAGTATGTGGACCCCATGCTGAATCCAAATCTACATAGACTGGGGGATTTAAAAACCAATCATCATAGTCGATGATTCTACTTAAAAAATCAGCTCTCCCATTCAATTCTCTGGGCACCCATTCTGGTTCCAAATGGATCTGATACTGGACTGCCAGGGCCAAAATTTTCAATGTAACTGCATGCAGGTCAGGCATCATGCTGCCCACTTGTAAAATACGAACCACGTTCTGATTATCTGTAAACCATCGGACATGGTGGTTGCACAAGCGGTGTGCAACTGAGAGTAACACTAACCACACAGCTGCAAGTTCACACTCTGCTTAGTCTCTGCATGGGTCCACTGACCGTGTGATATACATGCACCATGCTCAACAACAAAGCCACCATATCCAGTTTCACTAGCATCAGAATATACAAATCAGGTGCTGATGCCGCAACAGGGCACCTGGAGGTAGTAGTGGAGAATTGCAGCAAGGTGACAGAGGGGGGAACTGTGGTGACCATGGGCACGGAGGGGAAGGGCTGACAACGGTGTCTACCCGCCGTACTGCTACCAGCTCTTTTCTTCCTCCGTTTGGCCGCTTCTCGTCCATACGCGCCTGGGAGGCATTGATGGCTCAATGAGCTGCGCAAATTGGTCGGCGGAGATGGCAACTCCGTCACTCGCATCATCTTTGCCAGACATGCTGTAGCTAAGTGAACACTAAACCATTCAGCAGTATAGCGGGTACTGTAACGTGCACTAAGCCAGGAATGAATTATAACAATACAGGACCTGCTTAAATACTCACGGTATGTGCCAGCTACCCAACAATTTCCGGGAGCATACTTTCTGTCTAATTCCTTACGTCAAACGACAGAAAAATATAAGAGAATGCTGAGGAGATAGATAAGTGGTGATGGAATGCAAAAATGGAATGTGTGATGACAATAGGTGGAAATGTAGCTATATCTAACTAGAGTGGCCCATCAGCCCTCTATACACACAAGGCAAAAGGCCTGACTCTCTGTTCATTGTATTCTCCTGTTGTTGTATATGCTAAGACTCAAGAAATAGTCACTGTAACCAAGAATGCTTGTATCTTCCCAGTCAATTTCTTGTCCACTAGTTAATGAGTGTTCAGCTAGTGCAGAAGCATTACAGTCACCTTGGGAAACAGCTCTCTTGTGTTCTTTCATGCGTTGTGATAGAGACCTACCACTCTGACCTACATACGACTGAGGGCAGCCTTTACAACTGATCTTATAAATTATAGCTTTGCGATATTCAAGTGGAATAGAATTTTTCGGTTTGGTTGATATCCATACAAGGGAGTATTCGGCATATTCCTTCTGAGACACCAAAAAAAAGTTACTTTTCTTACAGTTTAAAAGGGCTAATTGACTCTGTTGAACTTAGGCGAGTGATGTACAAGAGGAGGAGGGGGTGTTGGAATGCGAACTTGATTAGATATTCCAGAACAACATAGTGCATTTGATGCTGTGTGATATGTAGAAGTTGCACTGTAAGTTGGTAGAATGAGGGGTTGAAATGAACTATCAGTGGCGATAGTTGTGACTGGTGGTAATGACAGAGAGGAATCTTTACTTGTGGTAGTCAGTAGAGAAGCAATAGGAGTACATGATGTTGCTGGAATAGATTTCTTTCTTCCCTTGGGTGGAATACAACCTTTGCGTCCCCTACGTACCACTTGGCATTCCAGTTAACACCAAGTTGGTGATGTATGGTCCTTTTTGGCTTTAATAAACAAAATGAATTAACACAAATGCATTGCATCAACCTAGTGTGTATTACTTTTTTGCATACTTAAGGTAAACATTTTGTGCATATATAAGGTAAAAGTGAGTAGGTGTCTTAATTTTACATTCTTTCATCTAGCTATTCAGCTAATATTCATGCTCCAAGTCAATGTACTCTTCCTTTTTTTAAAAACTTGAAGACCAAAAGTTTTTCTGAATGGATTCAAAAGTGGTGTACATGGCTCATTAACAAGGTTGGTTTATATGACTACGTATATTTTTGTGTTTTATACCTACGTATATGCTAATACCAAAACAGCTAGAGGATGGGTTACCAAAACAGATATTTCTTCCATGTACTCTAATCTTCCAGGTATTCCTTATGTATATACATGCATATGTATGTATATATGTACGTATGTAACTAGTACGTATGTAACCAGTCTAATCCATTATTTAATTGCTCTTAGCATAATATAGCACCCGTGGTATATCTGCTACCGTATGTACTCATGTGTGCCCTACGTCAACGTACACCTGACCTCATAAAGCTGGTAATTCTTTATGAATGTAATGATATTTTGTGTAAGTGTGCTCAATGTATACAACAAATTCATGCAACCCATTCTCACATGTGTATACATGTGTCTATGTTTGTATCATGCAACAGTGATCACATATATGCTTAAAGGAAAAAATACATTCATCCATCACTTGAACAGAATTCTGTTAATTACATGGATTTTGAAGACATTCACAAAACTCATGCCCGAATGTTTGAATGTTTTTTCTTTTAGATTGATTACGTGCTTTTACGTATGTAAAGACCTTTGAACTGAATTTAGGTTACAAAATCCATGCATTACTTCACCAGTGAATTTTGTCTGTTTACTTTGAAATCTGTTTTAAAAAACTTCTTGATTTGTGTATTGAATGGGACACTTGCCCATCTTCACTTCAATGTTTGGTCACATAGTTTCGTTTGGCATGGTTAAACCTGTAGAGCATTAATTTTGAATGTATATGACGTAGGATTTTTTTTCAGATCCACAGTGAGGTAATGGCTGTTGTGAACCATATAGCTCACAGTAAAGACAAGTTGCCAGAGGATATGTGTAAGTATGTTTTCCTCCACACATGCAAATTTACATATGTACGCATGATGGCTACATTTCCATTACAAGATTGAAGGATGTGGTGTGGAGGTGGCCATATCTAAACCCACACTCCTTATCCACTGTACTACATGTATGTACTTTGAGGTCCTTTCATTCTAAACTCTGATTCTTTCAGATTCAACTCAGATGTGCACTCAAACAATATTCAGTGCACTAGACTTTGTGACTGCCTGGGTTATTGCTAAAAACAAGGCATCTGTAGTCCGAAAGAGCAAAGGCATATCTCAGAAAGGTATTTTGTGCATGTTGGTAGCCTCAGTTCCAGGCAAATTCATCATCTGCCCAGTCCTACTTGTGCAAAACTAAAACATGCAAGCAGGTACCAAGGCTATGTGAACCGAGGCTATATGTATATTAATTCTCTTTGATGTTAATTTGTTTTTACATACCTTGCACTCAGAAAATATTGAAGAGATTGACAGAATCAAGCAATTTTTGGATGAGATACCAAAGGTTAATACATACATAAGAGTGCATTTAATTGTTAAGGGATGTAGGATGACAGCAAAAATCACTGAAACAATTACCTGGAAGCCGTACTTTCAAAAGTCCCCATCCTGAGTATATGCTACATTATTTCCTGTAAGTATATATCAGAGAGTCGGTATACTCGCATGTAGGGATGGTGGCGATGCACCTATTAAGCCCAAACCTTATGAAAGCACTCAGAACTCCCAAATGCTGCAGCCATTTTACACACATAACATCATTTCTATACACAATAAGACTCTCAAAGTAAGCAAAATACACTGCTGCTACAGTAGCATGCTTAAATTTCCCAAAACTAATTTCTCTTTCTTCTATTTCTTCTGCCTCTCATGAAAAGTGTTTTATTCCCCTGCACAGTGCCTTTCGCCAACCTGCTGCACAAGTACAACTAGGAATACATATTTCCCCATTATTTTCTATGCACATGTGGTTTCACATGACCGGGAGGAGAAAAGAGGGTGGGGCTTGCACAGAACTACTACATGCATTTACAATGAAAACTAGAATGAAGTTGAATCGGTGACCCAGGCTGAAGAGAGATAGCAGGACTTCCACTGGAATTGAACTCAGGATCAGTGTCTGGAAATCCAGTGCGATAACCACTGAGCCACAACTCTCAGGCAAAAAAGTCATCCTTCCCACTCCCTCTCATATACACTGGATTTCCAGACACTTATCCTGAGTTCAATTCCAGTCTTTCCTGCTCGCTCGCTCTCTATCCCTCCCTCCCTCCCTCTTTCTCTCCTCCCTCCCTCCCCCCCCCCCCCCTCTCTCTCTCTCTCTCTCTTTCCCTCCCCCCTCTCTCTCTCTCTCTCCCTCCTCTCTCTCTCCCTCTCTCTCTCCCTCCCTCTCTCTCTCTCTCCCTCTCTCTCTCTCTCTCTCCCTCTCTCTCTCTCTCTCTCTCTCTCTCTCTCTCTCTCTCTCTCTCTCTCTCTCTCTCTCTCTCTCTCTCTCTCTCTCTCTCTCTCTCTCTCTCTCTCTCTCTCTCTCTCTCTCTCTCTCTCTCTCTCTCTCTCTCTCTCTCTCTCTCTCTTTTTTTATTTTTTATTTTTTTTTTTAAACATCTTGATGAGCATACACACGGGGAAGGGTGAATGCTACAAAAAGGACCAAATACACCCATACAGTGATTTCCTTGCATGAGATTAACATGCAGCATCATAATTTGATGGGGATGGTACAAAAACCAGAACAAAGAGGGGGTGGGGAAAGTGCAGTGGCATTATTTAGTTCTTGTAGTTCCTACTAGTCCATATGTTATATGATGCTGAGATGGTAGTTGAGCATATGTCTTGCAGAAACTTCCTATATATCCTTATGTTTACACCTGTAACTAATTCCTTCATTCCTTCAAAACCCTTGATGTCGACAAAGCCTCGGCAGCCTACTTGAATAGGCATTGTTTTCACCCGAAAGTGGATCGTCGAATTTCTTCTTCCAGATCCAGGTAACGAGTAACCTTTCGTTGGTGCGCCTCAACAAAGTTACTTTCATGACACACCGTAAGCTCCAGGAGTGAGACTGATCTTGTGGTGTCATTCCAAACTACAATGTCCGGTCTGAGGTCAGTCGAAGTAATGTGAGGAGGAAAAACGTATGGGGAGGAGTCATGGAGGTCAGCGATCATAGACTGGTGGTTGTTAAGGTGCTCCTTTAGGAAGTTGTAGATGACTTGGAGCACCTTATCATGTCGAACATTGTACCATCTGAGCTGCAGAGCTACTGGGCAGTTACACAGGACATGGAGTAGGGTCTGTCTCTCTCCACATAGCTTACAATCACTAGGATGACCTTTCCAGAGGGAAAGGTTAGCATTGTGGGGCAGAGTGTCCTGGCAGGCATTAAGAGCAAACTTCAACTCAAAGGAAGTAAGGTTCTCCAAGGCTGAGGCCCACTGAGCAGCAGCATCTTCCTCCGCAACACGCAGAGCCTCCCCTCTACGGTCAGATGCCAGCATGACAGAGAGCCTCACTTCTGTATCATCTTCCGTGACCATGGTTCGGGCTACCTTGCTGAGTTTTTGGCTGCTCATCCCTGGGTCCATTACTAGGGCATCCCTTGCCATCACCATAGGCTTGAAACTCATTCTTTGCTTGTGCTGCTCAGAGATGGTTTTCTGTGTGGCCGAGTGCCTGACAACAGGGTCCCGAGATAGGATGAGCCGAGCGGCATGGGAGACCTGTTGCTTCTTAAATAAAGTAAGGATGGATGGGATACCCATACCACCCTTGGTCTTGGGTAGGTAGAGAGAGGTTGGGTTCGCTGATCTTGTTAGGCCAACCCATTTCTTAAGGAACCTGGTTGCTTCAGCCTCAAGAGTTGTCGTCACCCAGGTGGGGGACAGATGTGAGATAGTGAGGTCCCACATGATGCGAGGGCACACACCTGCCTTGTACAGAAGAAGCTTCTGCTTTCCTGTGACAGGGGTGTCATCAACATTTTGCAGGAGACCCAGCAACCTGGAGTGGAGGCTAGTTCTGACTGTGGACTTGTCCATGGGCACCTGGACTCTAAATCCAAGAAATTTGATGGGGTTGCTGCTGATGAATGGAATATGCTGGTTGTGTAGGGTGAGGCATGGATCAAACAACCTGCCAGTAGATGATTGGATTCCAAGAGAGTAACACTTGGGCACCTTTGCCCTCATACCACTCCAATGTAGCCATTGTTCCACTTGTCTTAGCAATTCCTGGCAACTGGATGGACCATTGGCCACCAGACAGGTGTCATCTGCATATTGGAGGAGATGGACCAAGTGCTTGGTGCCTGAGAGGTTGTAGCCCAGATGTTGTAGAGGCTTTAAGGCATCAATCAGAGTGCACATGATGGTGTTAAAGATAACCACTGATAGGGGGTCCCCCTGGTAGACACCTGTCTGGAGTGGCACAAAGGAAGTTGCCCACTTGTTAGAAGTGATTGTGGCAGAAAGGCCAGAGTAAAGACTGGAGATGATGTTGATAACATGTAGTGGGACATTGTAGTGACCTAGAGCAAACTGGATCAAGCCATGTGGGACACTGCCATAAGCATTAGCCAGGTCAAGCCAACACACACTGAGAGATCTATGTTTCTCTGAAGCTTCTCTGATAACCTCAGCCAGTTTGCAGTGGTGCTCTGCACAGCCTGGAATGCCATTGACAAAAGCTTTCTGGATTACAGTGTCCATGTAGCTGTTCTGGAGCATGAAGGGAAGAAATCGATTCTTTAGGATGGAGGTGAACACTTTCCCAACACAGGGTGTTAGAGCGATTGGTCTAAAGTTTGCAGGATCACTAGGGCAGGTTGAAGCTGAGCTTTTTGGTATCAGTCGAACCACTCCCTGTTTCCATGCCTGGGGGATAGTGGCTGATGACCAACAAGCATTGTATAAATTGAAAAGAGCTGAGATGAGGGATGGACATTTTTTCAAAATCTTGTAACTGATTCCATCCAGTGGACTTGCAGAGGATCTAGACTTGGTTCTCTTAATGACATATGTAATTTCATCTACTGAGATTTCATCAGTATTGAAGTCCACTGAAGGAGAGGGAGGGGAGGGTAGCCAGCTGGGGCTAGGGAAATATTGTGGCCCAGCAGAATAAACTTCAGTGAAGAACGCTTCTGCTTTTTGAGCATCAAAGTCCGGCATTATACTGTCTCCTTCACCATCCAACACTTTAGCTGCATACCTCCAGAAAGACCTACTACAATCCCTCCTAGCCTTCAGAGCCTCACTCCTGCATTTAGATTTTAACTGTATTCTCTTTTCAGCACTATGGAGGCGCACTAAGCGGTAAAATTTCTGAGCCAGTTCCTTAATACGACGGCTATCGTTAGCAGAGGTCTTGGCATGGCGGAATTGCTTTCTGGCCTCATTCTTTTCTGCAGTCAGCTTCTTCAGACGTCTAGCATGTCTACGTTTCCTATGAGGCTTCCTAGAAGCAACACAGCCATACTGGCGGGAGAAGTGATGATATAGACCCTGGCATAGAGCCTCATGCTTGGCATCCACAGTGGGAGCAGCCAGAACAGCTGGAACAACAGACCTGGCTAGGGTTCTATCAGACTGTAACCATTCCTCTTCTGACTGGGGCAACTTCAGTGGTGGAAGCAGGGTAGCTGCTTCTGAAGAGGTTTGAGTTTGACTGCCATGTTGTGAAAGTGAAGGGACAGCTGGTTGTAGAAAAGAGGTCTGCTGAAAACACTCATCATTGCCTGGGCTTGGATGTCTTTGGCATGATCTACTCAGCCTGAGGTGCGTATCAAGCCTCAGGAATAGCTTCTTACAGGTAGGGCAGGGCTGCTTTCTGCTCTTGTTCTTCTTGGACAGAGTTTTCTGACTTAGTAGATGTTGATAATCCCTACCATCTCTATGTTTGCAGTGGGGCAGGTGATTGCCTAGCCTCTTGAAAGATAGCTCACAGAAAGGACATGTAGATTGAGCAGGTGTGATGTCAGCCATTTTAAAAAGCCAAACTGCTGGTTCTCCACTTAGAGCAAAGCAACTGTTCCCAAAAACTTCCTGGGTAGACTCTGTCACTAGTAGTGAAGGCCTAACTAAACAAAAAGTTACTTCAAGTGCTGTAAGCAGCCAAACTAGGAACAGCTACACAGAGCTCTAAAAGCAGCACTTAAATCAAATTTTCACACCTCTATCTCTCTCTCTCTCTCTCTCTCTCTCTCTCTCTCTCTCTCTCTCTCTCTCTCTCTCTCTCTCTCTCTCTCTCTCTCTCTCTCTCTCTCTCTCTCTCTCTCTCTCTCTCTCTCTCTCTCTCTCTCTCTCTCTCTCGTGTGTGTAAAACTCTCATTGTATATCTATGTACATAATACAACAACAATGAGGTGTGAGATGACTTGTAAGTGACGGCCTAGTCATGTGACAACCATGACGCGCTAAAACACCTACACTCACATGACATACAAACATACATACACATGAAATGGTTTATACATGATGACATTACATATAATTATTTAAGAGTAAACTATTGTTGGATTCGAATGTTTCTGGAACACCAGATCCTGAACGATTCCAATAGTGTTGTCCGTATAACAGAGGAGCAGAGCGTCTCGATGGCAGAACGAGGGCAGTCGATGGCTGATGAAAGTGGCTCCAGATCCGAAGGAGACAACATTCCCCGCGAGCCAACTTCCACTGTCAGAAGCTTCGATCTGTAGCCAGCTGCCCTTCCAGCTTCCAGTAGGTCTTGATACTTGCTTCTCTTCCGCTCCCGAGCCTCCGACATGCATGCTCCCTCTCTCCCTCTGCTCTCTCTCTCTCTCTCTCTCTCTCTCTCTCTCTCTCTCTCTCTCTCTCTCTCTCTCTCTCTCTCTCTCTCTCTCTCTCTCTCTCTCTCTCTCTCTCTCCCTCTCTCCCTTTCTCTCTCTCTATCTCTCCATCTCTCCCTCCCTTTCTCTCTCTCTATCTCTTTCTCTCTCTCTCTCTCCCTCTCTCCCTTTCTCTCTCTCTATCTCTCCATCTCTCCCTCTCTCCCTTTCTCTCTCTCTATCTCTCCATCTCTCCCTCCCTTTCTCTCTCTCTATCTCTCTCTCTCTCTCTCTCTCTCTCTCTCTCTCTTTCTCTCTCTCTCTCTCCCTCTCTCCCTTTCTCTCTCTCTATCTCTCCATCTCTCCAGCCAGGGCTTTCTATATGTATAATTATATTGATGTATCCGACAATGCATTTTGGTCCCCGTTGCCCGACAAACGTAACCGGCCTTGCCTCTTCTGCTTGCCATCAATGCATAGCATTCAAACTAGTAATGTATGTTTGTGACGGGCAATGTACATGTACATACCGTAATGTTATACATGCTTCTAATTTTGCGTGTGCACTCTCCCACTCGCCAACAATGCGTACTCTTCCACTAGTTATGTTCAAGGATCATCATCTGGAATCCTTGAAACCAGGTCCACTTCATTTGGAGGTCTTGCTACATGTCCAAGGAAGGATCTGCCCCCTCTGATAGCCTGAATCAAGTTGCATAGGAGAGAGAAGGCCAAGTGACATTGTAGCCAACCCAGTGTGGTGTGTCCCATTTCTTTGAGGCTGGGCACATGTAGAATATTGCTGCCCTGTTTTCCAAACCTCCAGTCACTGCAAGGATAAGTGGGGTGAAGAAGGAATGCTCACTTCACATACACGTTGTCATACACCCATTTCTTCTCTCACTCATGGTTCTTGTAGCAAGATAAGAATGTTCATGTTTGAGGAGCATGAACCCTCACATCAAAGTAGGTCTTTTTGATCCTTCCTCCCACACTCCATTGGTAGAGATGTCAAGTTTTGCACCATCCTGTGCATTACGAGTAGCCCCTGTCAGCTGTTGTGGCATCACCTGCAGCTCAGGCTCAATGCAAACGTTGTTGCATACTTCAGTGAGTAGATTAGCAGTAAAGTCACAGATTTCATTGTGCCCCTACGTGGAGAGGGGAAGTGCATGCTCAACAGTCATACCTTTCCCACAGTCACATTTGAAAGGGAGTTGGGGTGGGACCAGCCATATCACAAGACCATGGCATGATGGAATGCTGAACATACGGTCATTGAGGGGAAGAACAGAGAGGAAGAACAGTGAGCCAAGTGGAGACCCTGGTGAGGTCTACGGCCCTGCAGTCCTGGAATCACACCAAACTTGGTATTATGCCAGTATGTGGCCTCTGCCTCCTCCTTGGAGAAAGGGCCTAGCATGTGACCCTGCTTTATCTCCTCACTTAAATACTGGGAGACTACCTCGGGGCTGAGATGCAGATTTCATGTTGAACTTGGTAGACCAAAGGGAGCTTGATCTGTTAATCCACTCTGAAGCCCTCCCTATTTCCAGACAGGACATAATTGGCAAAGCGCTGCTCTGGGTAGCCTGCCAGCGTATTCTCCCACTCCTGCAGCCTTGTTGATAAAAGACCAGAATCGATAAGTCAGAGAGGTCATGCAGATATTTTGAATTTGCTTCCCAAGGTGGTGAACAATTTGCATGATTATACTGGTGTGTGCGACTACAGTAAGATTACTTCTACCTTATGTATAGTATAGATTCTAAACCGCAGCCCTCAAGTGAGGTAGATATATATATGTAAGTAGAGTATAGATCTGAATCTTGTATCCATGGTGTTACATCATCAATATTAATGAACCATGGCGGTTCCGGTCACACAAGGATGGTGGACAATTTGCGTGACTATACTGGCTGCACATATACGTATGACACTTTTGGTCACACGTCTTTATATAATGGGATCTGTCACTCCTCCCGAACCTTCTTATGTTGTGGAATGGTAGAGCAGGAGCCCGCTCCATGACCACCTCGGTTGCAGGATGAGCAGATATGGTGGTAGCTGCAGAGGTGGAATGTGCATTTGTTGCTCGCCTTCGCATGACCTGCACATCTCCTGCTGAGAGCTGGAGCTTACACAAGGAAGGAAGGAGCGACATTAACCTGTTATTGGCTCCATGCTCTGCAGTGGGGGTGTAGGAGGGCAGCATGGGTCACTGCAGATACATCTTGGGGCACTGTCCGGCTCCGTAACCCTCTGACAAACAAACGTGGCATAGAAGGTGACAGCGAGCCCGGCCAGTGAAGCACAGGTTGAACAGGGAAGGGTTGACTTTGGACCAGTTCAGACTTTGTTCTGTCTCCAGTAGGCATGGTTGGAGAAAACTCAAGCGGGCCCTTCAAACTCCTCATGACACTTGACTATAGTGGCCAAGTAGGCCATCAACTCTGGTATTGCAGGGTGCGCCGAGGCTAGCCAAAGTGGTGTAGCGCTGAACCCATTGGAAAATGTCTGTGACTGGGCCCTTCCGTGGGCAGCCCGAGTGCTGACTGTAGAGAGGTTGTATCGGATTGCAGTTGCCAGGTCTCTGACAGAAATTCCGACTTCTCCACGTATTTCAGCTGCGCAATCTTTTCCACGATTTTGGTGGGAAGAGCAGATAAGCTCTCCCATTGACAGTCAGCCTTGTAAGACGGTGTTAGCTGCTGCTGCCATCAAGGATGGCAAAGCTGCTGAGGGAGACAGCACCTGATGACTGGTGCCTACAAGTGCCAGTGCTGGTGCTGACAGGGGTGCAGCGCCGATGGGTGCAATCACTGTTGGTATCGTTGCTGGGATCGGTGAAATAGAGAAAGGAGGCCTTAGAGCCAGAGGCTCCAATGGTGCTATGCTTATTGACCCCTTGGCAACAGTGAAGGGTTAGAGGAATTGCTGAGGCTGGGAGTATGACCCCCATAGCGACGTGTGAACTGTAGGGCAGAAGAATACGTATGCTTAATTAGACTTGTACGTACACAATAAGGTAGCAGTGCAAAGGCGCTAACCCACGCACCCTGCCTGTTGGGCCTCCATGATGCTTGCTGCGGCCTTGAGCTTGGTAGGGGGGCTCCATACGCATGTATGTATGATATCAGCTAGCACAGTGCTCTGCCCATCCGTGCCTTGCTGGCGAGTTGCACAGGCATCACACCCCCCCTGCTGGTGGCCGTAGCCTTCCATTTAACTGCTATGCTCAGCAATTCTGTGCAAGAACTCTGCATATGCACTGCTATGCTCGCTGTTGTGCTAATTAACAGTTCACGTGCACCATGTAACACCACTGTTTTGCCAGAGGTAGCTGGGGGTGATGTCTAGGGGATGACCCCCTGTGTCAAGCCCCGCCCACTCACGTGAGCTAATTATAAGCTTGTCTCACGTGATCCTGATGGGCTTGGGGGCCAACACTGGGAGCCCAGAGTGGTAATGCTTGAGACTCCTCCCCCAGCTCCCAGGGCACCCGCCATCACCCCTGCTCCCTGTCACATCAGATTCCATCTGATGGAGATCTCTCATGGGGAGGGAGGGTGGGGACTCTGCTTTCCCTCTCCCTTTAGCGTCCTAGCTCTCACTTTCTGCTGGCTTTCTTTCCCTCCTGTCCTCGTGCCAAAGTGGCGGGTAAACTGGTCCCATGCGCATGCGCCCCTCTCTCCCCTAATAACTAACCCTGCCCCTTCCTGTTAACTTAGTTTAACCCTTCTGGTTAAACTGCATTACAAAGTTGATTGCTCTACTTTGACTGCGGTCACACAAATGCATTTGGTAAAAGCTAGTTGCTATGGTCAGCCGTTCTGTGACATCAGCTCTGTGCCTTGCCAAAACTCGCTATGCTCTTGTGAGGCTTTCCCTTCAGGGTCTGGTCTGGGCACGAGACTACTTTACAGTGTACTCTGACTGACACACTATACTATCTGTCTAGATAAGAGTAAATACGGTCAGCCTAATCTGCATGTGTAGTCGTCAATGGAAAGACAGATGATAGCGGACCTGAAATCCGGTGTAGAACTTAAATTGCGAGCCCAGAGCCACGTTTATGGGCCAGAGTAATCACTTCCATATTTCTTCTTTAACTGCTCAAACAAATCATTAAGTTCTTCCTCTCTTTAGTCACTTCCGTCGCTTTTCTCACTGGCATCATCGTATATCTCACTGGCACATTTATTATCCATCTTATTGGTACTTCCATCACCTATCACACTGCCATCTCCATCACTTACCTCACTGGTCCTCCATCATCTCTTCATTTTTTGCATACATGTTTCCTCCTCTCTCTGTAACCATCTTTTTTCTTCCTCTTATTAGTTGTCTCATCATAGCCACTGTTATTAATTGCATCTTTAGTTGGAGCATTACCTGTTGGTATTAACATATCATAGAGTCGGTAGACTCTATATGTAGGGGTTGGCGCCGACACGTCCATTAAGCCTTAACAAAAGTAACGGCTCAGAACTCCCGAACGCTAATGTTTTTAGCCTTTTCAGACAAACAACATGCTCTGCGAGTGCTTCTGTACACTATAATACTCTCAAAGTACATAAAATACACTGCTACAGTGATTCTCGGAAAATTGTAAAAACGCCGATTGTTCATCATCATCATCATCTTCTTCTTCAGTTCAAACAGCCTACCGCGAAACTGGCATTAGTGATTGCTCTAATCCTTTCACGAAAATCATTTTACTGGAGCGTACATGATCCTTGATGCACAAAATCTTCGTACCTTCCCCAATGCTGTCAAAATCCAGGTCTGCAACTTGGTTTTAGATGCCATTTTCTTGTTTGGTCACGTGCCGAACACGTGAAGTTAGTTTTGTGCACCAGTGTATATGCGTTGCCCTAGCTGTTTCGAGTGCTGTGTCGTCTTTTTTTGGCTACGTTGCTCCTTTGTGTCCGTTTCTTTGAACGACTAACTGTTGAAGGCAACTGGACCCGCTGTTGTACTCAGGCAATATTCGTACAAGACATGATGTAAGAGTCACTGACAATATTTGCTACCCTGCTTATAATCCCCAAACTTGTGCCACATGGCAGACCTAAGAGCAGTGACACATTTGAACCTTTGAGCAACAGCACTGTGAACTTCGTGCATTTTGATGGGTCCTAAATCTTGACTTTTTAAGTGGTACTGCAATCCTATGGGGGAAATTGCATCCTAATTAAAACCCACCACATGTATACACATGTAGTCAGAAAACATGGTAAGCTGCCAGAGATGCCGTCAGTAGAAATTCTCTTACAACTTCACACTCATATTCTACAGCGATCTATCCCAGACACGGATAATTAGCTTACAACTGGCCGAAGTAAACTCATGATTTCGCATTGTTATTGCAGGTTCTACGCAAACGCAGTACAATCCCAGAAAGTTGATTTAACCTCTCAGATTGCAGGGTGAATCTCAGACAGCCTACATACATCCTATGTGTCCTGGAGAGAATTGTTCCCAGATCCTATGTACGTAGCATGTGTGCTTTGGCAAAGTGTGGCTTTCTCCCATATCCTAGATATTGCACTGTGCCACCTTCCCAATCTGTCCTAGATACGTAGAACCAATGGTTATATACAATAGGTATTTGACTAATGCTGAAGTTTTAAGGGCATGCAATTATCACTAATGTACATTTATGTGCATACGTAATTTTATCATTTTCTTTGTTACCTACCACTTCAGGACATTCTTGGGCTAGCTGCATTCAAGTGTCAGGCATACACTCGGGCACTCATGTATCTGGAGATGTTTCTAAGTGTTAACAGGCAACAGCTAGAGCAACACTTAGGCTTCTTGCAGGTCAGTACATGTGTATTTTGTTGGAGAGAGTGAATATTTGCATGTGCATATGTATGTACTCAATGCATGTTTTACATGTCTGTGGCATTAAAGTAGGGCTGTAGTAAACATCGAAAATACATACCTACATACAGCGTCTAATGACTCTCTGATAAATTTTATTAACGTAAGCCTGCATTAAAAGTAGAGACAAATGATATTTGCATGATACTGTCTCATTAGTTGTTAGTCTAATGTGCATTGTTGCTGTTCTACATAGCCTTTGCTGCATGGAAAGCTGGTATGCACATGTAAAGTGTACCTCTATACATATATATATTTATGTTGGGGACCGATTATAAACCTGGACCGATTAAAAGCTGGCCAGACGGCTGCAAACAGACCAGACGGCTTTAAGCCCATCCTGACTTGCAAGCTGTCCAGACAGTAGGCCCGACAGCTTTCAAGCCAACCCTACACGGTTACGAATAATATTCTTTGGAGACTCCGAGTAGCAGCTGAATAATATTCTTTTGAATTGAGGTTAGTTGAAACCTGTCTAATGTCGCAGCAGATGTTTACTGGTCCGGCCGTTGAAAATTAAAGCTATCTGGATGGCAGCCAGACAGCTTTAAAATGGGCCTGGACTGCGTCTGAACCGTCTGGACAGCTTTAAAATGGGCCAGACGGCTTTAAAACTGTCTAGACAGCTTTAAAATGGGCTGCTGGTTTTAAATTGGCTGCCATCCAGATTTATATATATATATAGACACATATGAATGCTGGGACATCCCAGAACAGTCTGTGACAGTCCTGGTCATACCTTGGGAAATGAAGTACTCTTTGTTGAATGCCCCTGTCTACACTGCAGAAGGTGTATGTAGCACTAGATGATCCAGATGGAGTGGCCGGGGTGGCTTCAGTCAGGAAATCTGAACCATCTCTTCATGAGGAGATAGTTGAATTTGAGAGCACAGGTTTGTCAATTGGCATCCACTGATTAGCTGAGATATTAGATCTCAGAAATCAATTTAATACATGGATTGATGTTGAAATGCCCAACTCAATTTTGTGTTTGGCCAACAAGAAAAACAGTGACAACTACGCACTATTAAGAGACCGCTGCGTTGACATAGGCCTGAGCATGTATACTAATCGTACAGGCATGGCACAAAGGAGACTGGCTACAGGTATTCAACACATGCAGCATTATGTAATGTCAACAGTGGGATAACAAGATGTCTATTGAAGGGGTACATACAAGGTCTATAAGAATACACACATGTATTGTACGCATATGTGCTAGTCTGTACACAAGGTATGCAATACACCCATCACCTTGATTGTGTAGCCATGAGCAAAGGAGAGCACCAGCCTCCAGACCCTTATTTCTATGCTGCTGATTAAGAGCAGGTACTACACTATTTGTTTAAGAATTGTTTTACATTCTTAAAAGTGAATGTTGTTTCCTGAATTGTGTAGGAAACTACCGCGGTGCAGCAGCTTTGTATGAGCAGATAGTTCAAGATGATCCCAGTGGACTATCTCATCACCAGGTGCACACATACACACACACACACACACACACACACACACACACACACACACACACACACACACATACACGATGTGTATGTATATAGTGTATATAGACCTGAGGAAATGATAACAGGTGTATAAAGGATGTAGGGATGGTTTCACAAAAGCAAGCTGTGTTCATGCAAGGGAGTACGTATGCAACAATAATGTTGCAACTTTTCACCCTACTTACTTATGTGTCGTGCATGATCATCACCACTGCCTTACCTGAATACTGCATTTTGTTTTACAATTTTTGCCACTTTCATCCCTGAAATACTACATAACATGCACTCTAACTGTGCATTTCTATGTTTGTTTTTTTTATTTCTATTCTCCTGGTAGGGACTGTTGCGGTGCCTAATGAGGCAAGGGAAGGTTACATCTGCAGTGATGCATGTGGATGGATTGAAAGAGAAAAAGTGAATATTCATAATAATGCATGATCACACATAATATCACATGTACATATGTTGCTTTGCACTTATCCTCAGGCCACAGTGGGTTCAACACTTGAATGCTTTCAGAGTTGAGGCTGCATGGAAATTAGGCCAGTGGGAAGGTCTAGAACATTGTCTTAAAGCTGTAAGATCAGTTCTAAATGACAGATGTATGTACATATATGTTGAGGACCAATTTATAACCAGGGAACTGGGGATCAACTGGAAGGTCTACACATCTACACTGCGCTGTCATAAGTACAAGTGGGCGTGGTCCATAACGACTCAGGGCTAGAGCTAGGGGCTAGAGCTAGGGCTAAGCTAAATGTGCAATACAGTGAATATGATGCTAAAGCCTAGATGCACACACGTGCATCACTTGTGCCACACCCCACCGCCACAGTGAGCTATGTGTACATCACTGCTCTTCGCTTCAGGCCCGAGCCGACATAGTAGACACACGGTCCTTGCCTTCACCCCGTGTATCTACAAGTTGTGAGCCTGTAATTGCTTGGGAGCGGTGATTTCAGCCTGACCCATTAGATCATCTCCACGAGGTTAGTCGATTTCAAGTAACCTAAACATGGTCATTCAGCTGCTACCCCTGTTGGGTTGGGTTGGCTTGGCTTGAAAACCGTTGGGCTTACCGTACGGCTTGAAAACCATTGGGATGGTCTTAAAGCTGTCTGGCCCATTTGGCAGTTATCTGGCCGAGTATAAAGCAGTCTTACCCATTTTAAAGCCGTCCGATGGCTTTAAACAGTCCAGGTTTATAATCGGTCCCCAACATATACTTGCAGCTAAAATTTCACTTTGTCTTATTACAGGAATCAGCTTTTAGTAAAAACTGGGATGTTAACATGGGATGGCTTTTACTGGCAGCAAAGCAAAAGGTATGTTTTATGTTTTAAGTAAGTATGCCTTATCAGTTGCCTGGCCTTGTTATCTAGCCAGTGATATCCATCTAGCCCAGTGTGACGCTTCTAGCTTAATGTTAAATTTCTGCTTCTGCCTATGTGTAATAAGATGACCTATTGGGCTGGCAAAGACAGAGATGGGATCAAATGTTTCTGTTATTCATAACATACATTCCTGTTTTTTGCTATGCCAAACATCAGGAACTCTAGTGATGTGTTGCATTGTTGTACATAAACGTATGTACCTCACTGTTCTTGCCTTCACTGGAGAAGGCTATTGCAAAAATGTGTACTGTAATTTTCTTGATAAAAGTATATATTCCGTTGTGATATATGTATGACAGTGTATAATTGCCATTTACTTTCCAAGGACCTACCAGGTTTTCTTCAACGATTAGCGAAGACTCGTACTGAGCAGATGGGTCCCCTCTCTACAGCTAGTTTTGAGCAGGGTTCATACCAAAGAGGATATGAATACATTGTCAGGTAGGGTTACCCTACAGATATTAAGTAATAAAATCTTGAAGGATGTATGTAGGGATGACAATGCCAAAAATCAAGGAAACAAGGTGTAGTAGGTCTACGCAGGGATGATGGCATGTATCATATTCCACTTGGATTACGAATGTTACTGTAAGACAAGTGTCAAATTTAAACTGATGTGCAACTCTGTGATATATGTTGCTCTAAGTATTGTTGCATTTTTACACAGGTTACATATGCTGCAGGAGTTGGAAGAATATATCATTGCACTAATGAGTAGCAAGAGAGAGCATCTGCTTCATCATTGCATGGATAGCTGGAAAGCCAGATTTTCCCTGACCCAAGTTTGTATTTTGTAGCAAGATCATGCTCATACACTTATGTTGAAATGAACCCACTTTGTGTATTTCCCTGAATAAATGCTACACTTTATTTGGTATCTAACCCTTAGGGAAAATTCAAATAAATAGTATTTTGTATTTTTGTAGGAATCCTTTCGCACGCGGGAACCAATTCTGAGTTTGAGGAGAGTACTTCTTGGGTTGGAGGCTAGGTTTGTTTCAGTTGTGTATGTACATATGTTATTCTTACGTCTTATATCTTTATTCCTTACACAGTAACAAGTATCGACCAGAAATAGGGAAGTATTGGCTCACGAGCACACAGATTGCTCGGAGGTATGAACGTACGTTGATGTCTATGGACACATTCAAAGTTTTCCTATTCCAGTGCTGGTCATATCCAAACTTCTGAAAGCTTCTTGTTGAAGGCTAGGGAGTATTCTCTTCCAGATTTTAATATTGAAAAGGCTAAGCATATGAGAAGTGAGGTATGTAAATTGACATGTTCTCTGTTTTTGTATTTTCTTTATGTACTGTATGCATATAATGTTGTAAAATAAGTATTGCATTTTCTCTGTGTAGGGTGATACACATGCAGCGTTACTGAATCTTCAGAAATTTGTGAGGTGGGACAAAACTTCAGTGTGTTGTCAAGACATGATACAAGTATATAGGCTATACCCTGGGTACCCAGTGTATATATACTGGGAATAAATCCATGTGGTCAATAACAGCAACCACCAACCTAGTCTCGGCCCAGACCACAACCCCTTGCGTGGAAAAGTGGTCTGGTGACAATCTGCCACATCTTGTTTCTATCGTTTGTGGCACTTCAATCTCTATATCCTTCAACATTTTACTGAAAGTGTTTTTAATCTTGTCTTATGGTTCTAAGTGTACTGAATTGCATTTTATTTGGTGCTACAGTATATTTTATTGTTTTACCTCAGGATTGATTCTGTTTATGACTCTGTTTATGATTCTTTTTTCACCAGAAAGCAATGGCCATCTGATGTTGTTGATGTGGAAGGAGAAGAATGTTCCATACGTGCACAGGTTTGTCCACTACTTCATTTTCAATGAATGGACTCCATAAAGTTAACAGTCTGGATTCTAGTTAGGTATAGAAGTAGGATGGAGCGGGGAGTTGTTGCGGCAAGTACAACCTGGGAAGGAAGATTTGGCCTTTTGAGATCAGTTCTCATGTAATCTGAAAGTTTGCGACTGTATTTGGTACTTACGTATACATACTCATAATGTGCGTATGTATGCTCACTGAAGCTTTGGTGAGCTCCCTTGCCCCACACCCTAAACCCAACCCCCCAATAGATTGAATCCTGGAAGTTCTAATGGAAGTATTCCAATTTTAGCTAATAACTATAGAACAAATGTGCTGCTGAAGCTGTATTATTTATTGATGTTTCCTTACAATTCTATGGTAGTAAAAAGGATTGACTCTCTTTATGATTCTAGGCCTTACTTTTAATTGGACAGTGGATGGAAGATACAGCACACTATGATACACAAACTATATTGAAGCAGTACAAGGTGAAGAGCATTCGTTTAGTGTTTACTTGGTTACTTGCTTGTAATGTCTGCTATTGTTCAGGTGGAATTATGCTCATGTGTGTTTCTTTTCCTAGACTGTCATTAGTATTGAGCCCAAATCTGAAGATGGGCATTTTTACCTGGGAAAATACTATGATCGGCTTATGGGTTTCATGGCACAAGATCGATTGGCTAAATCAGCGTAAGAAATGTTTGTGTGTTGCTAATGCTGCGCTTGTATTCAATGTACTCGGTACCACTGATTAATTGCTTGTTCTATTTTGTAACTTGCTGTGTAACAGAGAATTCCTGCAATTTATTATTCGCCATTATGGCCATGCTCTGGAGTATGGGTGCAAGTATCTCTATCAGTGCATGCCAAGATTACTCACTCTCTGGCTGGATTTTGGATGTCAAATACCTGACAGTGGTGAGCCCTTAAATTGTGCATATACCATTTATAAGTCAACCAGCAAGTCAATATGTGCTTCGGAAAGGGTACAAATCATTAAAAGAACAATGCTTACCAACCAAATGTCGGATTAGTCTAGTTTAGTTCTGTATAAATTCACATACATGTTTGTCAGTATTTCTGTTCAAAATAGTGTATACGTTGTACTTGTGTGACTCTCCAGCAGGTAAGAAGGGTCAGGAAAAGTCTTTTCTGAAGACAGTCCAACAGCTGAACGAGGTGTGAAGGTAGTTAGTCGTTAACCCTCGGTCCGCATGTGCCACGAGGGTTACCGTACTTGGTGTGTGTGTGTGTGTGTCTTGTCTGTCTGTCTGTTTACTTTCATTCAAAAATCATTTGCTTACCACAAAAGTCACCAGGCCGTACTATAGGGATCCAGAGCCCATCCCTTTGATGCCAAGGGTTTATAAAATTGTAATGGGGCATTAAACACAACGTATCTGGAATATGAGCTAATGTAATGCAGTGAGCTCTCTGTGGCTGTGCCAGTGCCTGTATATTCGTCACTATTCTCCGTATACATTAGAGACGGGAAGTAGGGTTTCAATGTAAAAGTTGTAAAATTCAGTTGTCAAAACATGTAGTTGTGCCAAGGGTTTGTACTTTAGTGCTTTCATCGTACCTTGTTAACTGTAATGTTGAAGATGTAAGGATGTAGTCCCAGAAACAAGTACGTACAATCTGTGTGTGTAGCAAGATAGAGGATGATGTTTTTTGTAGCTACATCCTACAATTACTACATGCCATCATTCTTCATTCTTTACTTGCTGCCTATACACATGATTCTGTGGGTTTTGCCTACATCTTTCAACATTTTGATGAATGTTTTACACTTATTACATGGCGTGATTTTACATGAGTTTGCCCACAATTTTAATGCATTTCTAAGTGTGGTAAAAAAAAACACCTACTGGAAGTTCTATGAAAATGTCCTTTGGGGGTTGATGTCTTGGTGTTATGTCTCTATAGATCATTCAAACAATGATGGAACAACTACCTCCCTATCAGTATCTCATTGCTTTTCCCCAACTGATATCTAGAATATGCCACCCCAACTCTGATGTGTTTGCCAAGCTGGAAGTATGTAATGCTGTTTTAGTTTAATGTATGTATAATAGAACTATTTAACATGCAGGCTATAATTCTGAAGCTCGTTCAGCACTATCCTCAGCAGTGTCTGTGGATGATGATTGCAGTTAATAAAGTAATTAGACTATCCAATTTATCGCAATGTTTAATGTAACATTATTTAAATTCAGAGTCGGCATAGCGACAGACAAGAACGTTGTAGAAGAATACTTGATAAGGCTAAGTAAGATTTTCTTAGTATTTTTTACAGCTACTTCCAATGATTTTCCTCTTTCCTATAGACAACTTCCAGGCATGGACAAACTAATTGATGTAAGTTACTTAATATATGATAAGATTTATGTTAAGTAATATGTGGCACACAGGACATGGTAAAGCTGACAGATAAGCTTTTAGAAGTTTGTAACAAGTCTGCTGAGCCAAGCAAGAACTATTCTATGGATAAGATATGCCGTGGTCTCATCCGACTGACTAACAGCAGGTATGTACGTATGTATACTCTTACAACAGCTAGATCTTTGCTACCTTTGTCTCAATGTCTTCTCCTCCTTTTGTTGCAGTGAATTTAGCTGCATTATGGTTCCACTCCAGTCCTCCCTTACTGTCACATTACCTGCCAGTTCAGGTTGCAGTGCCACACACAATGCCTTTCCTGGATTCCAGCCCACTATAGAGACATTTGAGGATAAGGTAGTGAATGTATTCATATACTGAATGTGACAGAGGTCACAGCAACTAAACATATACCAGTATCTGGCTATAATTATACTCCTAGTCCCACTCTGCTCATCATGCTATAATTGGTAATGTACTTGGCCAACTTAATGTGAGCCCAGTAATACTTCCTTTAACCCCTTGGCCATTTTTCTTCATTAGTAAAGTGAAGTTGGCTTGAATATATATTATGTACATAGTCTTAATTTACAGGAAGGGTAGAAAATTTAGTATTAGAAGTGAGAAACATGACAAGCAATCAGATCATCTGAGACTCACTTCTGTAATGTACTGTGTATGAAAGTTTGCAGGTATTGTCAAGTTGCTTTACTGTGAGTCAATAGACTGCTGTTCCCACCTAATGCATCTGATTTTGTAGTTATACAATTTTAAATGTCTCTCCTTTGCCTGCATACTTCACCTTGTTTCTATGAGCTTTAATCAATAAAAATGTTTATTACACTTGTATTCAAGGTGGAGGTTCTATCATCTCTGCAAAAGCCTAAAAAGATCACAGCCAATGCGAGTGATGGAAAGTCTTACATTCTGCTGTGCAAACCAAAAGTATTTGCATGCAGCACATATACATATGTACACCCTGTAATTGAATCTATTTTGTTATTGTCCAGGACGACCTTAGAAAAGATGCGCGACTGATGGAATTCAACTCAGTGATCAACAAGGTTTTCTATAATTGCAATTTTCTGTATATACATTGTATGTATGTGAGGTTGTGATATGTGTACATCCCTAATACTACTTCACTTACAATGGTTTAATTACTGTAATACTAATAATCTCTACAGTGTCTCAGAAAACACCCAGACTGCCGGCAGCGCAGACTCCACATCAGAACATATGTACGTATGTACAAATCAGTGAAACATGAGTTTTGTAAGTTTTTTTCTACAGGCTGTAATTCCATTAAATGAAGAATGTGGGGTGTTAGAGTGGGTCACAAACACACATGGTCTCCGAAATATCCTCCTTAAACTATACCAGTATGGTTCATTCTGTCATAACTATATACAGTGGACTGAATAGTGTTTCAGAATTGTTATACGTATTTTTTATGATAGGGAAAAGGGAACCTACATGACTGGTCGAGAGCTGCGTGACATTATCAAACCAGCTGGTCGGGACCCTGTGTAAGTTAGTTCTATTTGCTTCAGCAAACCTGTTTCATATACACTGTACACACAGGAAACTGAAGGATGTATTTGTTAACAAATTAATTCCCAAGTAAGTATATCACTTGTATTACTAACTGTTGTAAATGTTGCTGTGGAATGGATATCCAACAGACATCCTGCCATGTTGGGTGAATGGTTTTTGAGGACTTTCCCTGACCCTACAGCCTGGTAATGGCAATTGTAAAATTTGTAGATTAATGTTTCATCCTGAATTTGATATACCCTACAGGTACTCAAGCCGCTTGTCCTATGCCCACACAGCTGCAGTAGTGTCTATGGTGGGCTATGTTCTTGGTTTGGGTGACAGACATGGCGAGAACATCTTGTTTGACTCTACAAATGGAGACTGTGTACATGTTGACTTTAATTGCCTCTTCAACAGAGTATGGATTGTGAAAATATGTATACAAGTGTATATGTACCATAGCATGTTGCATACGTACATAGAGAGATATAACCAGTCAATGATAAGATCTGATTCTGACTGGTATATAGTTGTGTTAAGGTGAAGTCTGCAGGCTACAATTATGTACTGCTTTATCGTAATGATTTTTAGTGTGCCTTAGAAAAATGATGTTTGCACAGCATTTTGTGCATATCATACTATAACCTATGTGCAATTGTTTTATTGCCCAGGGGGAAACATTTGAAGTGCCAGAGGTTGTTCCATTTCGACTAACCCATAACATGGTTCATGCTCTAGTGAGTGTGAATGTTAAGGAGCATATTGTGCATTACCTATGTGTGTATGGATAATAAATACCTGCACTCTAGGGAGCTACTGGATATGATGGAGGGTTTCGTAAGTCTTGTGAAATCACCATGAAATTGATGCGGACTGAGTGTGATACATTATTATGGTATATGTTTACAAACACATTGAAGTAGTTGTACTTACCAGGTCCTTTGTTTATTCTCAGTGTTTTGAAAACCTTTATTCATGATCCTTTGGTGGAATGGGAAAAAGTTAAGGGACGGCCAACAAGTGCTGAAGCAACTAATGAAAAGGTCTGTATATAAAATTTGGAGAACTGAACTTATTGTGCACATATTGTGCTGACGAAATACATACTCGCATACCTTTTCGAAATAGTGCAGTTGAGACAAACATTGTAGCTACAGACACGTCTTTCTTGTCATGGTCATGTGATCAAGTGCTGCAGAGAGGGGGTGGTCGCTGCACTATTTGTTGTGTACCATGCATGCTAAGAACAATGTGGGCAGCCTGGCTCACAGCATGCATGGTACATATGGAAGAAACCACCCCTCCCAACTCTTGGTCACAGATCGAAAGCTAGACCTGTCTTGCATGTCTGTGTTGGTAATGGGAAAAATCAATTTCTCAAAAGTAGACAGCAAACCACATCATTTGTACTAACTTTTAAGTTGAGGGCAGAGTTGAGGGCTTGCAGTTTTTATCACATACTGATTATTCATTTATTTTAGGCAGTAAAGATTGTTCGTGATATAGAAGATAGACTCCATGGAAATTACCCCAAATCTAAGGGATTACCTCTCTCAATCGAGGGACAAGTTGATGATCTGATTAAGGTATTCTGTGATCACTTTGTGTATTGAATCACTCTTCTATCTGCAAAATATCTCCCTGACATTGTTGCTACCTAGAAATAAAAGGAGCTGAAGCACTAAACCCTCGGTACATATACAGATGCGTCTTTAAGAAAGTGCGTGAAATATTTAAGCACATTCTTAGTATACAGATGATTTGTAGGACAGAGAAGGAAGAAGGAAGCTCACCACCTTACCCAGATGCTAGTAAACTTAAGAAACAGCCAGCTGTAATACACATGAAACTAAAATACACCCAGAATTAAAGCTCACACAGCATTCAATGTACACCTCTTGGTCATAATATTATGCCCTGTGCACATGCTCGCTAACATAACAGAATGGCTAACTTTACAGGATATCTTGCAGGGAATGCATTTCTCGGCATGCACACTGTACGAGCTGCTAAGATGAGACAATGTCAGTCATGCACTAATCACTTATCTGTCCCTATAGGCTGCAACCAGTATTGACAACCTGAGCAAAATGTACATTGGATGGGCTGCATTTATGTGACTACTAATAACCTCAATTGACTTCTTGGTTTTACTTGCACTCTTAATAATATTATGATATATATATACCGTACTGAACTACCTGTTTGTATAGTAATTAGTGAGCAATGTGTTGTTGTTCTATGCTGTTACAAGTCAGTAAAGTCCGAAGTATGTATTATAACCAGTCACAGGTACATAACGGTTCTACGTACCATCCACTAGAGGACAGTATGTAGTCATTCACCACAAATGATTATGTACCTATCTCCAGTGTTGGACATAACCTAACCATTAGATAATACATCTTGTGTCTATGAATTTCTGAATAGCTGGATATTAAACATAAACCTTTACTTCAATTATTACTCCTATTGAGATGACAGTGTGCAACAGCACAAGAAATAACATCGGATGAGATCTGTGGAAGGTGTTTATTCAGAACTTTCTTAGCCTTCTCACTATCTAGATTAGTGTTCTGTAGTACACTGTGTTCATCTTCAGTGAGTAGACTAGTACCTTTTACTGCAACACACTTCTTTCTATGAAATGTTACAACGTGCAACACTTCCAGAAATTTAGAGTTTGTATATATACGGGACATGGATTCAAAGAAGTGTGGTAGCTCTCTGGGTTTCAAATAGATGGTCTGAAATAGTCGCACATTTCCCTTTGTCACATTATATCGAAGAACCTTATCTTCTACTTTCTCAAAGTAATGTGAACAAAAAGAGAATCTATACAAGGGTGATGTGTCTACAAAATCCAGGGGAATGGCCTCAAAATTTGGAAAGCCATTTAGGTCAACAAGATGTCGGCTACCTTCATATGAAAGATTTTGAACAATAGTAGTTATGTGGTCAGATGGAGATTCAATGTCACAAGCTGCAAAATAAGCACTGTATCCAAATATTTCAAGAAGAACCTTCATAAAAACATTGAGAGTGAAACAAAGTCCACCGTGGCCTGACATCACAGCTGCTTTAATCTCAGTCCAAGTAGGAATATGGCACTGATTTTGGTGGGCTTGTGCCAGTAGATGTAAATTTTGGAACGGAACATGCTCAATGTATGACTGGAGCAATTCATTCAAGAACTTTATCTTGTCTTGGGACAACTTCAGTTCAGGTTTATCAATAGCAAGTATTACTTTAACAAAATGGATGGCTTCCTCTTTAGATAATGGAGTCTCCATAGAATATCTGAAGTGATAGAATGTGTATGTACTTGAACAATTACAGCACAGTATATAAGCATGACTAAAGATGTCATGTACATAGTATTATGAATGCAGAAGTATTGGGGAGTGAACCCAACTCAACGGTTGACCAAGAGAATCCAAATGTAAAATTAAGTGAACACCTACTGGGTTTAGGTGGAGACCTATTGGGAAATCTAGCATCCTTGACAGATCTTCCTTTCAAAATGTAATTAAGCAGACATTCACAGTTAAATCACACAGTACGGTAGTACTGTGTATATAGGGATTGCTATGGTCTATCCCCATTGAAAACCATATATAAGGTTTTTCATCACTTTCACTTTCAGTTTGCTACCTACTGGACTTCTGTTAACATGAATGTGTAACTATACCCAGAAGCTAACTGTGATTAAAAAATGGTATAATTTGATCAATGATAAAGTGGTTAAATTAACAAAAGTCTATTTTGTGAATTCTTCATCTTCTTCTTCTTCTTCTTCTTCCGCTTTAACAGGCGTAACTCACTAACGATAACACATCTAAACATGAAACTTGGTACACTGATGTAGTTCCACTGTGGGTAGTGCATCGTCATGTTAAAAATTTTGTAAACAATGTACTTCTTGTAAAATAAACAAAAATAGCCTCAGGCCATGTATTATTAATGGGGGGCACACAATCCTATATCTGAGTAATGAAAGGTCTGCTAAATGTGAAATTTTGTATGATAGTATAGTTCAATACCCAATGATCAACGTTGTGATAAGATCTCTGTAAACAATGTAAATCTTGTAATATAACAACAAATAGCCTCAGGCAAGGATTACTGTATCTCACTAACAAAAGCTCCAATAAATGTGGAAATTGATATGATGATAAAGTGTAATACACCAATGATCAACGTTGTGATAAGATCTATGTAAACAATGTAAATCTTGTAATACAACAACAAATAGCCTCAGGCAAGCATTACTGTATCTCACTAACAAAAGCTCCAGTAAATGTGGAAATTGGTGTAATGGTAGAGCTTAATACCCCAAAGATCAACGTTGTGATAAAATCTCTGTAAACCATGTAAATCTTGTAAAAAATAGCCTCAGGCTAGCATTACCATATCTCACTAACAAAAGCTTCACAAAATGTGGAAATTGGTGTGATGATAAAGTGTAATACACCAATGATCAACATTGTGATAAGATCTCTGTAAACAATGTAAATCTTGTAATACAACAACAAATAGCCTCAGGCAAGTATTTCTGTATTTCACTAACAATAGCTCCCTTAAATATGAAAATTGGTGTGATGGTAAAGCTTAATACCCCAAAGATCAGCAGTGTGATAAAATCTCTGTAAACCATGTAAATCTTGTACAAAATAGCCTCAGGCTAGCATTACTGTATCTTACTAACAGAAGCTCTACTAAATATGAAAATTGGTGTGATGGTAAAGCTTAATACCCCAATGATCAACAGTGTGATAAAATCTCTGTAAACCATGTAAATCTTGTAAAACATAGCCTCAGGCTAGCATTACTGTATCTTACTAACAGAAGCTCTACTAAATGTGAAAATTGGTGTGATGGTAAGGCTTAATACCCCAATGATCAATGTTGCGATAAAATCTATGTAAACAATGTAAATCTTGTAATATAACCAAAAATAGCCTCAGGCAATAGTTAGCTATAACTTGCTAAAAAAGTAGCACAAAATGTGGTGGTGTTAAAGCTTAATATACCAATAATTAATATTGAGATAAAATCTTGTAATCTTGTAAATAGTAGCCCCAGGCACTACTTTGCAATATATCATTAACAAAAGCTCCACTAAAAGTAAAATTTGGTACAATATAATACACAAACAATTGATGTTGCAATAAAAATGTTGGATAGCCTCAGGCTACAAGCTCTATTAGCTACCAAGTAAACTACAAAAATAGCAAAATGCATGTAGTTAGGTCCAGAAAAAAATGATGGGAGACAAGTAAATAAAAAATTTAGGAAATTTGAAAGGAAATATAGGGATTGCATAAAAAGGAACGGAGACAAGATTGGGACACAGACATGTTATGATATATCGACGTACCCATAATGTTACGTTGATATATCATAACATGTCTGTGTCCCAATCTTGTCTCCGTTCCTTTTTATGCAATCCCTATATTTCCTTTCAAATTTCCTAAATTTTTTATTTACTTGTACATATAAGTTTTTAGCCAGTTACTTTTATAGGTGGATTAACTGGGCTAGGAGGCAGACCTTCTAAAAGTCCACTATGTAGATGCGGATGCATTTTTTCTACTACTTACTTAGGTGGAGACCTATTGGGAAACCAGATTCTTTCTAGCATCCTTGACAGATCTTCCTTTCAAAATGTAATTAAGCAGACATTCACAGTTAAATACATATAAGTTTTTAGCCAGTTACTTTTATAGGTGGATTAACTGGGCTAGGAGGCAGACCTTCTAAAAGTCCACTATGTAGATGCGGATGCATTTTTTCTACTACTTACAATCTCTACTTCAATTCCATTCAAGCAGATGACCTTGTCATGGTTATGGATGTTGATTTCGATTTCAGAAGACTCAGGTGCACACAGCCAATATCGTCACACACATTAGGTAGCTACGTAGGAGTACAAACCTCACATCGTCAATACCATCTTCTCTCTGGACTTGTCCTTGTAATCAGTATCAGAGGAGTTAAATAATTTGTTAAGATTGAGTCTTAGAGGAGCTGTCTTTCTGGCACAGTAATACTGATTGAGTCTTCTGATTTAATGCTTGTTTTGGCTGTCTGAAGTGCTCCATGTATATATCTTCTGTCTCGAGGCTCAGAAGTGTTCCCAATTGAGGTCTGCAACCGTCTCCCATTCCCAGGAAGTCTCCTACTGTTTCTTCGTGGTCCCTGCATAAAGAGTTGATACTTCAAGGAATAATATCCTATGGACCACCCAAATGATAATGCAAAGGACAGTAGAAGCGAAGGACCTGTCCAGAGTACAGAATCAGACGCCGGGCTAAGGGCCAAGGGAAACTACAAGAGTCACAAGTCAAAAAAGAATTCAAAGTTGTGACTGGAACAAGGAACACTCAACATCCATTCCCAAAACCAAGTCGTAGAGAATAGCTAGTTGATTCCTGTGTTTGGCATGCTAGATGCTCTCTTGGAGCTAATCTACCCTCACATCTGATAATGGAAATCAAACATATCTTCCCATATACCACCCTCAATGTAATGATATTGTAGAACACTTTGACAGGACATTAAAGCTTCAGGGAAATATAGACTGTAGTGGGAACCATACTTCCCTGGGGTATTTTAGGCATACAAAAATAACTTACATGAAAGTGCAAGGATAGAAGCTCCCATCCCTCATGCTTGTAATTGACCTCAGAATTTGTTCAGAATCTGCAGTATTCTCTTCCTATTCTACCATGAGCAAGTGATATTAGCCTGTCCTTGGCCCAAGAGTCTAGGTTAACTTCTGGCCAGGTCAGTGACAAGAATGCTTCAGTGAATGGGTATTGTCACAGGGACTGGGTGCTGGTGAAGATGCCAAGCATGGAAACATGGAAGTACAGGAAGCTGTCCCAACCCCCATCGGATCATCAGTTTTGATGAAACAAATCAATGTGCATATCAGATCACCGTGCGGATAGAACGACTCCCTACACAGCTTACATTGAGTGACAAGGGAAGTCGAGATATAGTCAAGGAGGGGAATCACAGTCTAGGAGATACAGGAAGTCAAATCACTACTTCCTGAGACAGAGGCTGACGTGACTGGTCATGGACTGGTCCAATTCCAGATACTGCAGGCTATATTGATATTGGGTGGGAAAAAGGAGCCAGCCAGGAACACTAGGAATGAAACTTGGATGTGACATTGAGAGTACGAGTGCAGATGATAATGCAAGACTGAATGCACCAATACTAGTACTGGGAATTCAGCAGGGTATCAGCCACTGTAGACACAAGCCCAGTTCCAATTCCATAAGATAAGCAGTATTTCAGAGACCAGTACACTCCAGCCAGTGGATGGGTCCAAAGATCAGGATGAACTTAGATTCGAGGGGAGTGATGTTGCTCTCTGAACTACAGACAGACCAGGACCTATACTGTGACTTATGGTCATGTGTTATGTCCAGGCCTAGATGCGTACATTATCATAGTGTGTGGCAACATATACAGGAACTATATACATGTATATAGCTTGAGGGAAGGAACCTTTGGAGATGGTATATTTTTGATAACTAAATAAACTGAGCAATGCTATATGTACAAAATTAACGTGTGCTCTGCAGTTGGTGTTCCTCTATTGTGGCTCACACCAGCCATTCAAGGAACAGCTTATACATGTATAGATCTATATACAGTCTACATGTGTGGTCAGTCCCCATAAAACACCCTGTGCCCCCGTATAATGCACAACAGCTCATGAAGATGAGTACGGAAACATCACAAAATTCTTTGTAAAATGCTACCTGTAGACCTATAAGCTTACAAAACACAATAATTATTGATCTAGCCAGCTGACATAGCTGCCTATCAATTTTTTTTACCTCTTTATCTATCGATCCTGTTCTTGCATGATATAGATCTAATACGTATTATATCCATGATGTAATGATCACACATGCATATCAATATTCCCCGGGGCACACCAAACATGCCAGCTGTATACGTGTATATTTGCTTACGCGTGTTCTCATCCTCGTATAGGAGGCAAGACAGTGAGGTATGGAGGTCGAAAGCACGGAAGCGAACGAGCTAGGTAAACCTACTGCATGTGGTTACGTTGCCTGTATAAAGTGTATAGGTGAAACCAGCTTTCCTTTACAGAGCTGCTGGAACGTGTGTTTTTGCGGCTAGGGGTAGCCGAGAGTGACTCGCAGCTGGAGCAGGTGTTGGCGAGATTTTTGGCTCCCGTATTATTGAAAACAGCCAGTGAGAGACCTGCAGTTCAGACTAAGGTGAGCTGTGGCAGAGGCGGAGGCAAATGCACAGTTACACGTAATTACATGTGCATGACTTAATCATCCATGAGATGCTTAGAAAGAAAGGCAAAGCAACACAACACAATAGAAAGACAAAGCAACACAGCATAAGTTGCCCAAGGCAGTCGTTTTTCAAAGAAAAAAGCTGCCTAGGGTGGGACTTGAACCCAGGACCATACGCTTGCTAGGTGACGCTCTTACCAACTGAGCTACCGAGGCAGCTCAGCTGGCTAGGCTCGAATCACATATACAATACAAAGCAACCAAATCATCACAAACCAGATAAACTGGTGAACTCCAACTTAGTATAAAGGAGAAGGCCGCGGTAATTAAACCAGCAAAGACGCCAAACACCAAACCACATGTACGTGTACATGTACATGTATATGTGTGGATGCTCATAATTACATGTACAGCTGGATCCTGAGTTTTTTCAGGATCTTTCATAATGACTTGGCATTGATGTTTGGTTGACAGTGTTTCCATCATTTAGGCTATTTGATTACTTCACATGTATATGTGTGGATGTTGAGTATCACATGAACATTGAAAAGGTGCAAATTTAGGCAGTCCCCAAGAACATTGGCAGCAGAAAATCAATCCCCCTAGTTGATATTCCTTCTAACCTAGGTGTATATTTAAGTTAGTTAACCCGCCAATGGCCCTCAAGATAGTTACATATGTACTGGCTTCCACCAGCAATTGGTCATCGCACTGGAGTTCCCACCCTCCCCCTTCTTTCTGCACCATAAATGCTGCACAATAACATGCGTAAACCCATGTCCCTACACCTGTAAATACTAAAAGGTGTTATGCATGTTATTATGGTTGCATGCATCATCCCCTGCCTTTGCCTGAATGGTGCACCTTGTTTCTGTGTTTTTTGGCACTACCAACCCCCAAAATTGTGTTTACTCTTGTACATGTATATATGTAGGTGCTGGAGTTGTTGACGCATGTGAGCAAGCGGTTAAAGAGCAGACCAGCTGTGCAGCTGCCAGTAGAACAGTTGCTGGCTCAGTTCACTAGCCCCACCTCCCCAGCTCCAGTTGTGGTATATGATACATGTTAATTGAAGAACTATGTTACTACTGTATGTTTCTGTTGCAGAAATTTTCACTTATTTACTTGTGTCAGGGCTACCCAAGACTTCCTCCAATTGAGCAAACTCGACTGTTACCCACTATCCTTCTCTCTATCACTTCAAGGGCACAGCATCAGAACAGGTTATTCTGTACATCTGTGTACCTGTCTAGATATATTGGTTTCTTTGTGTATATTACATGTACATGTTGAGGTGGTGTTTCTTTCCTCTTATATTTACAGCATCCTTCAGTTGTGTATCCCAGCTCTGGTCCATCTAGAATGGCCTCACGATGTAAAGGAAAGACATGGTCTTCTGCCTCTTACTAACCAGCCTGTTGTCAGGAAACTCCTGTTACAGTCTCTGCTGCTGTATTTACTGCTCCCATACGGGTTATTACAGAATACATATGTCTGTTTGTCTAGTTTGCTGTCACTGCAGATGTTTACATGTACACTTGAATATGTACATTCTTACTCTTATTCCTATTGTGATTTTTAAAACCAGATCCTTAGAAATCAAAGCTGGCCAGCTGCCTCCTCCAGGGCTCAACCGAACAGTCATTGCCAATGTCACAGGAGGGGTAACTCCTTCACCTGAGCAGCTGGAACAGAGAAAGATAGCTATTGTGAAGCTGCTCACATCTGAAGTGCTTGCAGCAGATGAGGTCGTCTGTCCTCTCATTGTAGCTGCTGGGGATGCTAAGTCGAGGTGAAATTTAATTTTTGGGATGTGGTACAGCTATGGAATATACATGTTTTCGGGATGACCACCTAAGGGTCCTAAAATGGCTAACAATAGGCTTAATGCTACCTGGAATATGACTCTATGTAAGGCAGCGAGCTTCTGTCTCTTTAGTCTCAGTCTTTTGCCTAACCACCTTCCGTATACTTCCCATTACACATAATTAGAATGTGTTTTAATAGCACGTCAGCTTTCAAGGATTTGCACATGCACGCATTATATATACTCTGAAGGTTTAGTGCTTTTATTAGCTTCAGCATTTTTGGGATTCTGAACTATTGCATTGTTAGGTCTAATGGGCACGTTGGCACCATCCTACAAGGGGAGTGTACTGACTCTCTGGTACAGTATCTAGATATACATGTATCATGAAATGCTGTTTTCTTCCCAGTGTGGCTGATCTAGCAGAGCGCTATGTGAAACAGTTTTCTCATGGGCTGGATTGGGAACAGCCTGCACTTATACAACAGCTTCTCAGTCTCTATCTTGGCACTACTGCCATTCCTGGCAAACGACCAAAAGTGCAGGTTATACATTAGGGATTGTGTACACATGGATGTGGTGTTCGAGATATTAGTCCTTCAAATATTGCCCATTTGTTTCTTCTCTTCCTACCTGGTCTGTCAAGAATTCTGCAGAATCTGTATCTGGTTGCAACCTGAGAATTCGTGTCAAAATACTTCCAATGCTTCTCAAGTCAACATTGGCCACAAACTCATTCCCAGACTGTATACAGGTATAGATTGAAACCTGGTATATAGTTTCAATGTTGTTATTTTCTTGCTGTATATATATGTACATGTATAGCTGGTGTTTGATAGCCTGTTTGGGTCCATCACTAGTGCTAAGTTGCGATCCCTTGCTCTGCAGTTCATCCATCACATCTGCCGCAGGTGCAGTCTAATACTCTAAATACATGTACCTGTATATGTGTTGAACATAATACAAGAATAGAAAGAGTTGATGTATTCAGGCTAAAACAGGTGATGATAGCATGCAACAATAATAACCTGCAAAACCCCTTTTAGTACTTACAGATGTAGGGATGTGGGTTATTATTATTGCATGCCATCATCCCTACCTTTGCCTGAGTGCTGTACCTGTTTCCATGATTTTTGGCAATACCATCCCTACATCCTTCAACATTTTGTTTTCTTCTTGTTTCAATCGTTTTACAGTGTGTGTAGCAACGTGTGTATAGATGTCTGATTTTTGTGTAGAATTTACCTCCTGAAGCATAGTAGCTAGTAATTAGCAGTGACTCCTACATCCTAGTTTATGTAGAACAGAGGGCCAGTTTCCAGTAAACAGTTTGCAATCACATATATGGCCAGTGCGGATCGAGCATGGGGGGCAATAGGCCAGTTGTGCATAAGCAGTGGAATTTAATGAGTTTGAAGATTGAATGTGACGTCACGTCTGGACTGCTGTGGACCCCAGTTTTTTTATGGGCTATGTGTGGGAATCGGATTTCAATAGTGCGCCTGCTCCTTAATGTACCATATGTCATTATTGAACCATGCTGAAGTCTGTGTACGACCTCTGGCACGATTGTGGAGCTTTGAATAGTCTCAATAGGATAAACGGTTCACAAGTTACAGCATAAACTATGGCTATAGCCCCTAGTGTTCCAGATGTGGTGCTTACAATTCACACAGTTGCTTCTTAGCTTCTCGATCAGTTCCAATAATCAGTTTTCCACCTCTGTTGCTCCTGGTTACAAATTCATCATCGCTAAAAAGGGGGACGAACCAACTTTGAACATGCAATGCCTTCTCATTGCCAGTCATCACCATATCCTCCACCTGGGTTATGATATGATATTTGAACATATTTTGGCAAATGATCATGGAAGGAAGGATATTTTTCAACAAAAAATGGCTAATGTGTTTTTCTTGAACAGTGACGGCAAAGCCACTCAGCATCACCTGGTTCAAAATTATTGGGGAGATTACCACAACCATAGTGAAACCAGACATATTCACATTCAGTTAAATCACATGCTCTTATTTTCCCTGATTCAAATTTTGACGCCCTGTTGACATACACAATGAGTTTCAGTAGAGCTTGCTGGTTCTTTGACTACACAGAGAATTTCAGGAAGTATGACTCCTAAGAAAAATGACGTAAGCTAAGAAATCATGTTGTTGTCAAATTCAATGTCATAAGCGGTTCTCTCCAAATGTACACCGTGAGGAGTCCAACACACAAAGTCGCAGTAAAGTACCTCCAAGATAGACATTTGCCCTTTGATTTGATAGTAGTACATGTACTTGTATTTTTTGAGAGCTTAAAGACACCTTAACTTTCTTTAATAACTGACTGAAGTTGGAATGGTTTCTCTGACACTATAAGAGCATTTTAAGCACCCCAGATCTGCAGCATTTATAAAATGTCAAGCCATCAGGTGAAGTACCGAAGTGGGGAGCTTTAGGACATTCAGCGGGAGTAATTTCAAAAGAGTCTTGATTAGCTTTCATCAACTTCACGTATTCTTTTGCCACTGGATCCTTGTCAATTCCCACTGCAAAGCTGCTGTTCTTGGTGGCGTGGCTCGGCTTGAACCAGCACGTGCAGGTTTATTTGTGTGTGTATCAATATACGCATGCGCATAAAACCATATGGACTTTGAACTCCTGTCCATCAGAAATAGTATAACCATACCCTCCTCTCACATCTCCTGATCACATTTGTACCCTATGCGCTATCTTTAGACACCCTGCGCTGCCCATCCGGGGTGGGAAACACACGTACTACTACACTTTCAAGCTGGGGGCAAATACGGGTAGTCAGTCGTGTGTATAGAAAGTGTACCCATTCCTAAGAGCATATTCTATTTTAAAAAGAATTGCAGCCGAATGGGAGCATCCTTCTCCAAGCCTAGTACAGTAATACTGGCAGAATGATTTATGCAGGAAACTTTACAATTACGAATATATAACTTACCCAGCCATGCATGTGCAACAAAGAGTAATAATCTCTCCATCCATTCTGGCTTGGGTTTACATACACCATCACAATACAACAGTTAGTAGAAAGCGACCAAATCTTAATATCTCTCACATTACCACTTTGAAACTTTTCCATTGTAGTAACTGCTGCTTCGTATACACTCCTGGTCACTGTATATAATAGCAGAATATATGGCCATATTCTACGGCTAGCCATTTAGTCTTGTCATTCATGAATCTATGACTATGATTTCTTGGGTCATACAGATATCCGTCCTATCTAAACCAAGTAATTTCAACTTTTCCAAGTATCTAGTTCTTGCAATGCGATCCAATTTCCTTAAAAAGTTGCTCATTTTTGCTTTTACATGCAGCCACCAGATTGCTGCAATCCCACCAAGGGATGTGGTTACGCGTGTTAAATCGTTTCTGCGCACGTCTCTACATTTGCCCATGAAAAGGGTCTATATGCATTGTGAATCGCGGAAGAGGCAAGGCCAGCTACGTATACATTTGCACATTGCGCGGGGATGCATGCACACTGGCACGATGTATTAAAAAATTCGCCCATTCAGACCACTAAGTTTGCTCGCTCCACTCATGAAGTATAGACAACAGAGCCAAAAAAGGCAATTGTTACTCAATTAACTGTTTAACTGCACCAGATTCGATCTGAGGGTGCCTAAATCCCGAAAATGTTTGTATGTACATGTATGTGTGGCTCCACCCATGATTGTGGGTGATGGCAGTAGTGCTGTGACAACTTCTTGAGCAGTATCATTATTATTATCAACTTTTGCATGTGCTGTCCTTATTGTGGTGGAAGTTACGGAAGCACTACGGAAATGACGCAGTAGTTGCCCATATTCTAATTCTTTGTGTGTGGACTACGGCATCTCCCCCAGGCACTTCTTTGTTTCTTGTCGTAGAAGTCAATGCCATGCTGGAGGATTCATCTTTTAATATGGGATCAGAAGTTGTTGCTCAAACACATGAAGCAGCAATACTGGGACACTGGTGTGAGGACAAAACCCTATACAGAGTTCTCATGCCTGTTACTGAGGGAATTGGAAGGGGCTTTAGTACATTGAACTGAGAGAATGTCTGGAGATGCTACAGGGCATACCCTTCACTGATCGATGTTTCTACTTGCAGCAGTGGTTAAATAATCGAACCGATTATGGATGAGCATTTTAAAAATGAAATCTGAATAGTGCTGGTACACAAGATCGGTGCAGGGGAAACAATGATTTGGGCCAAAACACGTATACCCTGTTGCTCAAGCCGGGATATGGCTTCCCACACAGGGTCCATTAGCAAATCGCCAGTCATACTGGCACATGCAAACTGTGCATACAGAAATGCAATCTTCGAGAAAAGGCCATGAACCATGAGCACAAGCATGCTCTTTGCTAGTGCTGTGTGAATCACCCCGGAGAGCAGCCTTGAACTGCAGGAGATGATCATTTGTGTCACCTAGGTTCATGAGTCCAACAAATGTGCCCTCGTCATTTGTTGTACACGAGGTCCTCTTTGATGTGGACCTCGTCCATCACTACAGTAATGTGCCTGTATAGTATACAGATTTTACGCATAATGTTGGCAAGTGAATGCATTACAACTTTTGCATTGTTTCGTAGGCCTTCCCTGAAAGGTGACGAAGGTAGAGACACCACTGCATAAATGTGCTATAGTGCTCCCAACCAAAGATGTCCAAAATTTCAATTGTTCGTAACTTTTTTGCGTAATAGCTCTATGCATGAACCAAATACCGTTCGACATTGTTCCATTTGAGTAAGGTTGCATTTTACCCGCAAAAATGTTTTGCTCACACATGACGTCACGATTTCTTTCAAATTCAAATTAAATTTCAAATCTATGAAAGCTCTTTCTCTTTCTCACCGATGCCTCTGAAGTCTAAGCTGAAGAGGAAAGCTGAGCAAGCCGGCCAATTGAGTGTAGAGGCCCGAAAGAAGCAGCACTTGAGCTCAGAGTCATCGATCGCCTCAGCAGATGAAACAACACAATCCTCAAGAGCCAACGTAGAGGAGACGGTGAGTTCTCAGGTAAGTTCTGCGATCCGGGCGCCTTGCGTGTCCCCTAGCATTAGCATGCAACAATTACTGCTTTACCAAGCACTGCGGGTCCGAGGTTTGCAAGGGAGACAGAGGATAGGAAAAGCAACCGAAGAGGAAGAATCTAGGTGGTGAGAGAGCATTCAGGGGTGGTGAGGATATGGACAGTGGTGCTGGAGACACTGCAACAACATCGAAGTCACCGCAGGAGATCCTGAGCAAGTTTGTAGACGAATGGCTCCAGGTTCTGGACAAAGAGGAAACGGAGTCTGTGGCAATGTTTTTGTGTTACCACTTGGTAGGCATGTTCTCTTTCAAGGCTGCTGAGTATGCTGCTACCATACTGAATAAGAATGAGCGAACTGTGTGATGATGGAGAAATGAAGTTTTCAGGAAGGATGGTGTTATGCCTGAATCAAAACATGGACAAAACCAGCGTAGTGGTGTGATGTGGAGGAATGAGAAACTGAACAAGAAAGCAAGGGAGTATATTCGGGCAAATGCACATGTAAAAGGACGCCTAAACATGACTTCAATTGACTTCTGTAGGTGGGTGAATGAGACTTTGCTCCCTAACTCTACACTTGAGCCTGGTTTCGAAACAGCTCGTACATGGCTGCATCGCCTTGATTTGAAGTGTTGACAGCCAAAAAAAGGAATTTTCATTGATGAACATGAACGTGATGATGTTGTTTAGTCTCGCAAGCTATTTTTTACGGAAGATGGTGAAACTGGGGTTTCTGCACTTTACCAATGCCCCAACTGAAGAATTTTGAAAACTGAACCTTTGACTTGTCATGCACTGTTTTTTTCCAGAGGTTCAATGTTCCAGCCCTTCTCCCTCCTTTTCCCCTTTTATGCAAATGCAATGACTGGAGTCATGATGTGACAAAAACGACAATGGTGTTCCACATCTACATACTGGATGTGCCATACCATCCCCTCCTCCATAAATATTGAAATGGGAGGCCTCTGTGGCCCATCAGGTGCGAGGTGGATTTGAACTTGCCACAGCTGGGATGCTGCAAGGTAGTACAATAATTGACCTATCTGGTTGTCCACCTCCCCCAACACTCCATCCAGTCAAAAAAATCTTCTTGCGCTTAGACAGGTGTTTCTAGTTCTGTTTGTTTAGAAAATACCATTAACACCTTTTTGAATGCATATATAGCACACAACTGACCTCAGCCAGGGCCTCTCTGCTCCATGTATTTTTCCAAAGACAGACTTGCTGAAATGGCCTTCTCTCTCACAAATCCGGTGCTGACAAACAGCCGCAATATTGACAGCTCATGCCAAAATGTACTACATCAACATGCACACATGACCCATTTCCAATCCACTCCCCCTCTATTACTACAGTTAGGTTATCAATGGTATCCCTGCATAGAGAGTCTACGTATTGTATATGTTGTTTTATCTGTTTCTCTACTTTATCTGTCTAGGGCTGCTGAAAAGAGACTGGTAGTGATGGCACCTGTCTTGTTAACTGCACTCTACAAGATTGTCGAACAGCCAGATGAGGTGGTTGTACCTAGCATTATAACAAACACTACGTGCCATGTGTTTTTTTTATAATAGGAAACTAAGATGAAAGCAATGTCATATACAGGCATTGGTCTACTAGCTAAGTAAGTAAACTACATGTATATACATAGGCCAGATAAATGGTAGAGATCTTTTTAAGCTGTTTGCCCTGATGACAGCTGTATACATGTACATGTATGTCTAGTTCCAGCAATGCTCTGTGATGGCCTAGACTTACATATCCTGATTTAATATCATTCACCACACATGTGCTTACCTATGGTTTTACATAAAACCATACTCCTTTCCAGGCATTCCCCTGCCCTTTTCTGTAAGGATCCCAATCATCTCTTGCGTCTGTTCAAGGTTTTTTCTGAGTCCACTGTGGATAAAGATGTTGGTTTGGCTGTTCAGGAGTGCATGAGTCTAGTGGCCCCTGCTTATGAGGGGATGAGTGGTCAAACTACACTGCTGTTGGAGGCAGCTCTATTGGAGAATATTTATAATGTAAGTCTTAATCTTCCTCTTGATGCATCTATTATGGAGTTCATGGAGTCCTATTTTTATATACTTTCTATAGACAAGCCCTCAGGCAAGGTTGATGGCAGCTAAACTTGCTGGTTCTCTCTTCCCATTCAACCACGTACCCTCCAGATTTGTTTCCATGTTGGCATGTGGAGACAGGTGATATATATATTAAGCACGGTAATTTAGGGAAGTACAAGCTTTTTTCTATCATGTCAAGGAGTTGTAGCATGAGAGCCAAGTCATTGTTAATGTGAACTGAAAACCTACGTCCATTCTATGACACTCTGCCACCAGAGATCCTGTGGAAACACCTCAAACTCATAATTAGAATGTTCTAGGTCAGAATTCCTATTGGATTCAACTATCAATGACTTGGTTCTGTTTGTGGTATTTGCTTGAAAATGTTGTCATAGTACATGTACATGTATGTATTCTTTGTAGCAAAGAGGATGTTCGTGAAGCTGGAAAGATAGGGTTAATTCCTCAAGTTGGTGTTGATGAAGGGGTTAAAGTTGAACTAATCCCAATGTTCCCAGATGTGGTCGGCTATCTACACAAAAGAGTGAGCTATGTGTATATGTAGTCTGCTGTAAATTTAATGATTGGAATTAGATGAAATTAGTCTGGAAGAGGCACATGCAACTTTTGGGTATCATTTTCAGGCTGGACTTCTCCTCCAGTCAGACAACTGTTACAGCACAACTGCGGGGAAACTACCGTTTGCCCCTGCAGTTATGACTCAGGGGTTGAAGTTCCTGCAACTTTGTCTTGAAACTAGTGCAGATGTGAATGAAGAACAGCGCTTAACAAATCAAACTCTTGTTCCAGTGTCATGCTACCTTGACAAGCTTCATGGCACCAGCTCTAATTGTGTAGATGCATATTTGGATCTACTTCTGCAGTCATTGGGACCTGCAGGAGGTACACATATACATGTACATGTACATGTGTGTATTATATACTGATTTATTTGCTAAATTTCTGAATTGGCTATTATGTCTGAGATCTGATTAGTGCACTTACCCAGTTCTAAGGGTTATCAGATATTATATGTTGAACAGAATGAACAGGAGACATATAGTTTTGCCCATTACGTACATGATGTGTCCTCCCTCTCATCGTCCACAGACCCCGAGCTGCACTCAGTGGCATTGATAGGTTTACTGCAGGTAGTAGCAGCCTCTCCAGCTCAGTTTGCACAACGCCTCATCCCACAGCTATCGTGGATTAAGGTAAATGTCTCCTTCATTATTCCTCACTTTTGCATAATATTCACCTCGAGCATATTGCTGTATTCTACACTATACATTTATACATAGGGATGAGTTTTCTGTCCAATGCCTTTGTTTATTTACAGGGTTTTACCCATTCAAGTAGTGCCACTGTGTGTGAACCAGCAGGCCACCTCCTGGGACAGTTGTCTCAGTTGCTGGAAGATGATGACTTCTTACTTCTAGCCGAGCAGGTCTATCAAGATACCTTCAGCCAGGTTTAGTTCACTGATGCAAATTTGTACTACCCGTTTTTTGAGTACACAGTTTTGATCATCACTACAGACCCACTACGTCCAGCTGGGTGCTGTGGTAACACTTGGTCATGTGACATCTACTGCTATTATACGAATCAATAAAGTTAGGAAAGCAGAAGAGACTTTCACGAGCAAGCATGTACAGCTGGAGGAATTTATCAAGAAATCTCTTCTGCGACTAGGTCAATGAATTACATGTGCATGTGCTTGACGTGAGGATTCAGCACTTTTGTGCATTCATATTTCATGTAAATGTGATTTCCTGTCCTGTATAAATATACAAGAAATGCTTATTTGGACTGAAACTGCTGTTGTTCTTTCATGTAATGTAATATGAACATGTTTTCCCTTTCCAGTGAGCATTCTGAGTATACCCTCTGGTACTGTTCATCTTGCCTCTCCTGTGTGTATGGCCCTCGGCCATGTGTTCCAAGGAGGGCCATTGCCATTTAAGGATGGGATCAAGGATGAGGAAGCAGGTGACAATAGGGAGGGACTCACCATGATGGAACTGATAAAATGTCTCCGGAAGATTCTGGAGAGTTCTAAAGATATAAAGGTATATAGAAATATTTTGGCAAATTTTATTTTACCCGTTCAAACTGAATCAGGTGCGAGAGCACTGTGCAATAGCACTTGGTAGGATGGGTGTGACTGAGCAAGACTCTTCTCATAGACATGCACTCCTTGACTCACTGTTCTCTGTACGTGAAGAGAAAGCAGTGGAGTTGCAGTTTACAGTAGGAGAAGCTTTGTCCTGTGTTGCAGTGGGGCCACTGTCCACTGCATTAGTAAACCCCTGGAGAATGCCTCTGGCAGAAAGTCTGTGAGTGATACAACTAAATTTCCATTAACTCTAGTGTGCCCATTCTATCTTTTGGAAGGGGCCAGACTATGCAGGGGTGTCCACATCCGCCCCACGTCAGTTGCGTGCAATTGCCTCGGCCTGAGTAGGCCTGCATGTGATGCCACATAGTGGCTTAGTGGGGTTATTAGGTCATGAGATAACGTGGTCAGTCATGGACCACCAACTTTGGTCACGTTATCTCACGTGCCCCCGCCTGTGCTAATGCCAGATGCTGTTAGGACACCCCTTTCGGCATGCTTCTTTGGGGAAGTAAGCTTGCGAGCCCCTGTAATTAGGAGCAAGACCACCCAAGGATAAGTAATATTCCCCCAAATAGTCTTTTCGTAATGTATGCATGGGTAAGCTGATGCCATAATCATTTGACAACACACACACACTCAATCAGGTCATGCCACACTGCACCCCTGAGGAGCTGCCAGGCCGGGAGGCCAGTGTCTCCCCCAGCAGCTTCCCCAGGTAGAAGAAGCCAAAGAAGGCAGTGCAACACACTGCCCAAAGGACCAGCCTTTCTGGGTGTGCCACACAGACCAGATGATCCCTGATCTTGCCCAGCAGGATGGCTGTCACTGGCAGGCGGACCCTTGACGGCTGCCCCCAGCTGAGGCGGGCCCGACTGACATCGGCCAGCACTCGCTTGAGGATAGGGAGGGATGACCTCTTTTGTGGGCCGGGGAGGCCTAGGGATAGCTGTGTGTTTCTGACCGATGCCAAGTAAGATTTGATGGTTTGAGGGGCCAGGTTGTTGTCTGCTAGATATGCTGCAAATGCTCATAACGTGTTCAGTGACAGGGAAAGGGATATCTACGTGATACACAAATGGTCACAAAAGCCCATGAACCTTCTCATGGTAGAGTCGTAAGACCGCTAAGTTGATGGAGTGAGGCCCTCTCTGAAGCAGCACTGAATAGCTTGAGCCAGCGTGGAAAGGTCCAGTCGAGGGTTGGGTCCAGGAGGAGGTTCAACAGGGGGAGAGGTAAAGGAGTTTGTCGAGCATCGACGTGGGGGGCCTTTTTTGAAGAAGGAGAGCAAATTTCATGATAAATCATCTGCCAGGTGATTCGCACTGGTTGAAATGTATTGGGGGGCCAATTAGAAGTCATGTGTGGCCTTTATGAAGGCTAGGGTACGTAGCATGTGCATACAGGGGCTTTCCCGAGTGGTCTGCGAACGAAGGCATGCTGCCACTGCCTGGTTGTCGCAGTGGCAAACCACCCAGTGGTCGCTATTGAGCTAATGGTCCAATATTTAGGGGTGCGTAGCTCTGCCTCAATTCCGTCATTCACACTGGATCCTGGGGAGTGGAATAGGTCTGTGAATAAGCGCCATTTCCCCATATTATGTCCCTTCAGGATTACACTAAACCGATTTATGTGGAGAGAGTGTAGCACTGGCAGGGAGAAGGGCCCGAGCATCCGGCCTAGGACACACTTTTTTGAGGTCGTCGGTAGCAATATCAGGGTGCTGAAGGGCCAACAGCATGTTGCAGGAGGCCGAGCGGAGTGTGGAGGTGTAGGAAAAGCCTATCTCGAAACCCTCAGTGATGCCCTTCAGCAGCAGGCATACGAATGCCCTGTCAGGATGGTATTGCAACAGTGACTTTCATGCCTGGTTGCTGGTCGATTGCAGTGGTGCTGCTGGTCTGCAGTTTCTGATGACCACCCAAGCTACCGAACATCTTGCGCAGGATGCCAAGTTGTGCCTGGGTGAAGGTGCCCACCGACGCAGGGGTGGACGATGCGGCTCCAGAGGCCAACGCAGTTTGAGAGAGAGAGGGGGAGAGTGTGGGTCACCAGGGTGTTAGAAGATTGATCAGGGATGAAGGGAGAGCGAAACACTTGCTCGTAGAGGCCAGAGAGCGCCCACGGACTGTGAAGGACTTTCGAGGACTGATAGGATACCGGCAAGGTCTGGTAGTGTCTCACGAATAGAGATTCTTGTTCTTTCTCTGCCAATAACTTGGAGAGTGACGCTTTCCCATGTGGCTTCTCTGGGCATGTGTGTTGCACCACCCATGCATGGCCCCTTGTGCGCATGCTCACGGACCCTTATTTCCATTGGCTTCCCTCTGTTAACTACATTTGACATTCTACATTCACATTTGCAGAATTAAAATACGGTACTAACATTTCATATTGTACCTGTAACCATGTTCTCAGGCTCTCCTGTGTGCAATAAATCCATTGACACCTAATGTCCTTGTGTGTGCCTACTTGATTTTGTGGTGTCATTTCTTTTTCAAGCACTGTGTATCCAGACCTGCTGTCATCCACTCTGGATGCCATTCTAAGAGACCATGCTCCCCACCCATTGGCTTCTGTACGGAAATCTGCATGTATATGGCTTCTTTGCATCTTGAAGCATACTTTTAAACATCCCAATATGCAGGTACATTGCATGTCCGCAGCACATGTATACGTGTACATGTATGTATGAAATTCTCCATGAAACGCAATGTTCAGAGCTAACAGTACATGCTTTCATTGATTAGTTGGGCTATAAAGTTTTTCCACGTATAATATATATATGGATTGCATTATTGTTATTCAGGAACACTTGCAGAGGTTACAGGCTGTGTTTACAAGCCTACTGGCAGAAACTGATGGTACGTGATTGTGCATTGCATATGTCCTTCAGTGTATGAATGTCCCATGAATATACATGTAGCTACAGTCAGTGAAGTATGTAACAAGTCAGCGAAGTACACGTATGTACATAAGTATGCGGTTGTGACACATGTAATATTTTCAGCTCTGACTGAGGTACAGTGCACGTGATACCATATGTCATAGTTATCACATTGGATCCATTCACAATCAATGTCGAAGTGACAAACAGCACACTCAGCTTCATCTTCTGATATTTGCTCTTCTACCTCTTGGACCCTTTTATCTTTTTTTGCTTATTCCTTCCCTTGGCCTTGCCTGCTTTCTTCCAGTTTCTTTATTTTTCTCTCTTCACAATTCTGCTCCTTAGTTTCTCTTGAATTACCTCCTCTTTTGCTCTTTAAGATCTTCAAGCACAAGTGAATCACTGAGGCATATTTTTCTTTAACCTGATAGTAGAAGGTTCAGGCAAACAAGAAAGAAATGCACTGTTTGCATGCTATCGTGTGTTCGGTTTCGTTACTGCTTCTTGAAGTACTAGTAGTCAACTTGGTGTCTGGGTGGGCAATCTTGAGCCAAGCTTCATACTCTGGGTCAGGTACATCGTAGCCTTCTTGATATACTAATTCTAATACATTGCAACTTTTTCTGGTCTATCTTTGGTGTCAGAAGAAGGATTTTTTGCAAAAACACCAATGTCAAGCGGTTGAAGGATGTGACATGTAAATGAAAGTGCTGGCAAACAAAGTAATGTACATCATTTTTTCGAGCTAGCTCAATGCGTTCAATATTAATGTGTGAAACATGGCCATCTTCGTTCAATAGTACAGGCCTAGCCTTGGGAATGTTGTCCACGAAGAAATGACGAAGTAAAATTATCCAGCCTGTGTCACTTGTTTTGAACAGGGTACTAGACAATGTACCCTTTTTGTGACTTTTTCTTGGGTATATCGTGATTGGTGGTATATGGGGACTACTAGCTGATTCAAGGTAGTCATGAAGAACATATGCATTTACATAATGTGTTTGCTTTAGTGCCTTGGATGCAAATTCATATCAATATTGTCTATTACAAGACAGTCCACTTATTTGAAATGCTGTTTTGACTTTTTGGTGAGCTTGTAGCTATTGGGAGGTGCATGGTGTAGTGATGCTGTAGTTAACGGTATTAAGTGGCGTGACATGCCATACGGTGGAGTTTCTGGCTCAGAGGTCTGAGGAGTAATAGGAGAAAATGGTGGAGCTTGTGGAGACATTGAGGATGGTATTGTCAGTATGCCAATGCCTTCTGTGTCACATATTTCAATAAAGCTGATATTGGATGTTGTGAGCACATTATATAGGCATGTTAATGAGGTGTAGTGCAGACTCTTTTCATCACGGTTTGTCAAAACCTATATAGTGAAATACATGCTTACTCTTAAAAAACAAACAGTTCTCTCTAACCAGTGGACTTTGAAGGGAAATAGTATGTGCCAGTGTGTCCTTCCAATCTCCAACAGCCTCATCGTGACCTTCTGATGCCTCATTATGTACCATCAACAATGTCGAATATGATAGCCGCAAGTGTAACTTTTTCAGACATGTGAATACCTGTGCGATGCATAAACTACATTATTGAACATCAAACGTGCAAACACACACCTGTTTTGTGGCATGGCCATTTCTGAAAAGAAGGCTAATCATAGCCTGTACAAGGTTGATCTTATTGCATTGCGCCCAAAGTAAAATGCTTATGCACACACACACACACACACACACACACACACACACACACACACACACACACACACACACACACACACACAAACACATGGCTGTCATAGTAGTCTTGTCTTTTTTTATGTGTGGGGGAACAACTGGTGGAATAACAAGACCAGAAGAGAGTATTCTTCTTCATCTCCAACCACACACTCTCCCAAGTGAAATGTTCCAATGTAGCCTCATTCCCAGGCCTTGCACTTCCTCTCCTCTCACAGAAGGCCTGGGAATGAGGGTAGTTCCAACGCTACCTTTGACTTCATGCGAAGAATGCTATCAGGTGAATCTGAGCAGATCTTTATAATCTCCTTGTGAGAAGCTTTGCAAACCTGATGAACTACTTCCTGTCTTAAGGCCACTTTTTCAAAAACTGCTTTTGCTATCATTCATCTCTTTCCCCTTCCAACATACTTTGCCTAGTCGTTTTACTGAACATGACAAATCAAAAAAGTGTATAATTTGCAGTTCTCTCTTGAAACAAACACCTATATAATGCAGCAAAATGCTAGTGTAGCTATATTAGTACATATGCTGCTCTAAGCTTACTGGAGTGTATACATGTAGTTTTGAATGCTTCCATTGCAAATTCTTTTTCATAGTGGCTAATTAACCATCGGCGCACATGCACAGCGAGGGTTACAGTACTTGGTTTGTCTGTCTGTGTCTGTGTGTCTGTCTGTCTGTCTGTCTGCCTGTCTGTCTGATGCTTTATTTCACTGACACCATAAGCTTATATGTTGGATGAAGGTACCAACGGCTTCGGTGCAACACGGAGCAGACTTTTATAAGAAGGGATTTTCCTATAAACACTTCGTTCAAAAGTTATGGCATCTGCTTATCTGTGACATCTTACAAGGGTACTGCACTTTTTTGACAGCAGAGACTTTTAAGGGTCCTAAAGAGGATAACAATAGGCTAAACACTACCTGGAATACGACTCAATGTAAGGCAGCGAGCTTCTTTCTCTTAGTCTATGTCTTTTGCCTAAAGGTCTTCTGTATGCTTCCTGTTACATGTAATTAGAGAGTGCGTTTCAATAGCGCATGCACTTTCAAGGATTTGCAGTGTTATATACACGCTGAGGGTGTACCACTTCAGTGCCATTCATTTTTCTATGATGTTAGATTATTTACTCATGATCAGTGCATTGTTTATAGACGTACGTGCATCGTTTATAGACGTAAGTTTGCAGTTCTACAATTAAGAAGCAGTGTAGCCTTTGTTCGACACATCTTACCATGTCAACCAGAGCATTATAGACCTTACTTTTTCCTTCAAAACCCTGCTCTCCTTCGAATTTTCCACTGATTTGCTGCATGTTCTACAAGCCATCCTGCATACGCCCTCTACCCATGTTTAGCTTCAACTGCACTTTGACGTTTTGTTTACTATATGAGATAAGTGATCCACTAATCAAAATCCCAGGGCCCGCGTTAGGGTATAGTTTTGTACCAGACTAGCAAGTGGGCCAGACTCACATTGCACATGCTGGTTGGTTATATTCTTCAATGGACCTAACAAGCATTTCCGTTTCTTATTAAGGCTAGCAATTATAACTGTATCTTCTAGGAAGACCACAGGAAAGATCTTTTAAGATCTATATACATGTACTCATGTTGAAAAAAACATGTTCATAAATAATTTCTTAATAGAGCACCCACACATGACCTTTCCTCTCAAAAGCCTCAGCTGAATAGTACATGTATATACGTACAGGCCAGTTATTTTTTGTGGGGACATTCCATGCTACTGCAATTTAGTGTTGATGTCATAAGTAATGAAACTACTTTATAGTGGTCATTATCATTTTAACTCCCATTTTAATACTTCAATTTGAGTGTCTTGCACATGGCAGACCATCATAAGAAATACTCCCTTCAAATTCAGATATTACACAGGAAGTAGCTGCAAGGGGACTCGGTCTGACCTATGAACTCTGTGACAGTTCCACTAAGCATGAGTTGGTACAATCCCTGGTTGGTACACTCATGAAGGGAAGACGGTGAGGAAATAAGGTTATCACTAATATACTAGATGATTCTTGTCTCTACATGACTTAATTATCCATGAGATGCTTAGAGAGAAAGACAAGGCAACAGAACACAACAGAAAGACAAAGACAACACAACTCGCCCAAGGCAGTTATTTTTCAAAGAAAAAACTGCCTCGGGTGGGATTCGAACCCACGACCGTCCGCTTGCTAGGCGTAGCTCTTACCAACTGAGCTACCGAGGCAGCTCAGTTGGCTGGGCTCGAATCACATATACAATACAAAGCAACCAAAGCAACTCAAGCATCACAAACCAGATAAACTGGTGAACTCAAACTCAGTATGAAGGCGAAGGCCGCGATAATGAAACCAGCAAAGACACCAAACACCAAACCAAGTATATACATGACTTAATTATCCATGAGATGCTTAGAGAGAAAGACAAGGCAACAGAACACAACAGAAAGACAAAGACAACACAACTCGCCCAAGGCAGTTATTTTTCAAAGAAAAAACTGCCTCGGGTGGGATTCGAACCCACGACCGTCCGCTTGCTAGGCGTAGCTCTTACCAACTGAGCTACCGAGGCAGCTCAGTTGGCTGGGCTCGAATCACATATACAATACAAAGCAACCAAAGCAACTCAAGCATCACAAACCAGATAAACTGGTGAACTCAAACTCAGTATGATGTACCCACTGAGTACATGTACCCAGAATTGAACAGAAGGTGACCGAAGACACGGAAATATTTAGTCAGGGAGAACTAGGAAAAGACCCTGAAGGGTATGACTCCTCCCTTTCTCTTCTGTCTTGACTCTATTTCTGTTATTTTTTCTCTTCTAGAAAAGGCCTGTCCACATATAAAGAGCTGTGCTCCATTGCCAGTGATCTCAACAAACCTGACTTAATCTACAAGTTCATGCACTTGGCGAATCACAACGCACTCTGGAACTCGAAAAAGGTGAGTTGTTTTATATAAATCACTGTCACTTACTCCCACTACCTCCCACTACCTCCTAGGGTGCAGCGTTTGGTTTCTCAACCATAGCAGCCTCTGCACAAGAGGAGCTAGCTCCCCACCTGCCCATGCTGGTTCCCCGTCTCTACCGCTACAAGTATGATCCTAACCCTAAAGTGCAGCTGGCAATGACCAGTATATGGGCAGCTGTGGTTCCAGAGAGCAAGAAAACAGTGCGTCTGGAAGCACACACACACACACACACACACACACACACACACACACACACACACACACACACACACAATAGTGCTCATAATCTTTCTGTAGGTGGATAAGTATTTGAATGCTATTCTGGATGACTTGTCTGTGAATCTGAACAGCACTCTTTGGAGGAACAGACAGGCCAGGTATAGGATGTGGGTTAATTATGGCATTGGAATGTGTCAATGGGTATATATTGTGGGTTCACCAAGAGTGAGAGAAATATGTCATTATTTGCATGAACAATACATATATACAACTTGGACACGGGCATATCCATACACAGTACATAAAATAATGATGTGGTGCCTGGCAAGCGTCTAAACACCTGAGCCAAATTAACAATACACAATACAAAAAATGAAAGAAAGAGAAAGAGAAGAGGAAGTCAAATTTATAATTAGGATGGACAAATAATGGGGGTAGTTAAGTTCCAGTCTGCACTTTCCTTGCCTTAAAGATGTGAGTAGGGCTGTGGGACAGCAATTGAGGATATGGTCTGTGGTACATGGTCAGGTGTGCCAGAGTGGGCAGGCAGGATCCAACTGAATTTGCCACAGAGGTTAATTGGTGTTAGGACACAGTCAATTCCAGCTTGGATCATGAATGATATTTGACCAACTAGAAGGGAGAGCTTGACCATACATGAGATTCTTTCTCAAGTTGGACGATGTCTAGGAACTTTGATTGTTCAGCTACAGATTCAAGGTGGGAGTTCCAATGGTTGGTATGCTTAAAAAGTAGAGCTAGACCATTGTTGAGAGGTCTCATCAGGGATTTTACTGAGGGGAGGGGATGATACGGCTGGGGGGACAGCTGATAGAATACTGTTGCATCTTGGTGGAATAGACTCTCTCTTCCCAAAAGCCGGATCTCAGATTAGGCCTTGGATCTCTTTAAGGCTCATACCCTGAGTTATGTGCACCGAGGCAAGAAACCTCAGTTTGGCCTTCTCTAGGATATGGATCAGATCAGGAATATTTGCTACTTCTTGGTGGAAAAGGGATGCCAAAGTTGTGGATTTAGGCATTTTTAACCAGTGCTTTAGGTAGAAGGTGGCTCTCGTCTGGAGTTTGTCTTAGGAATGTGGTCTACAGCAAGGTTGAAAAGGAGGGAGGAGACTAAATAGTTGTAGGTCCATGCCTTAAATTTACTTTGGATGGGTCTCTGATCAGTCTGGTGGACGGCTGAGTAGAGTTTCTCTTTGGAGGAGATCTGGTGGTACAAGAATTTGCTCCGATGGTTTGACCCAGGAGCTTTGATAGAGCAAATGCAATATTCCGAGTGGATTGAAAGTGGTTCGGCTGCATATCCTCCGTTCATTGAAGACATAAGAGACACATTTGTCCGGGTGAATCTCAAGGTTGATATCTGAGCATTTGTCATCAACATCAGACAGCACATCTTGGTGGGCTTCTTTTGAGGTAGAGAACAGGGTAACATCATCCACATTGGCTTTCACTGAGAGATTACTTGCTTTGGGATCTTAGCAGCTTCATGAGCCTTCTTCAGTGGGGTCAAATTCAAGAGGTAGGAAAGGTTTGCCTGATTTTCTTGCAAAACACCAGTTAATAGTCTTGAGGTTGATAGATTCAGTTGCACCATCCCTCTACTGGAGTACAGCGTAGCCATCTGAGAGGTGCTTCTCAATGTAGGTTATTGTAGTTGATGTAATGTTTCAAACAAGTGGTGCAGTATGTGCATGTATATAGATCATATGTGTGTGCTCTATTGTTCAGCTGTATGGCCCTAAGTGACCTGCTAGTCAGCCAACTAGTGAGTGCTGTAGCTGACTATCTCCCCTCTCTCTGGGAGCTTTGTCTGAGAGCCAGAGATGACATCAAGGTGAGTATGTAGACATACATCTTCTTTATCTCCTAAGTTTAAGTTCACCGTTTATCAGGTTGTGATTCTTCGGTTGCTTGGCCTCGATACACGTGATTTGGCCCAGCCAGCTGAGCTGCCTTGGTAGCTTAGTTGGTAAGTGTCTCCTGGAATGCCAAATAATCTCTTAATGTTTTCCATGGGATATTCTACCATTTTCACACACATGTATTTTACTCCATCTGAGGGTCTCATGTGGAGTACTGAACACTAATACAAAAGGGGTGTGTAGGGAGGGTGTTGTGCAATGACATCATCCCTATCTTGTCTGTATACTGTTAGCTTGTTTCCATGGTTTCTGGCACTCTTGCCTTTAGTTATTATACAACTTGCTAATGGTGAGTAAAAGTGTCATTTTGTCTTTGTTGCAGGAGACAGTTAGGAAAGCTGCTGATGTTGCATGTAAATCTCTGCACAAGGTCACTGTTCGAGCCTGTGAGAGTCCCAGCACAGGTGTGATGTGGTGGCAATGTAATATTTACATCATAGTAATAGTACGTGTAGTATCAGATTTGGTAGACTTTCTGTACTTTGCACACAGGACTCTTAAATGCAGTTACTAGTTAACATTCTCAAAGTAGATTGAATGAATGCACTAAAGTGCAGAACCCTCCGCAGTTCATGCCATTGTGGACAGACCATGCTTGGAGGCATCACCAGTAGCAACTAACGAAACGCAACTTAGTTATGACTCCTACAGGCCGCTTACAAATTATAATGTGCATGCGCGCTTACCTTAGGAAAATGACTGTACGTATGGCTTTCAAAGGAGGGGTGCTGGATCTCTGCAATGGAGTGGTTTCATAGAAAACCCTACAAAATATTTGACCTTCGTTGCCTGCTGAGTACGTGACAGTATTTTCAGAACGAACAGACACTCCAGAGGTGAGATGTGACTTAACACACACACACACACACACACACACACACACACACACACAGACCCAACTACAGTAACCCTTCTGCGCATGCATATATAGTAATGCACTTGTTTCTATGGTTTTGGTCATCGCTACACCCTTTACTTTGTGTTCATATGCATTTTAGGTCCAAAGGTAATCAGAGAAATGTTTCCCCTCCTGTTGAATAAGGGAATGCAAAATCCATCACAAGATATAAGAGCAATCAGGTACAACTGTGGTATCGCCTTGTCTTTGTCCTGATTACATTCTGTTTCTACAGCTTGCTAGCAATCCTTAAAATGTCAGAGAATGCTGTAAGTGATATACGTTGGAATTATAATATCACATCAGCCCTTCCTTCTTCTAGGGACCTCTCCTGAAGCCTCATATTCCAGTACTTATTCCAACCTTATTGGAATCTCTGAGTTCCCTTGAGCATCAGGTACAGTTTTATGCCTTGATAAGAATGTCACTTAGAATTCATGTGGTGTGGGTTCAAGAGCAATTTGAAGCAGCTTCATTGGCAGCTACATGTACTTTGAATGTGTTGCCTTGTCTTTTCACTATGCTACTTTGTATGTGTGTGGGTAACAGTGTTGGTGATTGTCTTATACAGGACTTAAATACCCTCTCTTTACGTTTTTCTGGAGAGACTGAGGTTCTTGAAAAATTGGACAGCATTAGAGTGAAAGCTTCAAAACTCTCTCCAATGATGGAGACCATTAAACTGGTATGATACATACATGTATTTCAGGGCTGCCGGAAGAGGTTGACACATGGGGAGGCTCATTAATATTCATTAAGTGTAATACCCCGTCGCAGATATATATATATATATGTACATGATGTACATATGTGTGATGCTTGAGGAATGCAATTATTTCGCGCTATGCACGCAAATGTATGATCACGTGTTCCATTGTAACACTTACTGCACCCACGCCCTTTCGAAAACACATGCATGGACAATCACGGACGGTGCTTATGCCATAGATTCGCTGTGCGAGGCTCTACACTGCATATAGATCTACGTATCACTAGTAAGAGTATAAAGATGTTTAGATCTATGTATGTACTAATTTAAAATACTATTAATGTCTTACTGGGATTCCAGTAAGACATTAATTTTGGCGGAGGCGTGTCTCATTTAATATGCATTATTCAGTACTTTTCACGAATAGTGGGGTGCCCTTAGCCGCCCCAGCCCCCCCCCCCCACCCACCCACCCACACACCCACACACACCCGGTTCCAGCGGCCCTGTATTTACATACAGCCAATGTAGTACACAGGAAGTGTAATGTAACAGTCATTCACATGTGTGCAGTGTACTCCACACATTGATGCTGATGTTCTTGGGAGCCTTGTGCCAAGATTGGTTGAAATTCTGAAATGTGGAGTTGGTCTTGGAACTAAGGTGTGCTCACATACTGTACATATATATAGTTAGAATTTTAGCCCTTGGCATGCATGTGCAGCGAGGGTTACTATACTTGGTCTCTGTGTGTGTTTGGGTGTCTGGCGCACATTTTCACAGATGTGGTAGGCTTACACGTTGAAAGAATGGCTTTGGCCCAACATGGCGCAGATAAGGGATTTCTCTATAGACACCTCATTCTTATGGTGTCATTTGCTTTTTTGCAAAAAACATTAGGCCTATTACAGCGATCCAGAGGTCGTCCTTTGACGTTACAGGTTTATATAGTTGTTCAAAAGCCTAACTGAGTACTAAACACTACCTGTAATACGAGCTAATGAGCTTCTCAAGCCTTTTCTGTGGCTGGGCCAGTATATTTGCTGCTATTTCCCGTATACCTCCATTATAGATGGAAGGCGGGGTTACAACGTAAATATCATACGCATGCACATAATTTCGCCGAGGGTTTCACACTTCAATGCATTCATTTATCACTTTTTAGGCTGCTACAGCTCAGCTAGTTGTGTCACTCGTTCACCAAAATCACACTGACCTCACTCCATATGCAGGTGAGTTTTATACAATACATACATGTATCATGTACATGTATGTATTGTACATATTTCACATTGCTTCAGGCAAGCTGCTGACAGCACTAACCACAGGACTGTTGGATCGCAGTGCAGGAGTGAGAAAATCAAGTGCCCAAGCCATCGGCCACCTAGTGAGAGTAAGTTGCACAATTAACCTTTGAGAGTAAGCCCAACAAGTAAGTTGAGCTGGGAGAACCCTTGCATGTGTGTTTGTCTCGCTGACAGTATGTATTACACAGGAATGTAGTCCATAGGGATTGCTACTGTTATTCCCCATGAAACCAGCCTATAAAGATATCATTTAAAGTTGATTTTAACTTCTTTGATGTCAAGGTCAAAATATGAAAAATAACTAGATTACAAAGTGTTTCTGATTTAAGAGGGAGTTTTTAAGATGCACCAAGCTCAGGAGCAGCTGCAAAGACACTTTGATAGATCAGTCCAGGATGCTCAGCTAACTGTTATCAGTGTGTCTCTGCTTTTTTCAAATTTTCATTTTACTTCAGGTCTCCAAGATTGCTAGTGTCAAGAAACTGCTTGACAAAATGAACAAGTGGTACTTTGAGAAGAATGGTGAGTTTTGTGAGTTTTTGCACATGGAAGTCAGTACCTTATTTTCTCCAATTGTAGATACTCTTGTTCAAGCTAGTGTGGCTCAAGTGTTTTTTGCCATCTCTGAGCATTCACTAGACGTAGCCAACTCTTCCATGGCTGACTTTATTCCTCTTGTATTTCTGGCAATGCATGCAACTGTTGCTGAGGAAGGTGATGTTTACATATACATGTGCATATATGTATTTTCATGTATTTAGGTCTACATTTTCATTTGTACAGACTTTGAAGCTCATTGTTTTATGCAGACGTACATGTACATGTAATTGTACACATGCTTTACATTGTATGCACATCATCACTGTGTTACATGGGCTCTCCATCATCATTCATATTGTAGATACATCCTCTAAAGCAGCCCTGAAGCAGTGGAAGGCCACATGGTCAGAGGTTGTTCCTGGAGAAGAATCATGTGTGCGACTCTATCTTCCTCAGCTTGTGTCAGTAGCTAGTAGTGCTCTACAATCACAGTCATGGTCGATCAAGTCTCAAGGTGCTGCAGCTCTTGCTACTATTGCTGAGAAAATGGGTATGTACATGTACTGTACAGTATGTGTGTTAGGGCGACCTCTATTCATAAACATCTTATGTATTATCAATATGGGCATAGGGCACATGCAGAATGAGAAAATGGCAGTAAAGTGCTGTCAAAAGAACACCGTGCCAAGTGCGGTATACATGTACATGCAGGATGACAGGGCATTATCATATGCCACAATAATAATCTATTAATGCCCTCACTACGATCATTTACTTTTGTTACCTACCATCATCCCCTGGCTTGGCTGCTTATACTGAACTTGTTTTTGGCACCCTACAGTGTTTAACTTTTGTCTAATTGTGTATGTTAAGGCATCGGGTGTGTTGGCACTCTCCCTACTGATGCAAGTACTGTACTATATCTCCTCTGTTATAGGACCCAACCTGCCTCCAGAGCAGTTGGCTAGCATTCTTTCTACTCTATTGGATGGTCTGCAGGGCAGGACATGGGATGGAAAGGTGATATCAATATCATTTGCACTGGAACACTCAAATCATTCTATTAACCAAAGCACATATGTATGTGTACAAATAACCTCTGTAAAAATGGCACTTGAGCAGAGTTGGCTTACATTTCTTCATGGGTCATTTCTCTTTGTATGTTCCCAGGAAGCTCTATTGAAGGCACTGCATAAAGTTTGCATTCAAATGAAGTTGATCAACATCCTCACCTCTAACACTACGACCCTCACCTCCCCCACAACAATCACATCCACAATTCTTGCTCAATGTCGTAAGAAACAACAGCCTGCATACCAATTAGTTGCTATGGAGACCATAGGGGGTGTTGTTAGTTCACTGGAGGTAGATGTGTTTTCCGAGTTAAGTGAGATTGCTTTTCCCATCCTCCTGCCAGTGAGTAAAATTGTGTACGTTTGTGTACATTCACATGTATATCACTGTGCCAGTGTTTGTCTCACAGCCTTCATCCAGTGATGGTAGAGAGTCAGAGGAGGAGGAGGAAGGGGAGAAGAGAGAAGCAGCTGCACTGAGACTACAGCTTCGAGAAAAGACTGCCGAAGCTGTAGGAAAGACCTGGCCCTCCTGTGCGGAGACACAAGGTATTGTCAGTTTTATTGTATTTGAATATGAACAATTATCGTCTCCTATTCAGCTGCACTGTTTAGCAGGACCTTGGGAACTCTCTCCACTGCTCTCACTCTGTACACATGGAGAGTACAATTGGCACTAGTGTCAACACTAAGTTCCATCTTTACTCAGTATGCTACTACCTCTGTGACTAGATAATAAAATGGGCGTCTTTTCAGATTTTGTACCATTCGTTTAGCGAGTGTTGGGGAAGGGGGATTTGGAGTTGTGGTACAGGGGGTATGTACATGGCATTGACCTGGCGAGGGTAGCATTATGCCGTAACAACAGCTGTGCACTTTCTAGTATATATATGTATATACATGTATGCCTGGATACGAGGCTATATAGGCTCGGTCCAATTCCAGAAAGTATTTCTACATTATTCAGGCTGTCTAGTGAGGTAATCAATGATTCAGATGTAAGTATTATTGCAACCACAACTATTCCAGCTGTCTGCAAGTGCTTGGGTCAGTGTTAGTTCATCCACAGTTGAGAAAGTAATAAAAACCTTTCCATTTCTTCTTTAGGTAACCTAAAGTATTCAATTCTCCGACAGAAAGCTGTGATGTGTCTTGATAAAATCACAACTAAACTTGAAGGTAGGTGGGAGAGTTCACTGTATCCAGGAGGAACCAAACCCACATTACTATGCAGTTACAATTTCGATGAGGTCATTACTAGCACTTTGCTCTTCTAGATTTGGTGGGAGGGGAGGATGTTTTGCATGTATGAAATCCTCACAATTTGTGGCACTAACTATATGTGCAAACATGATAGTCCATACTAGGCCCCATTTTTCTCTCCTTGCACACCTATAGAGGGAGGAAGGCTATCTAGTCTACCAGAATCAACAGTATCAGAGATGAAGACTAATTTAGTACAAGTCACTGACTACCAGAACAAGGCTTTAGCAGCCACTGTACTAAAAAGATTGACCATGTTTTAGCTATCGTCTCATATGACTGCTATATATAATTTTTATGCTAAGATGGATCGAATGTATAATCCAGTAACAGAGGGGTTGGCTCAAAATGATACCAGGTTTATCGTAATTGATGTGTGAAGCCAGAACTATAGCATAAATACTTTTTGACTAACCAAGAGGTATATATGTACTGAACCAGAATTTTAGCTAAGAGCCACTGGCACTCATTTTTGCTACAGCTGGTGCCATTCAACTATGTGACCCATGCATCCTGAGGGGCGAGCCTGTATTTAGCTTAGCTTTGGGTACATGCCAGCTATATATAGCCAACAGAAATCAGCCGCTCTCTAGCTATCCTCCCAGCACCAATTGGAAATTACATGTTGGCTAAATTAAAAAGCAAATCAAGCAAAATCCTTGGGAATAGAGTGCCACAAATCATACAAACAAGGTGTAAACATACGATGGGATAACGGCATGCGACAATATGAATGTCACCTGCATTGCTCTATATGTGCATTTCTTCATATGATAATTTGGCACTCCCTACAAAGAATATTGTATGCTTATAATTCGTTATGTCTTCTCTCTGTGTCTTCTCTCTCTGTCTGAGTACTTTCTTTCTTGTGTCTGGTCATATTTCTTCTTTTTCCTCAAAGTTTCTCTAACAGAGTCTTCTGAACTGTCACTGTGTCTCCTCCTCTTTGTTTTATCTCTGTCTGACTCGCGTCTGTGACTCGACCTTTTCTTTTCAGACTTCTCTTTCTTTTTCTTACGTTTGTGTCTTTTAGTATCCTCACTCTCCCCATCTTTGCCTTGGATTTTTGCCAGTTTCCTGTACAGAGAGTGATTACAAAGACGATGAAATGCAACAATAATATGCAGATGTACATCATAACCATGTTCCTTCTGTGATCTATGTAGCCTTACTATTAGATTAACTACTGTGTGTGGAAAACCTGTTTATTGTAGCGTGCTATCATCACCTGTGCCCTACATTGCACCTTGTTTCCATGATGTTTGTCACTACTGTCCCTACGTCCTTCTAACATAGTCTTTTTATGCTCATTCTTTATTGTGATAGCATTAAGCGTGTCACAATAATTGACATGTGCATAAAAAAGTGGCACCTAACACTAAGGCAGGGCCACAGCCCACGTCATTAAGATGATTTTTGGATCAAGGATACGCACACTACACTTCCATCAATCTGAGATAGGCCTTTTGCTAATGAAAACTAAAGAGAAATTAGTGATTTAGCAGTAGGGGTTATAGTGAAAATATTGCATATGAAATCGCCTACTTAGTTAGAATAATAGGGCTATTTCCATGAATACCTTAACACTTTCCTCTTTTCTTTACTGCTCATACCAGCCAGCAAGTCATGTATCTCTGTCTCCTCATCTGAGGCTACGATCTGCTGGTTACCTGCACTTGAGTCCACGACTCTATCACGCACACATTGCCTGAACATCAGTCCATCCTCCCCACTGTCCTGGCTCAGTATCATTGGTTTTACTGTAGCTTCTGTAAGTAGGAGGGGAGTAGTGATATGAACATGACTGTATACACTACAGCAGTGGACTCAAACACACACAGAGCCAAATCAATGATAGCCAATCCCGGATCCAGCAGGTATTTGCAATGGAGGATTTCCAGATTACAAACCACTGAGCCACTAAACAAGATGAATGCTTAGCATTATGGGTGAGCGGAAGTGAACCCACCTAGTTGTACAGCTAAAAAACTAAATGTGCATATGTGCAGGATGATGAAATTACTGCTACACATACCTTCATCACCAGTGGTTGGCTTGAGCTTGCCAAAAAGGGGGCATTCTCTATCAGTGTTAATATGACCCCACTTTCCACACTTGATGCACTTCACATTGCGCACTGCAACTCCAAATGGCTGATCACGTACTTCCATATCCTTAGCAAATCTTATTGCAAGAGAGAATGTTGTGGGAGAGAGGTGAATCAGAAGGAAGTTAAGGGAAGGAAACACAGTAAGAAAGCAAGCAGTACACACAAGTGTAACGTCTGGCGCGTTATGTGGATAGATTTTTACTGAACTTCTTAGCTGACACACACACGGCAAACTCAGTATTCTCTATTTGTCCGTATCATTACATAACTCATAATGTTTTTGCGCATGCGTGCATAACAGTCAGTTAGCTACTGCTCTACATCAGCCCCTTCCCTGAAGAAACTCGTCCTCGAGTTGATAGCCATGAGCTTCTTTGGAGGTGACCTCTTCTTCCGTAGAGGATACTTGCGGTGCTTCCGGGGTGAGTGAGCAGATTGACTCGAGTTCCGGGGTTCTGGTGACCTTGAGGCCTGTCTTAGGGCGGCATCTCCATCGCCGGTGTCAGCTTGCGACAAGATTCCGAAAGGGGCAACTGGATCTCCAGTTGATGTCGCGGATGAGTCGGTGACTCCATCATCATGAGGCTGTGACGTCTCTTGATCTGCCCCTTGATCAGTGGCTGCGGTTTCAGCAACAGATTCCTCCGCTGATTCTTGGGTTGGATCCTCGGGCTCTGAGAAGAGTTCCCCCTCGAGTAGCTGATTTACCCACTTAGGCGGACGACCAGGGCTGGAACGTCTGGAACCGTACCAGAAGAAACCTGCTGGCAACTCTGGCGGGCATGGAGCAACTCTCATCTGGTGTACTTGGATTGGACCATCCTGAGGTGCATAGACTTTCACTACTGTAACATCTGGGTCATTTCTCTCGACAATGCGATAAGGTCCATGCCACGGGCGTGATAGTTTGCGCTGACGTCCAGTCTCTTCCTGGGGAAACTTGACTAATACCCAGTCACCGAGCTGGTAGTCCATCTCTCGACTCAGCTTGTCGTAGGTCTTCTTGTACTGAACCTGAGCACTCTTGATAGCTTCAGCTGCCAATTTCCTCGCAGATGAAAGAGATAGAACCATCTCCTCACGGTAGTCTGTCACTTCTGTAGGCTCTAACTCATGTGGTGGGAGCAGAGCAGCTTCTGTCGGAGTACGACAATCGATACCCAGGAGAAGGAAGGAGGGTTTCTCCTTAGTTGAATCGTGGGGAACATTGCGATACGCCCATAGTGCTCCAGAGAGATACCTGTCCCACTGTGACCCAAAATTAGCTGCATGCTTACGAAGCATAGACTTGAGTGTCCTATTAAAGCGTTCCACCATGCCGTCACACTGCGGGTGGTGTGCGGTGGTGTTGAGCTTGGTGATTCCGAGTAGGTCACAAATGTCGTACATGAGATGGCTGAGAAGATTGGCACCTCTGTCGGATAAAAGGGCTTCAGGCACGCCAAAGAGGGGAATCACTTCATTTACTAGGAGCTCAGCGATGCGTTGGCTCTTTTGGTCAGGCATTGGGAACACTAGTGGCCATTTGGTTAGAAAATCCTGAAACACTAGGACATATCGGTTACCTCTGTCAGTTTTTGGTAGTTCCATCACGTCGACGCCCACGATCTGGAATGGTCGGCTGACTGGAATAGGGTGTAGCGGTGGTCGATGATGACGTCCACCTCCAGTAACCACTGCACACTGAGGACAGTTGCTAGTGAACTTTAGAGTCTCATTGTACATCCCATCCCACCACCAGTGTCGCATGAGGGCTCCATAGGTCTTCTTGGCTGCACAGTGTCCTCCCATTGGCGATGAGTGATGTTCAGAGAGTATCTGCTGCCTGAGGTGACTTGGCACAACCACTCTCCTGCGGTGATCTTGCTTCGGGTCAACAAAGATCAAAATTCCATTGTCGATGGTGAAGAGTGACTTCTGCAGGACCATCTGACGAGCTCTCTTGTCATCTGCGGGCAGCTCTCCTCGCTCCAGGTAAGTGATTAGTTGCACGAGCTCGGGGTCTTTTCTCTGTTCACTGGCGAAGTCTTCATTCGGTGCAGATACTGGAGACTGAGCCAACAGTGCAGGAATCTCAGTGACATCTTCCGTCTGCTCTTGGGTAGCTATCGACTCTGACTGCAGGCCAAGAACATGAGTCTCATCTACTGGAGTCCCTGGTTCATGCAAAGGACTACGAGAGAGGGCGTCCGCACTGCTGTTGAGACGACCGGCTCTGTATACAATCTTCACTTCCTTCAGACCAGATCCATAGACTTTATTCCACCAACGTGCATGTTTGCATGATGGGTTTGGGGTCTCCAGAACAGCTCGGACAGCCGAATGGTCAGTGATGACCGTCACGGATTGTCCATACAGGTAGGAGTGAAACCTGGTCAAAGCCCACACAACAGCGAGCGTCTCCAACTCAGTCACACTGTAGTTCCGTTCGGCTGCTGACAGTGAGCGGCTGGCATAAGCAACCGGGTGCAGATTCTTGTCGGACTGCATCTGGGAGAGTACAGCCCCTAAACCACTGATGCTGGTTCGACAGTGTACGGCCTATCAAAGGATGGGTAGGCGAGCACAGGAGCAGTCGTGAGCTTTGTCTGGAGCTCTTTCATGGCGTCTTCACAGGCCTTGGTCCAGTGGAAGGAGATATTCTTTCTAGTGAGCTCTCGCAGCGGCTCTGCAATCCGGGCGAAATTCTGAATGAAACGCCGGTAGTAGGAGGCTAATCCGAGGAATCTTCTTACTCCGCTAACGTCTGTTGGTATTGGAAATTGTTGGACAGCTTCAACGAGGTTGGAATTCGGCCTCAGGCCTCCCGGAGTGATCAAGTGGCCCAAGTACTCAACCTCATTCCGAGCAAAACGACACTTTGTAGGTTTCAGTTTCAGACCAGCCTCACTGATCCTTTCAATGACAACTTTCAGGTGACGGAGATGTTGCTCCAGAGTTGGGGAGAAAACCAAAATGTCATCGATGTACACAGCAACGAAATCTGGGCCAGCTGCAGGGTTGAGTCCTGTCACCAAACGCTGCATGAGTCTCTGGAAGACTGCTGGTGCGTTGGTGAGACCGAATGGCATCACGCAGAACTCGTACAATCCTTGCGGGGTGACGAAGGCGGTCTTCTCTCGGGAACTGGGGCTCATCCGGATCTGCCAGTAGCCTGATGCTAGGTCCAAGGTTGAGAAGTAACGGCACTGGCCCAGTTGATCCAGCAGATCGTCAATACGTGGTAGAGGATACGTATCGGCTTTGGTGACGGCATTGAGCTGCCGATAGTCGATGCAAAAGCGATGAGTTCCGTCCTTCTTCTGGACCATAACGACTGGGCTGGCCCAGGGACTTGCTGATGGTTGGATCACTTTCGCAACTTGCATGTGGTCGATCTGTTGGGCCATCTCCGCACGCACAGCAAAAGGTACTCTCCTTGGGGCACATCGACGAGGGTGTGCATCGCCAGTGTCGATCTCCATCTCCACCAGGCTAGTTTCACCACGTTCATACTCTTCCAGCGCGAAGACATTGTGATGATTGGTGAGGAAGTCAAGGAACTCCTGCTGTTGAGAGGGCGTGAGGGCTTCTGGTACTCCAACACTCTCTATCAGTTGCTTCTTCCTCCAGGAAGGTGGTTTAGACTGAATCTTCTTCACCTCCGGCGTCTCTGGTCTCGCATCAGACTCTTTCTCGTGCGGTAGCACCACATCCACTGGAGTAGCTTCTCCGAGTAGGTCACCCTCTTCCAGAGCCAGGTGGACTCCAGAGGGATTTGAGATGACGGCCAATACTGGCTCGTCGGGTACAACTCGTATGAGCGAGGGGTCAACTCGGAGTCCTGAGTCTGATGAAGATGGTTCCAGGAAATAGCACCCGGCGGAGTTACTTGGGTTAGGCAAGGCGACTTCAACTACTTTGCTCTGATGAGGAAGAACACTAGTGGACTGCAGGAGTCGGACACTAACCATAGGGACAGTTGCTCCTTGCTCATGGTTGTCTCCTTGAGTTGTGGTGGATTGGTCGGATTGGTTCCCAGACCGGGTCTCCAACGAGCTGCTACCGGTCTGCTGCTGAGTAAGTTTACGTTTACCTCCCCTCCAGCGTTCGACACTAGGGTGGTAGTGAAGGATCTCCAATTGTCGACAGACTCCTTCTGAAAGGAGTAGTTGGTCGTGCGCATCCATCTTAATGTACACAGGGGTCTTCATGGTGTGATCCCCAAAGGCAATGTCAAGATCCATTCGGCCATCAAGCTGAAACGGTCGTTGGTCGTATGTCCGAGGAACTTTGTCGGCTTTCATGAAGTCCCGCTTCTTGAGTTTTGCCACTGTAGCGACTTTCTTGAAAAGGGTGCCACCCATGATGGTGATATCCGCACCACTGTCGATCAGGCCGTAAGCTGGAACACCTTGCACCTGCACCCTAACACACTGGGGTGCGCTCCCTTTGTCCACAACCCGCACAGTCTTAGCTGATGCCGGGGTTTCTTCATCTGACGAAGAGTGTAGGAAGTCGGGGACCCGGAGTTTTACCTTGGACTCTCGTGGGGGTTTTTCCGTCTGGACTTGCTTGGCTCTTCCTGACGAACCTTTTCCCTTGCTCTCCTTCTCTCCTTGTGTACAGTTCATGGCGAAGTGTCCTGGATTGCCACACTTGAAGCAAACTCTCGGCCCCTTTGCTGTAGACGGTGTCCCGTGTTGCTGCTGCTTGGGACCAGAGGATCGGGGAGTAGTTGTTGGTTGTGGGGAAGGAGTGGCCTTGGTGAGGTGACGTCGCTGTTTGAGTGCAGCTAGTCTTTTCTCTTCACCTTTGGCTGCAGTGCACAGCTCCTGGTAGGTTTGGGCACCTGAGACAGCTGGGCTTTGCATGACATCGTATGTCAACCCTTCGTAAAGTTGACCGTAGAGTAGTGTATCCCTGGTTGTGGGATTGAGGTCATCTTTGCCATACGCAATCTGGAAGGTCTTCTCTAGTCGGCGGATGAAGTCTGGTACGTTCTCTCCACTCTTCTGAAGTGAATGCCGGAAGTCCTGGGCAGCCATAGTCTTGCTGCCAGGGTCCAACCTAACACGGAGGGCATTGATGGCTGTCGTGTAGTCTTGCTGCTCGGAGCGGCTGAGAAGTCTCCACTCTTGCAACGCCCGTCCCTTGAGATAGCCAGGTAGCTGCATGAGTTTCTCAGTGGTTGACCATCCATTCCAGGAGGAAGCACGTTCAAGGCTTGGTAGCCAGTCGTCCACATTTATGGCTGGGTCTTCCCCTGTGAAGAATTCTATCGGGGGAGCTCGTCCGCGACGCTGCTGGGTACTGGTAGAGGAGTGGTTAGAGTGAGTGATTTCTCCACTCTCTGACACAGAGTCTCCCAGTGTCTGAGGATTGCTATTGGGAGCACCCGGAGGCACGCCTTGAGAGCTGTGGAGTCCAGACGAGGGAGTCACCGGAGGGGCCGTAACTGCAGATGGAGGAAGGCTGGTCTGCTCTTGTGGAGGGTGAGAGGAGGGCATCACTGAAACAGGGACAGAGTCTTTCGTTGCCGGTAAAACTCTTGGCCGACTTGGGGCCGCTCGTGATGGAGGAGCAGGGGAGTTATCCTGATGTGAGGACAGTGAGTTCTCCAACACACTGATCCGACGCCGAAGGGAGGCTATCTTGTCATCTTGGGCCGTAATGACTGTGTCTTGCTGGGCCAAGTGCTCACAGTTTGCTCGCCAACTAGCTTGTGCCCTCTCCTTCTCAGCGGCCAGTCGTTGACGTAGACTGTCACAGGTTTCCGTAGCCTGGACTTCACACTCATGCAAGGTCTCTTGGAGCTCTACTATCTGCTGTAATTGCTCCCCCTCCCTTGCAGCTGCTAGCTTGAGGAGCTGATTGGCCTCGTCGAGTTGTTGGCGCATAGCATGAAACTCTGCTGTGCTTTGCACCTCTTCGTCGAAATGCACATGACGTACATCGCGGTATACAGGCTCACTCACTACGAACTCGCCATCTGCATCTGCGAGTGCCACTACATGCTCTGTTTTGGGGCTCTCCCTCACCGTCACCACTACATTCTGATATTCATGGTCCTCTGCGACTACTGCTTCAATACACTGTCGCAACTGGTCAGCGGATCCTGAGGTAGGCAACTCTAACGCCCCAGCCAATGCTCGCAGATGCCATGCTGTTAGTCTCTTAGAATTGAGGGGGTAGCGCGCGCGGGGTTGGAGGACAGACGGTTCTACGTACTGATCACTCTCTGTTGGAGCGGTCCCTCCCCATGCATGCTGAGAATCATGCAACTCACGATTGGGTTCCGATCCATCGCGTTCTCCTGCGTGCCGCGACGGGGAGATCTCGGTCTCGGGTCCTGCCCCTATCACCGTCTCCGTTCCGTTCCCAATGTCCGGGTTGGACACCGCTTCCGGGTCGACGACCGCAGCCACGTGGTCGGCGTCCGCCATCTTGAACCCTCTGTCTTCCCCGCGTTTCGACTCCTCGTGAGAGCGTCTTCAGAGAGAACCGCTTTCTGGAGGTTTCGGAGCAATCTACTAGCAAGGTATTCACTCGCAGGCTCTCTAGTCAGACTCTGACAGTGCGACCGAGCCGTCTCCCTTGCCAAGCTCCGCTAAGCCGCTCTCACAGGCAGATAAGCGCGCTTCCACTCCTAGGACTGTGGAATGCCAGCTATCTCTCAACTTCTGTCTCGGTGGGAGGCTCCACTGTAACGTCTGGCGCGTTATGTGGATAGATTTTTACTGAACTTCTTAGCTGACACACACACGGCAAACTCAGTATTCTCTATTTGTCCGTATCATTACATAACTCATAATGTTTTTGCGCATGCGTGCATAACAGTCAGTTAGCTACTGCTCTACACAAGGTAGGAAGCAGAAAAGAAAAGCACACAGGCAATGCTGGTCCACATGTACAAATGTACCTTGGTATATATCTGGGATTGCCATGGACTGTCCTGGGATGTCCCATGTCCCCTATCTGACAACTAGTTAACCCCGTCTGAGGAGCAGCCACAGCCCCTCCCCATCAGTAAAGGGGGTGGAGCCGAATGCATGGTGAGGCTCCACCCCCTTTTGATGGGGAGGAGGCTGGGCTCGCTACGAAGACTACGCGGAAGATGATACATACATATCTATAGATGTATATGATATCCTGGGACATCCCGGGATTTTGACGGCAGTCCCAGATAACCCTCCAAATGTACACAAACAAATCACTCCAAGAGATGCTAGGCAAGGCAACAACAGACAAAGCAACACAATGTGAAGCAGTCATTTCAAAGTGCCTCAAGTGGGATAGTATAGGTGATAGTTAAACTGTATACATTCCCATCACGTGTCTTTGAAGAAAACTATGCGAATTTCCATGTATGTGTGCATTTACAGCTTACTCTTCTCTGGGAGCTGTTCTTCCAGGTTTTTGCCAATCAAACTTTAGTTCAAGCTTTCCACCTTCGTGTTCCTTCTTACTCTCCTCATCCTTTACAAAGCCTGGAGGAGGCTCATACATGAAGTCGAGTGGGTTAGCTTTCCCCAGCAGCTCTTTACTGCGGTAGATTTCTTGCTCCTTTAAGTACTGGGCTCTCAGTTCTTCTTGTCGTTTATCTTCCTGGGCTTTTTTCTGTTCTGCTTCCCATATCTGCAGATGACCACACAGTTGCAACAAAGAAGCATTTCTTATATCACCACCAACTACATTTATAACACCAGTTTGTCACATCATATTATTTATAGGACATCAAACAGCAATCTCTTCTCAATTTTGCATGCTTGAAGCTTATTGTGATACACTAAGTTAGTTCAAACAAGTTGTGCCCCTTATGTATAGTCCTTGCATGATTATTTTGTAACGATTGCCTTTACGTTGGATATGGGGCAGCTCTCAACACTGTTATACTTCTGACACATAGACCATATTATCCATAAGGTGTGCAATACGTGGAGCTTATAGAGTATCTACGCTAGCAATACCCTCTCAAAATTCCGAGTAACAAAAATTACACTACGTATTTATACTTTGTTCACACTTCGCAACACTTACTCGTTTTTGATTGGTAAAGTTAGCAGGATGAAAATCCTTGTTGTTCATGAAGTTGTTGTAACCGTGAGCCATTATGAATTGACTCCAACTGTGAAGACACCACTAGCACTAACTCAAGTTTTAAAGTTCGAAGTGCGACCTGTGCGTAACCGCGCCCCTTGACTACATTCCGCGCGGCGCGCCTGCTACCTGACTGTAGCCTCGGTTCCAGGCCTTCCCCGCGAGCGTTTCATTACGCGCTGATTAAACATTGAAAAGTCGGGGACTCTTGAGCAAACACCACATGCCAGAGTTGCTACATTAGGTCGTCTGTAGTACCCGGACACGCAAAGTGCCACACCGCCAGGCGTCTATCTAACGTCTACCTCACGTGACGTTTGCGCCCAGGCCTTCCCCGACTTTTCAATGTTTTACTCCCACACACAATTAGCGCGTAATGTAAATGCTCGCGGGGAAGGCCTGGAACCGAGGCTAACCTGACTGCACCTCTAAATGAAAATTGTGCAGTGGTAATGTTCAATACTCCAATATTTATTGTCCTGTCAAAGTATTTGTAGTTCTTGTATCATAACAACATGCTCACATATTTGACAGCATTACTCAGAGTGATATGAACACTATCATTTGTAAACAGAACAAGAAATGCCCTCATATTACATTATAGTTAATAGCATTAAAAGGGAAGAAATATTATAATACATCAAAGTAACATATATACATACGTCTGTGTTCCTTTTTCCCTTCAAATATTCTAACACATTTTACTTGTATAATACTATACATAATTATGCACAACTTCATACTAAATCTACAGACAAAATAAGTAATTATCAAGAATTAGATAAGATCATCTTTTATAATTTGTCTAAATCCTCCTTTGTCGGGAACTGACTTTCATGAAAAACACATCCTCGCTCTTCGTAGTGGTCTATCAGAGCTCCCCAGGTCTCATCATACTTTAAAAGTATCTTATTACCTGTATGGTATTATTTCCACTCTGAGTATACATAGATTTTACATATCAACATTTTAAACAATCAGATTCCTCAATTAGAAGTCAATAAATCTAATATTGACCTGATCTGATACATACCAACATATATACAAGTTTGCTTTACATCACTGTGCAAGTTTTACATCAACCTAGCTATAATGAATAAAGTACACAATTACACATACTCTTACAGTAATCACGTAACTATAGCTAGGTACATGTTGCTTTGGTACAAAGTTGTGTATGGATAATCAGCCATGGGCCTTCAACCCTTGATCACACATCAACAACCTACACCTTAGTATGTAATGTATATATTATGTGTGAACTGCTATACATGTACTTACAAGTATGTTTAAACAAAACATCATTCCTTACCAACAATAATGAGTCCATATTTACTCCGTGTAATGCCAACATTGATCTGATGTTCATCAGTTAAAAATCCCAAGTTCTCTAGAAGCCAAGATTGGTCAGGCTGTACATAGTCTTCATTACTGATCTCAGCAAGGGGTTGAGAACGTACAGTTGACAAGATTACAATTCCATATTCATCACCTATAGTTCCGAGAGAGCAATAAACAAGAGAAGGAACAGGTAGCTAGATTTAACTTTTACATTGAACTAACAAACGTACATATGATCTAAGTTTATTTTAAGGCTGAAATTTGGTTTCCATTAGTAAAAAGCACCTTGACTCTCTGTAATGGTGGCTACAGTCAGCCCATCTAAACCAGCAACATTAGCTAACTGCTTCACGCAATCTTTTTGGGCTCTGTATGGTGTCATCAGAGCAATCTCACTCAGTTTTGCTTTGTAGACTTGGTGAATAACTCTTGCTATTTGTATCTGGAAAGAGAGGATCATAAGTACACCATGTATTGTTGCCCAGGTGAGCCACATTAGTTCATCCATGCATGTTGAGCTTGTACACACAGTAGTAAGTTACTCAAAATAGGTACTTACAACTTTTTCTGCCTCCCTTGGGTTAAATTTTGATCTCCCCACTTGCGTTTCCTCTTCACCCACAATGTCACAAAAGATTATAGGGTACTTGCAACCTTTATCAGTGGGCCAGAACTGGAAATTACTCTCCTGATTTGCTCGCATAATTACACGAGGGTCAGTTTTAAGCCGTCCATTGTAAAAGTGCTTTGATGGAAACTCACATATCTCTTGATGCTGGAATACATAATGGTATATACATAAAATGAGCATTGACCAAATACATATGTAATACTACTGTTGAAATCTAATTTAATAGCTACGAAACTGGTACAACTCTTTACATGGAACTGTGACAAGTTTGTGGCTAGCCATTACAAAGCTTAGGTCAGCTACCTTCACACATGATGAAACAAGCCTGAGGTATGATTTTCTCATGCAGTGATAAACTAAGCACAGCCACTGAGCATATGCCACCATTTTATAGGAAAGGCAGTCTCCTTACCATGCGGTATTGTATATCCAACATCAGAACTTTATTTTTCCTCCCAGATTTTGCATATCTTTCAAAAAGTGAGGTAGTTAGTCCATTATCTCTGGCTGGTTTGTATTCAATCACTGGTTGCAGCTGTTTGTGATCTCCAAGCAGAATCACATGCTCACATAAACTCATTGGTACAATGGTTTCTGGTTCACTTGCCATTCCACTCTCATCAATAATACACTGGAGTAACCTAAAGTTCACAATTCGCTTGCTGGCAGCTTCATTACATGTACATAGAACAATGTCAAACTTATCTATCAGGATATTTTGTTCAGCATTATTGACAAGTGCTTTCCACTCTTGATACTTTTTAGCACCTGGAATATGCCCTTGCTTATATTCATCACTAAACATCTTCTCCATTTCCCTCAATTCTGAGTTTTGAGGATCATTACGAATAATGCAGTGTAAAGCGTATTTACGTGCCCACTGTGGCTGCCTGTATTCTGATCCTGAGATTTGGAATGTTTCTTTCTCAGAGTGTGGACCAGGAAACTCTCTACTTTCAACAGCATGTCCATATATTCTCAGAATCTTTATATTTGTTCGTTTTGATAGATGATGAAGATTTCCTGTCCGAGGTAATATTACAATTGTGTTTTATATACACAATGGAAATTCATGTTGTGTAGTAGTAGTAATTAAATTAGCTACCTATTGTGGAATACTGTCTTTAGCAATGCATGCATGAAACTGCTTATATGTATTGAATTTGTTTGCCTATATTAAGATTGAAGAGCATATCACTCATATTCAGCACAATTTACAGAACTTACTCAGAACCACATCAACTGCTTTATTAGTAGGAGCACAGTACAAAACACAGCCATCCAATTGTCTCATTCTATTGGACATGGCCAGGGTATAGGCAATGTGTGCACCAGTTTCACTCTTTCCTGTGCCTAGAGTACAGAGAATGTCAGACAAAATGCTTAATGAGTTTGAGTCAGACTCATAATTATGTGCATAATGTGCACCACACACAGTCTGAGTCAGACTCATAATTATGTGCATAATGTGCACTCATACCCAGCCCCCTTTCTGCTGTGCATTTGGTTACATGACACCACAAGTGGGCATGAGCAAATGGTATCCAAAATACATAAATGGTCCTATTTTTGGAGAGGTCCTAAGAGTGCATGTAGGATGGTGAATCAGCTTGGAGTTCCAAACATTGAATCCTTTGTAAACATATAACATGTCCCGTTTCTATCATAGAGTCAGTAGACTCTATATGGAGGAATGGCGCAGACACACCCATTAGCCTTAACAAAAGTAACGGCTCAGAACTCCCGAATGCGGATGTTATAATCCTTTTCAGACAAACAGCCTGCTCTACGAGTGCTTCTATATACTATAATACTCTCAAAGTACATAAAATACACAGCTACAGTGATTTTCGGAAAATTGTAAAATGCCAATTGTTCATCATCTTTTTCTTTTTCTAATTCAGTTCAGCTGAAGCGTACATGATCCTTGATGCACAAAATACTCATACCTTCTCCCAATGCCTCCACTTTCTTGTTTGCTCACGTGCCAAACACGTGAAGTTCGTTTTGTGCAGTTTTGGTGTGGTCGTGTTCGTTGCGCTGTTTCAAGTGCTACTTTGCTCCTTTGTGTGTTTCTTTGAACGACTAACTGTTGCAGGTAACTGGACCCACTATTGTACTGAGCAATATTCGTACAGGACAGGATGTAGAAGCCACTGACAATTGGTTGCTATCCTGCTTATATACGTAGGTATGCAAGTAGTCTCGCTGGCCAGACTCTCTGAGTCTATGCAAGAGAGGTAGAACTCTGCACGAAAGTCAGTAAGTTTATGCGTGTTGCTACACACAGTAGAAACCAGTGGAACAAGTGTAAAAACATTTTCACTAAAATGTTGAAGGCTGTAGGGATTGAAGTGCCAAAAGGTATAGAAACAAACTCAAAGTGAAGCATGCATGCAGAAAAAGGCAGGGGATGATAGCATGCAACAATCATAACATGCGTAACCTGATATCCCTACATCTCTAAATAATAAAAGGGGTTACGCATGTTATGATTGTTGCATGCTATCATCTCCTGCCTTTGTCTGCATGCATGCTGCACTTTGACCTTGTCTATAGTTTTTGGCACTTCAATCCCTACATCCTTCCACATTTTAGTGAAATGTTTTTACTCTTGTACATGATAAGACTCTCAAAGTAGTCTTCTTTTTCTTCTTCTTCAAACAAAATTTGTACATGTATTTTACCAAACTGGTTTTATTCCCATGATTGAGCAGTTCCTTTTACTAACAGAATCTTGGTAGGACCTGTCATACATCTGGAAATCTACAATACACTAGCACTTCCATGTAGCTGAAGGCCATTTCCTTGTTATGATGCGTGTGTGGTTTTATGTGATCATGAACAGCAAAAGGATGCAGTTCACACACAGAGGAGCACTGCACTTGTGAGGGTGTATACAATGAAAAACGAATTAAACATAAATAAACATTCTTTTAAGGATGTAAGGATGACAATGTAAAATCAGAGAAAAAGGTAGCTACAGTAAATAAAGACAGTGGATAATGGCTTACAACAATATACAACTTGGTTTTACATATCTTATTATTGCATACCATCATCCCGTTTTGGAGTATTTATTTCTCTGATTTTGGCACTGCCATCCAAAATCTGTAGCACTGCCATTCCTACAATCTTCATTTTTGTACATTAAAATTCCATTAGTCAGTTTAATTGAAGATGGGTCCTGTGCTTAGTTTTGAACATGTGCCCTTGGCAATGCCATTTTTACAATCACTAATGCTTCTAAAATACACAGAAATCACACTAGATATTATTCACACACCTGGTGGTCCTTGAATAAGTTGAAACCGCCTGGTCAATGACTGTTGCACGGCCTCACGTTGACTGGGGTTTAATGGCTTGTTTTGTGACCATAATGTTCTGGTCAAATGATCAGTTTTCAGGGGTTCAGAACTCACAGCATTTGGTGGGACTATGAAATGTGCATTACATATGTAGGCTACATAGGAAGCAAAAATTCAAACCCATCCATGCACACATATGTCAATACTAAAGAAATCACAACCAGTTCAAAATAAAATAGGTAATGAGGTATGTAATTACCAACAACACTTACATCCAAAGAGAACATTTTCATTCCCCTTCACCACAGCCTTAAGCAACTTGGTCTTGTGTTTCAAACTCAGCAAAACTTTATAAACCCGTCTAGTGAATAAAAAGCAAGGGGTGCCATCACACAGACGTGGATAGAATGACTGTCAACATGATTACAGTGAAACACATCTCATCACAAACCCCAAAAGGAGGGCACCGCTCTCCAAATATCATATTTATACATTTCGAAATCACAACACCTAATTGACCACGTATTCGGAAGGTGTCTAAGAGATGTTCAACTATACTAGTTTTGCATGAATGTGCAATAAAACATGTCAGCACTAATCTCAGAGATTTCTAATACTTACTGATATGATGGGCTCATGGATATTATTTCTATTTCACAACTGTCATTAATGAGGGGCTTCATCCTTTCTGATAGCCTACATTGATCTTTACCAACACTTTTAAGAAAGAATGTTTCAGATTCATCGCTGTGTCCAGCTACAACCATATGGAACACTGCTCGAACATTACGGTCTTTATGAGTACCATACCGAATACACATCAGATCACCAACATGAACCTTTAAAAAAGGTGAGACTTCTGGTAAAACTAGGCTAATAGATTTTTTTGGTTCATAATGTGTTTCATCAATTCTTTCTGGAACAACCAATTCTGGCCAGTTCAATTTGACATCACAGATAATTGCAGTACGGTTGTCATTAACACTTCTTTCTGCAGCTTCAGCTAACAGAACCTTTTCCCAGAGACTAACATATTCATCCAGATCAGAGTAATGTGACTTTGAGGCATTAACAAGGCATGAATCAGAGAAGCATTCCGCTGGATGAGCATTATGTTGTAGACAAATGCGAAAAAAAGGAGTGATTTCAATTAATTGTAGTTGAGGGGAAAGAATAGCTTCCCGAGATGACCACGTCATCCATACTTTTACCACATCATTCAAATCCATTTGATATTTCACACTGCACATTACAATTGGTGAGTCTATTTGATTCTGAGCTTCACTTAATGGCTTTGAACTTGGAGTTGTTAAACTATTGACAACACGTTCAATTTCTGTAAAATCCTCTTCTGACGGATGTTGTAGGAAATTCATCGAGGACTTCCAGTTATCAGGTAATATTGCTCTTGCATAAGGAGGAACTTCTACATTAATAGAAACTGATTTCAACATTCCTGATTCCAATTTTACAAGCAGGGTCATGGAAACCTGTGGTGTATTTTGTGTTGTTGTGAAATCTCTTGTAGTATCTTGATGGGATGAGGGAAGAGATAAATCGGCACAATTGTAAGGAAAGGAGGATTGATCATCCAATGACAAAACCTTTACTCTCCAGGAATAAGTAGCACTATATGGTGCATCATGTGGTAACCACCCTTCTGAAACTGCTTGTAGCTCCTTACATTTCAAGTGCCTAACTTTAAACCGCTTTTGCTTTGCAGGAATTATTCCATTAACTTTACTCAATAAAGCAATTTCAATATCAGTCCTTGTGTTTCTTGTTACAACAGCCTCGTATACTTCACTAGACTGAGTATATTCCACTGCTAACATTAGTGTTTTCATTTTCTTTTCAAAACTCTTAGCATTTTGAACAGCATCATTTAGAGTATGACACATCAATGCTATGTCATTATGTTTATAGGGACACTCCTCTCTGTTTATTAGAGATTTCAACATTCTTTGGACAATAATATCAGCATACCTCCTCAAGGGAGAGGTAAAGTGTGTATAGCTTGGTAGATTCAAGCTATAATGGCAATATGTTGATGGATCCATTTCCACTGTCGTAGGTATATATTCAGCTTTCTGCTGTATTCTACGTAAGTGACTGGATGAAGTGGAGAGTTGTGGAAAAATTGAGTGTTCTGTAAGTAAATTCATCAGTAAATTGGTGTTCTTTGCTTTGAGAGCCTCTGAGAGTAGAAGTAAAGTATTTGGAGTTACTACAATAGTTAGCAATGACAATTGGATAAAATTGGAGAGTGTATAGGACTGGCTAGAGGCAGCTGCAACCTCTTCAGCATTTGGAGGGTTCTGTTTCCTTAGTAGTGCACATTCTGGATATGCAGAAAGAAGTTCCCTTGCTATAGCACTGTTTGCCCATATCATCATCTCTTCAACCATCAAATGCATTTTCCAACAATCCTGCTCATTTTGATCATCCATTTCATAACTCAGGGCTCTATGGCTCCCAAGTCTATCATTTCTTAACTTCATTGCTACCTTGAACAGAATTTCTAATGTTTCTTTCAGAGATGGCTGTCCATGGGCACTGTCATAATCTCTCATGCACTGGTAAATTTCTTGATACCTTGAACACTCTAGAGTGCCATCCATTATATCTTGAGCACATTTATAAGAGAGCTTTGCACATGATTTTATTTGAGATTCTTTGAATTTTACCTCTTTTGCAATGGCAATATTTCCTTCATTGATCACAAAATTCACTGAGACTGTCATAACGTCACAAATCTGATGTGGCTGGAGTGATAATTTTGATCGAGTTTCAGCAGGTAACATATTCATGACCCTTTTCACTCCATATACTGATACTCCATAAGCAGCAGCTTTCTTGTCAACATCTGTATCCCTAGGAATCTCCTTTGTTGTGTTCACTATATGAACAGCTAGCTGGTAAGAACCTTTTTTTTCAGTTAATGATATAGCATCGTCCAGGTTCACAGCATCTTCAGGGTCTATAGTGAATGCTCGAGTGTCAATGTCACACTTTTTAGGAAAGCACTGTACTCTCATAGGTTGATTATTTTTATAAGGTTCTTCTTTATCATAGTGCACATTGTGTTCAATCATTAGAAGTCTCTCAGCATGAAAAAATGAACATCCTTTTGGTAGAGCATGTACAACCACTCCTAGTGGGAAGCGAAACTTACGATTCCAGAGTAATATTCTAACAATAAAGAGCAGGTCTTGAGCAATAGTGTGGGGGATTACATTTTTAATTTCAGGTATGTTACCCTCCGACAGTGAATTGGGTTCAAAAATTACCACATCTTTTGACTGAAGTTCAGCATCAATACTACCTTTGTCTTTCCTCTCCAGAAGATTCTTCGACAATTTGGGAAGATTTGAAATAATTGGGTATCTCTTGTCAATGGGACAAAACAAAATTGGATTGTATGTGTGAGCTTTGCACACTACGTTTTGTTTGTGGCATTCCTTGATGACCTTAATTATTCTACCTTTGCATGCAGACTGAGGAAGTTCAGAAAACACAGCAACTTCTACCACATCCTCATGAAATGCCCCCTTTATATTTCCCATTCCCTTTAGCTGAACAACTCTTTTGCTTGTGTCCAGTGGAATAGCTTCACCTTTTGAAAAGGAAAGCATATTTAACCTGCAGGGATATGTCTCAGCACTACCTTCAGATACATCTTCAGATACACTGTCAACTACTGTCTCAGATGGAGTTATACTTGATGAATGCATATTCCATGATAGGGTACCATTAACTCGGGTAAGTTTCAACTTGGAATGGCGGCATTCTGGAATGCTCTCAAATTTCTTTTTGTAGGCAGAGAGCACACTATCCTTAGATAATTGGTTTCCATAAAAAGTACTGCCACTTGACTGTGTCTCTCTTTCAGTGGGAGAGAAAACACGCTGGTACAATAGTTTAGTGAAATTCTCCACCTCATCCTTTTTTACTCCCTTGGGAAGATGAAAAGATTTACATTCAATGCATCTTCTAATGTATTCTTTCCAGCATTGGAAACGTCTGTCTTGTAGATTCATTTGACACATCTTCTCTTCCTTATCCAGTAGTTGTAAGGGGTTTCCAACTGCAACAACCAAGTAACGTGCTCTTGTCAATACTGTGTTAAAGACATAACGGTTTATAATGGTTTTGGTCAAATTTTTGGGAATTTCCCTGTCATCTGTTGTCTCACATGTACCTAAAAACACTGCCATGAATTCACAACCTGGAGTAGAAGAATAATACATGTTATCAAGCTTCAAAGTAATCATTTTATTGTTAACCCATGGCAAGCATCGCAGCGAGTGTTACAGTAGTTGGGTCTGTGTGTCTGTGTGTCTGTGTCTCTGTTATGTCACATCTCACCACTGTTAATCCTGGAAATACTGTTACGTACTCAGTGGGCAACAGAGGTCTAAATATTTGTGGTTTTCTCTGAAACCACTCCGTTGCAGAGATCCAGCACTGCTCCGTTGACAGCCATACGTACGGTCGAAATTTTCCTGCGGAAAGCATGCATGCGCATTATAGTCAATACCACGTGAAGCAGTCATTTAATCTCTGTTGAGTTTCGTGAGTTGCCATTGGTCATGCCTCCAAGCAAGGTCTATGGCATTAACTCATGGCTCCAAGGGTTCTGCACTTCAGTGCATTCATTCTACAAGAGTTAATAAATCCATTGAAGTATGTGTAGGTCAACAATCAGAAAAACAAGGAATGTATGTGTGCATATGCTGGGAACCGATTATAAACCTGGACCATTTTAAAGCCGTCTGACAGCTTTAAACAGGCCGGACCGCTTTAAAGCTGGTCAGACGGCTGCCAAACGGGTCAGACGGCTTTAAGACTGTCACAACTTTTTCAGATGGTAAGCCGGACAGTTTTCAAGCCAACCCAACAGGGTAGCAGCTAAATACTATTCCTTTGAATTGACCATGTTTGCACGCAGCTGCTATATTGGCTTGGGCCTCCTGCCAACCTTAAGCGAAGCATAGCTCATCGGCAAGAGGAATGGAGCTTTTCGAATTTCGATACTTTAGCGCCCTATTGTGAAGCACACAAAGCTTAGCCCTACCCTTAGCAAGTCGTTATGGGCTGTGCCCACTCATAATTACAATGGTACTATATGTGCGCTACTTTTCTCAGGGCTATATAGCTGCTTGGGTTACTGCCTTTTTTAGGCCTTTAATCAGGCAGGACGGTTTTAAACCTGTCTGGACGGCACCCAGACTTTAAAACCGGCCTGGACTGCACACAAGCTGCCTGGACGGCTTTAAAATGGGTTGGCCAGCTTTAAAACCGTCTGGACAGCTATGAAATGGGCTGCTGGTTTTAAAACACATACGTATGGTCCCCTGTCTTAATTCATATATATAGAGTCCTTGTTTCTCTGATTACTCTTCAAGGGCTCAAATAGACAGTAGTAAAGCTTTGCCCACAGATTTCATCTTACCACATTTCAATAAATTTACCTTGTATTTCGTAGGCCTTTAGCACATCTACTCCATTTTGTTTTGACTTTATCTTCTTTGCAATCACACGCTTCTGTAGATTACACATGTACATTTGCACAAAAATAGGAAGTTGCACAGTAGCATTCATGTAGGTACATATAATGAAAAAATAGTGAAACAAGAGTATCTTGAAGTGTGTTGGGATGGCAGGGCCAAAAGAAACAAGTGCAATACACCTACAAAAAGGCCTGGAGAGAGTACAATATTAACACATGTAACCCCTGCTTTATTGTGGAGCTACACAATGGAGAGTCAGTAGACTCTCTATATAGGGATGGCATGAATACGTCCATTAGCCTCAACAATGTAGCAGCTCAGAACGTATGAATGCGGCAGTTATGAGCTCACTTACACACATAACATGGCCTACAAGTGTCTCTATACACAAGAAGACTATCGAAGTTAATAAAATACACCGCTACAGTGACATACATAACATTGCTAAAACACCAATTTCTCCATCTTCCTTTTGTTTTAATTCTTTAGTATATACCTTGCTTTTATACTAAATGGCTTCCTATTCCTGTGAGCAGTGTCTTTCACCTATGGAATCTTCTTTGTATGGTGTTCCTTGGATTAGTAAAGCTACAATACACTAGCACTTCTGTGTAGTTGAAGCCATTTCCTTGTTATTATAAGTATGTGTGGTTCATGTGAGTATGAGCTCTGAAAGGGGTGGGGCTTGTATATACACAAATATAATGCATTTTGCAAGAGAGTATAAGACTAGTGAAACAAGAGTAAAATCATAAAATGTTGGATGATGTAGGGACGGAAGTGCCAAAAAGTGTAGAAACAAGGTGCAGTACAATAAAATAAACATGCGTAACTCCTCCCTACATCCAGTTACAAACCATTATTGTTCATTTCCTGTCTTGAGGCATATATACTGCACCTTACACTTTTTGGCACTTCCATTTCTACATCTTTCAACGTTTATGATTTTACTCTGTGCATTACACAAATTACCTGAGCAGCAGATGGAGTCATAATGCAAATTTTGCTGGGATCATCTGGATCATCCCTCTTTTCCCATACTGCTGGCCAAGAGTTCCGGCAGGTGTAGTTTTGAACTTCATTGACCAGTATTTTAGCTTCATTTTCATCTGTACTCTTGCAATTAGCAGATGAAAGGTTCTTGATACTAGAACACACAAATACAAGTGGAAAAGGAGCTTTTGGATGGGCCACAGTATCAGAAACATTGCATTGCAACGTAGAGCAATAAAAGAGTGAAGAGGGAAGCATGAGTAGACCACTGTGTGATCTGTAGTTGCATAAGAGAGAAAATGAACAGGTAGTTTCTCCAATTTCATTATACTTTTGGTGGAGTCGTTGGAGCAAGGAAGTAGAGAGACCATATTTTCGTGCCTCATCACCAAGAACCAATAGATCTGGGCCAACCTGTAACAGTTACAAGAGTAAAGACATATTGTTAAAGAATGTAGGGCAAATAGTCTTTAATAAGGGATGTGCATGTTACTAGAGAATCAGTAGACCCTCTATATAGGGTTGGTGCAGACACAATGAGTATAGGTACATTTATGCTGGATATGTGATATCAGAGAGTCGGTAGACTCTCTATGTAGGAATGGCACCAACAAGCCCATTAAGCCTTAACAAAAACGACGACTCAGAACTCTCAAACGTGGCTGTTCTAAGCCTTTTCAGATGCACAGCCTGCTCTACCAGTGTTTTTATACATGGTAAGACTCTTCAAGTTGGTAAAATCCACTGCTACAACAGTTACACGGAAATTCCTAAAACGCCAATTTCTTCATCATCATCATCTTCTTCTTCTTCTTCTTCTTCTTCTTCTTCTTTTTCTTCAGAATTGACACACATGCTCACCTTTGTTTTAGCATAAAATGATTCCTTTCTCTCTGGTGCATGATCCTAGGCCAACAGAATCGTCATAAGATCCCTCTCGCACGAGAACGACAAGGATTTACGAGCACTTCCGTGTAGTCAGATGCCATATCCTCGTTGATGGCATATTTGTGATGTGATCACTCATGTGCTATTAGACGATCGCGCATGTGTCAACAATATATGCGCAGCCCTCTGATCTAAGTAAACTCGAAGTAGACAGGCTGTAGATCTCACTGAAATTACTTTCCTTGTCAAGTCTTACTACTGATTTACACTGACAATAATATTTCCTTATGATCAAATAGTGGTATGTTGTATTTTATTTTAATATTCTTGTTGCAACAGTATAGTAACAAGTAGGAAAAACTGGTGAAACAAGTGTAAAAGAACATTTCATTAAAATGTTGAAGGATGTAGGGATGGTGATGACAAACAAATTAAAGAAACAGAACTGTAATAACCCGAGTGGTGCACAGTGAACAACTTGTGTACATATGCAGAAAATGATGAAAACCCATGTGGAAAAGATGAAAACCCATGTGGAAATTGCATGCAACAATAACAACATATTCTCATTCCCTCTTGCTTTCTTCGGCCTGTGTAAGTCAACATCAAAAGAAAATAACAACATGCGTAACCCCTCCCTACATTTCATTTTGTGGGGTTATGCATGTTGTTATTGTTGCATGCAATTTCCACATGGGTTTTCATCGTTTCCTGCATATGTACACAAGTGGTGTATGGTCATATCATAATCAGTTGTTCACTGTGCACCACTCGGGTTATTACAGTCCTGTTTCTTTAAATTTTGGCACTACCATCCCTACATCCTTCAACATTTTAATGAAATGTTACACTTTAGACAATCTAACAGAAATGGGGTGGAGACAGAGAAATTTGTGGCTCTATATTTTATGTACATGGCTGCAGCACTAGCAGCTAAGGTACGTATTTGGTTTAAGATTAAATGTACACTACATACACTAAGTGGCCATGGTTGCATGCTAAAGCACTTCGTAGGGTAATAGTTTACATCATATTGAATGTGTACATGTATGTTTTTTACATAACTGAGTGTAATAGAATTGTAATACGTGATAAATTTGTAAAACAATTACCTGGCAATGGTCACCAGCAAGAACAATTCTTGTTTGAATTTCTGCCAGTTGAAGTGGAATAATTGCCTCAGTTTCCCTTGTTTGGGCAGCTTCATCAATGAAAATATGAGTAAGGCCTTTGAGGCCTTTAAGATGATGGGATAGTCCCAATGTACAGACAATTACTTGAGGAGTTAAAGAAACAGCCCTTTTCGGACTAACATAGTACCCTGGATACTTCTCTTTTATCTTGGAACGGTATATAGCAGTTGCAACACGTACAACCTTTACCCATTTGAAAAAGGTTTCTTCTTCTTCCTCTTGTAAAGAGCCAAAATATTGGATAAAAGTGTCAGCAGAAACCTGATGGTGAGTACATATTAGTATACGAGAATTTCTGTCGTGTCTTAAAAGTTCATATGTTGCTCGAGCTAAGACACGTGTTTTCCCTGTTCCAAATGGGCCAGCTATAATAACTGGGTTAGCTCTCTGATTAAGGATTGCTGTTAATGCCTGCATCTGCCCTGAAGAATCCAAGTATAAACTTTCACTTCTTGCTATCCTGGCCTTTAATTGTTGGGGGTTGCTTTTAACTCCTTCCTTTGGTAAGAGTCTCTCTAATACATGGGGTGCAAGGGCATCTAATGCTTCATGTTGGCGATGGAAGTAGGAGTGTTTGAGCTCAAACATGACATAACAATCAAAGCTAATATCTGTTGAACCCAGCCTTTTCCCCTTTTTAAAACTACTCAATTTCTCTGCAATTCCAATTGTTATGGTTTCCTCTGCATGTACGCCAAATCCTATAAAATTCACATGGACTCTTTTCCCATCAAGTACAAGATATGCTGCTTCGGCAGCTTGTTTAGCATATGATATTACATCATCATCATCATCATCATTGGCATTACTTATTGTTCCATAACAATTATACCGAATGTCATGAGTGTTAAGCCAAGGGGGTTGTTCCCTCCACGTGCATATTGGTTGCTTTTCAAAAATCTTAACACGATATCTTCCATTGCACCTACAGAGTTAATGAATGTCACAGTAATCATTACCCACAGCACACATGTACAAGTAGGGGTAAGAAATTTTTTATCAGTCAGTTTGTTAGGGGGTAAAAATATTGAATATCTTATGCTTAAGTCACTTTCTGGCCAAAATGTACTTCCCTTCTGAGGTGAGAGGTTCTGCCCATATGACTCTATATGGTGTGAGATTTTAAATATCCAAAGTTAGTGTTGTTTGCTCTGCCTACCAAAATTGACAAGTGCATGTTACGTAAAGTGCAGTGGGTATGAAATGCCCTAGTTCCTAAAGCAGTTCAGTGGGTAGGTTGCATGCATTTCTTCAGTTGTTAGCACGATGTTTATACATACGTATGGTAATCATGCAACAAATTGTATAAAGAGCCTTTTGTAGAGGATCTTCCAAAGAGTACAGATTTGCCATGCAGGGAATACAAATTATTAACCCTTGGCACGCATGCGCAGTGAGGGTTACGGTAGTCATCTGTGTGTGTGTGTGTGTGTGTGTGTGTGTGTGTGTGTGTGTGTCTGTTACTCAACATCTCACTTCTCGAATGAGTGATCGTGCTATAAAGAAACATACATACTCAATGGCATACAATCGTCAAATATATTGTGTGGATTTTTCTGAAACAGCTGCGTTCAAGAGTTATGGCGTGAAACACAAGCGAAAGAGCCAATATGCTAATTAGATCCAGCTACTCTGGCTTACCCACGATCAGTTCGCAGGGAACCCCAGCAAAGCATCAGAGGTTACTGCATGAGGGAAGTACAAGCATGCAAACTGCTCTGGTCAAAGCTATAGCACTTCCAGCAGTCTAGTGTGTACAGAGCTGCTTGCTAGTTATTATGTGCATGTGCACACGCAAGACGAGTTCTACGTATATGCATGTGCAACATCCTGTTTGTATAACACGCCGAGGGTTCTGCACTTTAGTGCATTCATTCTTATAGCAAGGCTTTCTTTCTCTTGCATGCATGATTCTGGACCAAGAGAATGTTTATATCTCCATGTGCAACTGAGTATATCGAGCAAATACTTTAGTCTTTGATTTGTTGGTATTTAAGATGTATGTATGGAAAATAGAATAATGAGAATACTCTAGTACACAAAATTCCTTGGCCTCTCAGGATTCTGAGTCTCAAACCTATGGTCACTGACTAGTCTCTAATCTCTGTGACTTTGTCTTACGGTGAAGGCAAGCATTTGGGACCCATACCTGGATAGTCGTCAGGTAAAAAATACTGTGGCAACTAGACATGTATGAAAGTATTCACCTATTAGCAAGGATAGACATGTGTTCTTTTTCCTCCCAGCAGAGTAGGTGATGAAAGGACTCCTGGTAGTTGTCCACAGTTAATGTATATGGTGTTTCAAACATTTGAGTATTGAGTTTTTCTTTATATTTCTGAAAGTATGTTGTATGTTTCGGCAATTCCCTCACTACATCATGATGAGAGGATGAAATACTATTTTTGGCTCTCTTAGACATCTTCTGTTTCATTGCATCCTGCAGGGTCTAAAAGTTGCACTTATGTAAAAGTGCCTTAGACAAACATAACACACATTTCATGTTGGATATGTTACATCATAGATGCTGTTATTGTTTATAGTTTATGGTGATTCTGGTGAGGAACATTTATTCAGTAGACTTTCTATGTAGAGATAGCCTAACACATAAAATGGCTCAGACCTCCTGACTTCTGCAGTTATAAGCTGTTTTCAACATATGAAATGGTCTATGGGTGTTTCTACAATAACCCTTAAGCAAAAATGCATATGCCAAATATCAAGGGAACAATGTGCAGTAGATAATGATGCAACAGTAATAACATGTGTAACCCACGTCCATAAATAGGGTTATCATTTGTGCATACCATCATCCTTGCCTATTAAAATGCTAAAGAGTGTAGAGATGACAATCAGCGAAACAAGTACAGTATGTATGCAGCGAGACAGGGGATAATGGATGCAACAACAGTAACCCCTACTTACATATTGTTATGCCATATTCCCTGTGTTACTATAAACATACTGCACTTGTTTCTCTGATTTTTTACTACATCATTCATGAAAATGCTTTACTCACACTCTTGTTGCATGCCATCATCCCCTGCTTTGCTGCATATAGAGATGTGTTTAACCCTCGGCATACATGCCAAGTACAGGTACCTTATAGGCTTTTAAACAACCTGCCATTTGAAAGTTATGGCATAAAAAGCTAATATGCAAATGAGTTAGCTACTCACCGCGGATAACTTTGCACATCAGAGATGTATTAGAAATTAACTAAGGATGAATTATAGTGAGAGAGTGGTATTCGCCTATGTCTTGCAGCATGGATGAAAGCTAAGGTGGTATTTGCCTATAATCTAGGCCTCAGTTGACGGCTTCATTGTGATCAATGATTAAATCCTGAATGCACATTATTCTATATATGTATAGGGCTAGATCTAAAAACTCTGAATTTTGCACAATAGTAATAGTTGGAGCGTGTTGCATGGGGTTAAGAAAGGGAACATACAGTGAACTCACAGGGAATTCCTTGTCTAGAAAGCTGGAACTGCACATTCCCTAAGGAGAGTTTTGTATATGTTAATAATACATTTTGAGTATACTGACATTTTCATACTTACTCGTGAATCATATTGCCTTGTGGGTAGTCTAGATGACAAACCTGAGGTGTGAGGGAATGCAGAAGACATTATATTTGCAGTTAGAACAAGCATGGTATCAGAGAGTCGATAGACTCTCTATGTAGTGATGGTGCCGACATGCCCATTAAGCTGTAACAAATGTAATGGCTCAGAACTCTCGAATGTGGCAGCTATAAGCCCCTTTAAACACATAACATGGCCTACGAGTGTTTCTATACACGATAACACTCTCAAAGGTGGTAAAAACATATGACCACGAGCAGAAAAGGGGTGGGGCTCACACACGCGCAAAGAGCATTGTATTTGCAAGCAAGTATACAACGAAAAATCAGTGAAACAAGTGTAAAAACATTTCCATTAAAATGAACAGAAAAAGAAACAAGGACAGTATATATGCAGCAACAAAGGGGGGATGAGGGCATGCAACAATAACAACATGCATAACCTGAAACTAAGTATGTATGCAGTAACACAGGGGATGAGGGCATGCAACAATAATAACATGCGTAACCCCTCCCTACATCCTTTAGTTTCAGGTTACATGTTATTGTTGGATGCCCTCTTCTTCCCTGTGTTGCTGCATATAATATATAAAATTATACTGCCCTTTTATTTCCCTAATTTTTGGTACTGCCATCCCTACATCTTTCAACACTTTAATGGAAATGTTTTTACACTTTAAAATTAGTACAGGTTCATTCAAGGACAAATGTTGAGTAGAGCTGGAGATTGAGGCTAGTGTGCATGTAAGCTGCAGCTTTACTGAAAATTAATGCGTGTGTCACACAGGTCTGCAGTGTGCTATAGCCCTGACTTAACTAGTGCCATTATGAAACTGCTACCATATCAGCACAAGCATGCAAATTACTATTCGAAGATAGACTACAAAGTTAGCAATATGTGATGTAAGGAAAGGAAGTAAACTGTGTACCCTCTGGAATGGGGAAACCTCCTGAATCATGACACAAATAAAAAACAAATGAGGAATGTGCTGAATGAATACCTTTATCAAATGATTCTCTTGGTTTAAATGCTGGTGATATTTGCTCTCTTGACTCCAAAGCAGGTTGTGTGATATTGGATGGAATGTGTGCATTATCCATCCGTTTCTTGGGTAAAGTCAGTGGTGATTTTGTTTCATTCTTCATAGAAGGTAATTGTTTTGAAGAGGTAAAAGGGGACGCTGATGAAGGCCCCTTGTTTGGAAGAGTGCTACAATTAGAGGTAACACTGACCATTGGTTTGAAGTGAACATGGGACTGCAAAAGACAGAGCATAGTGATAATATTTCTTTAAAATATTATCAACTTACAGGATTGTATTTTGATTGACCAGAAAATATAAGTCGTTCACTGGATGATGGATGTTTTGCAGGGGGTGACCTTGAAACATCTAGATGTCCTTGTGGTGGCAAATGTCTTGGTTTTGCTGCATTGTGAAGCAAGTGTGAACAAACCACACAAGAACTCAACTTCTCTTTGCTTATAGTACACAATTGGGACAAAGTGTTCGTCCCCATTGCTATTTGCTACAAGGCTGCCCCTGTCTGTATCTAATGTTATCATTGACATTCATACATCCTTTAACATTTTATTTACCTTTGGCCTGCATACATTTATGTGTTAGTTGAAGTGATTTGTTGAGGACAGTGAAATTAAATATGTAACTACTGTACTTTATCATAGAGTCGGTAGACTCTCTATGTAGGGGTGGCACCAACATGCCCATTAAGCCCTAACATTATGAAACCATTCACAACTCCCAAATGTTGCAATTATAGGCCTTTTACACACATATGTAACATGTCCTACAGGTATTTCTATACACAATAAGACTCTCAAAGTAGGCAAAGTACATTGATATACCAAACCCCCAATTTCTTCATCTTCTTCTTCAGTAGACAAGCCTATCTTCACAAACACTACAAGTATTTACCTTCATTTTGTGCATGAAATGGCTTCTTATTCCCCTGCAAAGTGCCTATGGCCAACTGAATCTTTGTAGGACCTTTCCTGCATGAGTAAAGCTTGGAACACCTGTAGACGAACACTATTTCCTCACTATTATGCACGTGTGGTTTCATGTGAGCAAGAAGCATGGAGCTCGCACATAAAAGACTACTGCACGCATTTGGCAATGAAATACAAGAGTTAAAACATTTTCATTAACAATGAATGCACTAAAGTGCAGAACCCTCGGCATCCGCGCGTGCGCGAATCCTTGAACGCGTGCGCGAATGCTGGAAGCGCTATTGCTTTGACCGGAGCAGTATCCATGTTTGTACTCCCTCATGCAGTAACCGCTGGTGCTTCGCTGTACATCGAGCAGGAATACCTGATCGCGGGTAAGCCAGAGTAGGCTAGATCTAATTAGCATATTGGCTCTTTAGCTTGCGTTTCACGCCATAACTCTTGAACGGAGCGGTTTCAAAGAAAACCCCACAAATTTTTTGACCTCCGTTGCCCGCTGAGTACACGACAGTATTTTCAGGACGAACAGACGCTCCAGAAGTGAGATGTGACTTAACAGACACACAGACACACAGACACACAGACACACAGACACACAAACCCAACTACAGTAACCCTCCTGCGCATGCGCACCGAGGGTTAAAAAGCATATGAACAAGATGCAGTATATTACAAAAAACTGATGATGGCATGAGAAATAAGCAGCATGAAGGCAGGGGCAGGGGATGGGCATGCAACAATTATAACATGCGTAACCACTCCCTACACCTTTTTATTATGGGGTTAACGCATGTTATGATTGTTGCATGCCCATCCCTGCCTTTGCCTTCATGCTGCTCCTTAATTCTCATGCCATCATCACTGTTTTTGTTTACCTATACTGCAACTTATTCCCATGCTTTTTGGCATTGTCATCCCTAAAATTTTAATGATTTTATAGCCTATGCAGTATAAGGTAAGAGTCATTACACCAACTGCACACATGCATGCATTTGGCATTATACATCTTGCAACATACGTAAGCCCCTTATGGATACAATAATATACTTACCTGCACAGACAGGTGCTTTTGCAACTCGTGACTTCAAAATATCCGTCAAATTATCTTTGTAAAGTTTCTTTTCATTAGGACTTCTGATGATGCTGTCAGGTATAATAAGAGTGCCCCTTTGCATGCATGTAAGAAGATACTGACTCCAACAGCAGCCACCCCCTTTGTAGGTCCGATTCATGTGCTCTTCAATGGATAGCAGCAGGTAAGGATTTCCAAAGCTCACAATAAGTGACCGAGCTCTTGTAATGGCAGTATTGAACACAAGTGGATCACATATGCTCTTTGTAGGATTGCGAGTTTCACCATTGGAATAAGTTGGCTCACATGTGCTGATGTATAGTGAATCATATTCTTGACCTACATACATATTTTTACAAGACATAAAAACATTTCATCTTGTCATGTTATTATGGTTGCATGCCATCATCTTCTAAATGGTGAACCTTGTTTCTGTGATGTTAGCACTACTATCCCTACATCCTTCAACATTTTAAAATGAAAATCTCGTTTCGCTGGTTTTACTGCGTGTAGCAACATTGCTTTACCTCCTAACATGCCCAATTAGCAAAATTTTGTACATCCTGTTTACTACAAGTTTACCTAGAGCAGTGGATCCAGCTGCCAGTAGGCGATGCAGTCAAGGAATGTGCAGTTTGCAAGAGATCACGTCTGTTGGCCACACCCCTTTCAATCATGAGAGTACAAGGAAATGGCGTCCAGCTATAGGGAATTGCTAGTATACATAGCCAGTTTGGCAAGTTTAGAAGGCCCTAAGAAGAATCAGTTGGTCTAGGATCATGCATGAAAAATGAAGGTGAGTACTCATAACCATTTTATGGCAGGCCATTTGATAAAGAAGATGGAGAATTAGTGTTTTTGAAAATTCTGTATGTCACTACAGCGGTTTATTTCACGTACTTTGAGAGTACTTTTGGGTATATAATGATTCGCAAGGCTTAGCATTCAGGAGTTTCGAGCCATTTTGTTTGTATAGGGCTAATGGGTGTGTCGGCACCATCCCTACATAGAGTCTACCGACTCTCTGATATATACCTTAAGGTATTCCCTATTATTCACTGTCAGAGTGTCGGTAGGGATGGCGCCAACATGATTTAACAAATATAACAGCTCAGAACTCACAAACACAGCAGTTCTAGGCCTTTTCATACACATAATGTGCTCTGTGAGTGTTTTTTCAGAGTAAAACTCTCAAAGTAGCTGCTACAATAATACAGAAAATTACTAAACTGCAGATTTCTTCATCATCAGCAGCAGCTTCTTTAAATGGTCTGTATCTCAAAATTAAAAAACATGTTCACGTTTCTTTTTGGCATAAATGATTTATCGGTGCATGATCTCTGACTAACAGAATGATTGCAGGATTCTCTTAAACAAGAACTAGCACTTCAGTGTGCCAAAAACCAGAATTGTATGTAGCAAGACAGGGATGATGGCATGCAACAATAATACTTGTGTAACTTTCTTATTTTGGAACCCTTGTGAAAAAGGTGTTGGCTCCCCACATGAACATAAGTGCCAGTGAAACAAGTGTAAAATTAAATTTTGAAGGATGTAGGGCTGGCATGCAGTGAAAACACAGTGCATTATTATTACATTGTGTCTTTTTTGCTTATGTACTGCACTATATGTTCCATGATATCATCTCTAAATTCCTTTTACACAGTATTATTTACCTTGAATTTGATATGTTGTAAGAAAATACACTGAATCTGGCATATTCCACTGAAATTTCCTATTTCTTAGTTCTGTCACCTGAGGAGTTAATTGTTATATAGCATAAGTTACAAGCTAATGCTCACTATGTATCCCATTAGTGACTTGAAAATATTTTCACAATGTCTTACCTGACCACGAGAAGAGCTCATCACGCAGACATTCCTCCTCATCTTCTGCTCAATCTTAAGGTTTTTTCCTAGTTCAGCCATTAAAATACTGGCTTCTTCCCTGTTCACAGCTTTGTCATAATGATCAACAATTTCCTTACTTGTGCAAACAAATACCAATGGAAACCGAAAGCCAGGGTGAGACTGACAACTTAAGGTCACATGGCTAGGTGTTACAAGTGATTTGTAAAACATTTCTGACGCAAATTTTAAAATTTGCTGATGACACCTAAAGTTTTTCATTAAGTTTGCCTGAAGCATATTTGGTTTACCGATACTTTTGTAATGAGCTTTCAAACGCTCTAAGAGTGATGTTTTTAAACCGTGCTTCCTTGCTTTCTCACCAAGAACCAGCAGTGCAGGACCAACCTGTAAGAAAAGGAATTGACATGTAAAAGGTGCAAATAATGTTTCTGTACATTAGAGCAGTGGTTCAATTATATGAATTTACTGGGAGTGGATTACAAACTCTAATGTGTACGTAGGTTTACTAATGGCTGAGAGGGTGGTAAATGAGAATCAGTTATACATAGTTACTTAATAAGGTAATTGTTGACCAGGTTATCAGAGAGTCGGTAGACTCTCTAATTAGGGATGGCGCCGACAGGACATGCCCATTTTCCAAAATAGAATGGCTCAGAACTCCCAAACACGGCAGTTACAAGCCCTTTTAGACACATACACGTACTCTACGAGTGATTCTGTACCCGCTAAGACCCTCAAAGTACGTAAAATACACAGCTACAATGACTTACGGAATTTGCCACACCCCCCTTTTTGGATAGTTTTGTTCATCATCTTCTTCTTCTTCTTCTTCTTCTTCTTCTAATTCAGTTGAACTGGCCTACCGCATGTATGTCTTTCATACATATCATAGAGTTGGTAGACTCTATATGTAGGGATGGTGCAGACACGTCCATTAGCCTTAACAAAAGTAACGGCTCAGAACTCCTGAACACAGATGTTATAAGCCTTTTCAGACAAACAGCCTGCTCTAAGAGTGCGTCTATACACTATAATACTCTCAAAGTATGTAACTACAATGACTCTTGGAAAATTATAAAAACGTCGATTGTTCTTCTTCCTCTCCGTCATCGTCATTATCGTAGTCGTCTTAATCTTCGTCTTCTTCTTCTTCTAATTTAGTTCAAACAGCCTACCACGAAACTGGCGTTAGCAATTGCTTTTTTCATAGAAATCATTTATACTGGAGCATACATACTAAGTTTGAGTTCACCAGGTTGAGATGCTTTCTGATTTGTATGCAGGATTCAGCCCAGCCAGCTGAGCTGCCTCGGTATCTCAGTTGATAAGAGTATTGACTGGAAAGCTGATGGTTGTGGGTTCAAATCCCACCCGAGGCAGCCAATTTTCTTTAAAAAAAAAACGAACTCTGCATGAAAGTCAGTAGGTTTATAGGTGTTGCTGCACACAGTAAAAATCATGTAAAAACATGGCCGTAGGAAGCATTTTATAGTGGTGAGGCCATAGGTGGCATAAATAGTGTGCAAGTGTGTGCCGTCTAGGGAGGTACCCCCTGGAAAATTTTCAGGATTTTAGGCACTCTCAGATCGAATCTGGTGCAAGTTAAGGGGTAGTTGTAGTAAGGCTAAAAATTCATTTTTCACAACACAACATGATGTATGATGTATACAGTAGCTGTGTTGAAATAACTAGCCGCATAGACTAAGACTAGACAATTATAGTGTGCGTTATATTGAAGCTAGATTACATCGCTCAGTTCACGTAAGCCGTTTATAGACCGAACTCTTTTACAGGCTGTATAATAATAGTACTTAGATAGAGCGCTAGTGGATCTGTACTGTAGCCATTAGACTAAAGTTGTTGTGGTGAGGCCAGGTGGCTATTAGACTAACGTTTCTGAAAAAGTGGTGAGACCTTGGCCTCACCTGCCCATGCTGTTGCTATGGCCATGAAAAACATTTTCACTAAAATGTTGAAGGATGTAGGGAATGAAGTGCCAATTAAAGTATAGAAACAAGGTCAAAGTGCAGCATGCATTCAGACAAAAGGTAGGGGGATGATAGCATGCAACAATCATAACATGTGTAACCCCCTTAAGTATTTACAGATGTAGGCATATGAGGTTACACATGTCATGATTGTTGCATGCTATCATCCCCTGCCTTTGTCTGCATGCATGCTGCACTTTGACCTTGTTTCTATACTTTTTGGCACTTCAATCCCTACATCCTTCAACATTTTAGTGAAAATGTTTTTACAGTATATACATAGTCAGCTCAGTTCAAACAAAGTATTGGCCCAGTATAGGTGTAATTGGCGAGCAGAACAAGCCCACCTAGTCATACAGCTGGCATGGGATTTCCATATCAGACAGTCGGTAGGCTCTCTATGTAGGGATGGCGCCGACACGCCCATTAAGCCTTAACAAATGTAACGGCTCAGAACTCACGAACACGGCACATCACATGGCCTACGAGTGTTTCTATACACAATAAGACTCTCAAAGGCGATAAAATACACTGCTATAATGACATACATGAAATTGCTAAAACCCCAATTTCTCCATCTTCTTCTTCTTCTAATTCTTCAAACGGCCTAGCACAAAATTGGTACACGTATTTACCTTGATTTTTGTACCAAACAGCTTCAAATTCATGTGCACAGTGCCTTTCGTCAGCAGAATCTTTGTAGGACCCCTCTTCGACGAGTAAAGCTACGATATACTACCACTTCCATGTAGTTGAACACCATTTCTCGTTATTACTCACGTGTGTTTCATATGACCACGAGCAGCAAAAGGGGTGGGGCTCGCACGCCTGCAAAAAGCACTGTATTTGCAAGCAAGTATACAACGAAAAAACAGTGAAACAAGGGAGTAAAAACATTTCCATTAAAATGTTGAAGGATGTAGGGATGACAGTGGCAAAAATTAGAGAAACAAGGGCAGTGTATATGCAGCAACACAGAGGATGAGGGCATGCAACAATAACAACATGTATAACCTGAAACTAAGTATATATGCAGCTACACAGGGGATGAGGGCATGCAACAATAATGAATACACTAAAGTGCAGAACCCTCGGCGTGCGGAGATGGTGCATGTGCGTAAAACGTAAACTCTGCCTCTAATTACGTATAACGGGAAGTATACAGAAGATCTTTACTCAAAAGACGGAAACTAAAGAGAGAGAAGCTCGCTGCCTTACATCGAGTAGTATTCCAGGTAGCGTTTAGCCTATCGTTAGCCTTTTTAGGACATTTAGAAGGCTCTGCCCTCAAAAAAGAGCGTGGAATGTCGCTGCAGTACCCTCGTAGGATGTCACGGTAACCATATGACGCCATAACTTTTGAATGAAGCGGTTTCAGAGAAAACCCCACAAATGTTTTGACCTCCATTGCCCGCTGAGTACATGAAAGTATTTTCAGGACGAACAGACGCTCCAGGGGTGAGATTTGACTTAACAGACAGACACACACACACACACACACACACACACACACACACACAGACCCAACTACCATAACCCTCACTGCACATCCGCACCAAGGGTTAATAACATGCGTATCCCTCCCTACACCCTTTAGTTTTGGGTTATGCATGTTATTACTGTTGCATGCCCTCATACCCTGTGTTGCTGCATATATACTTAGTTTCGGGTTATGAATGATATTATTGTTGCATGCCCTCATCCTCTGTGTTGCTGCATATACACTCCTTGTTTCTCTAATTTTTGCCACTGTCATCCCTACATCCTTCAATATTTTGATGGAAATGTTTTTACTCCCTTTATATATATGTATCCGACGATGCATTTTGGCCCTGGGGCTGCCTCCGCACTATGCACAATGCGTAGCATTCAACTAGTACTAACTCACTTGACGTGGATCCCCAGCAATGATTATTTTGGTCTTCATATTTGCAAGACACAATGGAGCAACTGCCTCGGGTTCCCGTGCTTGAGCTCCTTCATCAATTAAGATATGGGTAAAAGGATACAGCTTCAAGTGTACTGAGGTTAAAAATGTTGTTATAACTACCAGTCTCTCAACAAAAGAATATTCTTGGAAGTGAAAATTAAAGTCACGTATGGTTTCATATAGGTCCTCATATTCTGACTTTGATGTATTACGATGGCTATTTGACGTAATTCGAACAACTTTCACCCTGACATGAGGGGAATGGTGTCTGAGCATGGGCCCAAAATATGTTTGTAATATGGTGTCAGCTGTGGCTTGATGATGAGCACATATCAATACCCGTGCTGGACGCTTATTTCTTTCTGCCTCAGAAATAAAGCAGTATGCAATTGCGGATAGAAAACAGGTTTTTCCAGTTCCAAATGCTCCTGATATTAGAACAGGAGGGGCACCGGATTGACAGGAGAGAGCAACCTCATAGGGTACTAGCTCATCATCATTCATATCACTGAGATGCAAAATATCTTTATATTCTTTAGGAATATTCTTTAAAATTGTCCTAACATCAGTTCTTACAACCCCATTGAAGTCTTCACTGAGAGGTAAAATTCTTCTCAGTATTGGAGCAGGAAGGTTATCCAACACCTTATGAAGAGTGTCAAAGAAGGAATGCTTTACTTCAAACTGGCACTTTATCTTCTCACAAAAGTTAGGTAATGCACAACTTTCATCCACACTGATGTACAGTTTATTTCCAGTATTCTGAAAATTATCTTTTAAAATCTCGGCTTCGAAGTCATTTGTTTTGTTGTTTTGACCAATAATTAAGTGAACAGATTCACTTGCTTGTGTGGCATATGCAATTATATCACCATCTCCAACATTGAGACAGCCATATTTCTTATGTGGTCCAATGGACCTTTTGCTAATCTCTGAAGGTATGCGGTCTACAAACATTTGTAGTGAATAGAAGTCATCACACCTGTAAATTATATAATATCACATTTAAGCGTACAATAAACTGTGCTGGAGTTGGAAGACCTCTATCAGTGAGTCAGTAGACTCTCTATGTAGGAATGTTACCAACACATCCATTAGCCTATAAATCTCAGAGCTCCTGAACATTGCAGTTATGAGCTAGTGCTACTCTTATCAGAAAATCAGTAGACTCTCTATGTAGGGATGGCACCCCCATTAGCACACACCCATTTAGCCTTAACAAAAATAATGACTCAGAACTCTCGAATGTGGTTCTTCTAACCCTTTTCAGATGCACAACCTGCTCTACGAGTGTTTCTATGCACGGTAAAACTCTCAAAGTAGGTAAAATCCACCGCTACAATGGTACAATGGAATTTATAAACCACCGATTTCTTCTTTGCTACAACAGTACACGGAAATTCATAAACTGCCGATTCCTCCTCCTCCTCCTCTTTGTCTTCTTCAAGAAATAATTGCATGCAACAATAACACCCCACGACATAAAATGTAACGAGGGGTTATGCATGTTGTTATTGTTGCATGCAATTATCCCTTGTCTGCACACATAAATTGTTACTCATCTTTGTGGTAGTGTGAACTCTGAACTATATAATGTTATGTTGTTAGTCTGCCATTGTTGCGTATGCGTAATAGGTTTTCATCATTTCCTGCATACATAAGTTGTGTATGGTCATATAATCAGTTGTTCACTGTGAACCACTTGATTGATCGGGTTATTACAATAATCTTGTTTCTTTAATTTTTGGCAAAACCATCCCTACATCTTACTTGTAGTAGTAAAATACACCACTACATGACCCCAAAAAAGTGCTAAGCCACTGATTTCTCCATCATTCTCACCTTATGTGCATTTCTTACTTCAGAATTGGCATTTACATTTCTGCATAAAACAGCTTTGAGTCTGACCCCTGGTGGTATCAAAGGAATCCTCAAACTTAGGTCTTCTCCTGCAGTAACAGCTTCACCTACCTTACCTGCCATCTAACTACCACTTCCTGGAAACCCTCTTCTCTTAGATTCTCAGTTACCACCCTCTTCTCGGTGCTGTGCCTGAATCAAGCTAATAGACAAAGGAGGCAATATCCAAACCCTACGAACTTCGGACGTACTCGTGTCAAGCTGTTGGTAAATTGTTCAACAAAAATTGTTGACTCCTGCTCGGAAGAAGTTCTCCTTAATATCATCAAAACATTTGAAAGTAATGGCATCATGGAACTATACTGCTATTAAACAATGGAAGACAGACTACTTCAGCATTGGCAGAGGTGTCTTCCGAGGGGATACTTGATAATTATACTTGCATTCAACCCTATAATTCAAGCAATTTACTACTCATCAACTGGTTTTAGACTCAAGCTGTCAGCCTCCAGATCCAACACACAGATCAAATTGGCCTATAGACAGCAGTGGTTCCTTCCCCCAACATGCAGTCATCAAGGTCATAATAGCACTCTCCCCTCCCATCCAAGGTTTTCTTCAGCTGTAAAGGTGAAAGGATTTAGCAGACAATCTCACAGTTCTTTTGTCATTAAGAAAACATTGTTTCAGAAGTGAACTGCAAGTGCAATGAGATAGGTCTGGTGATAAGAGAAGACAAATGTGTCTCGATAGGTATGAGGTTAAGAAGGATGTGATCTTTAAGATTGGCGATGAGTGTCTTGGACAGAGCCACAAAAAGTTCTAGGCCATCTATTAACACTTCGCCTCAAGCCACAAAAAGAGCAGCTGTTAGAGACTTTCACAGAAAAGTTCATTAACCCTGACAAAGCTCTTGTCGGAGGTGAATATAAGCTGTGGATCTACAAGTGGTATCGCATACAGTCCGTACACCTCTTCAAAATGCAGGCCATGGGTATAAAAGACGGCTAGGCCTCACATGGTCAACACCTATCACTATCATTCATCATCCCAACGTGCTGCGTGTGTCTTCCTCCCTCAGCTAATCTAAAGCAAAATTCACTTACCTCTTTTCAGTGCTAGTGTCGAATGATCTCTTGATCCAAAGAGCACACAAATACTAAACCTATCACTGGTTGCATGGGAGTTCCAGGGGAAGTATTCTCCATGTTCAAGCCAGCTCGAGAGTTAGTAGCATCAAGATTTTACCATAAGAATGCTCATTCGACCTGATACTTGTGAATGCTAAGTGAGGATATTTCTCTTCTGTCTTTGCCAAGCTCGTGCTTTATGTGCACTTGCTGCCCTAAAGCTTAATTTAGTGTGTCATATCAGTCATACATTGTTTGTTAATTTATAGCATCATGGAAAAAATTAATAATGACAAGTTCAGCGGCATAACTAGAATTGAATCCTAAGGGGAAGCTTATTAATTATTCATTAGTCTACATACTTGCACATGTACGTACGACCACTTAATACACGTGAGCAGGTACAGCACACAGTACACTGCTTAGTTTGCGTGAACTCACATGCCTGTGCTTTCATCAAGTGTCACGTTTTTACACGCTTCAACTACTGATTACTTATTATTTACTACTTAATAATTACTTATTCATAAGGACAAAATGTGACGAGGCAACAGCCTAAATGCTAGTTATGCCCCTGATTTGGTCAGTGCTGCCTTATAACTTCTTGCTTCTTGAGCTCTCGTTTGCGGTTAGATGCTGCTTGTGCTGTCACTCGCAGGTTGTTACCCTAATAAATTATTTATAAGGTCAAAAATAGGGGAGGCAACTACCTCCTCTGCCTCATGCTAGTTACACCCCTGAAGTTGGTTCCCCCCTCCCAATCGTGTGCACAATACCTTTGACCAAATCTGAATCTTTGTAGAACCTACCCTGCGTGTATAGGGCTAGGAGCTACACTCATTGTCATGAACTCAGGGCCAGTAAAAAGGGGTGGGGCTCCCACATATACATGTTTTGAAAAACAAGTGAAACAAAGTTTTGAGCAGTTTTGTGTGTTAAGGTTAATGGGTGTGTCACAACCATCGGGGAAATCTACGTATTCTAGATATGTATATTCACAAACCTTTCATGCAGTAAACTGATATGTTCCATTTCTTCCCAGCATAAAAGCTTGTGAAACTTATCCTTGTAGTTTTCAATTGTCAATTCTGCTTGAATGTCCTCAAGTTTGAGTTCATCCTTTACTCTCTCTGCAAAAGTAGCATTTTTTGTGTGGTGATAAGCAGGAACTTCTGTCCTTGGATCCTGTCCTACAACAGCAGACGGTTGCATGTTAGCCTAGTGATGGAAGTTTAAAATATGCGCTTAAAAATTTAGACTGTTTTCAAAGCAGCTCCCCACACTGAGGGGTTTCGCCATTTTATTGGAGAGTCAGTAGACTCTTTTATATAGGGATGATCAACGTGTCCATTAGCTTTAACATTCAAAACTCCTCGCCTCGATCTCCAGGCTGCCTGGACGATCTCATCACGTGACGCTTGCCGCAACTGTCATCAACTTATGTAATCAGTTGTGATGCACGAAGCTAAAGGAGCCAAAGCCGTTAGTCAGGCCAAGAGCTGGGTGCTAGTCAACCTGTTACCCTCCAACCTGTTGTGCTTACCGTTGGCACCATCGTGGTATCTGAAAAGCGTCGGAGACATTGCTATCGTGGTTGCTACTAACAGCGTGTATGCCTAAGGTGATTAGGACAGCCTATGTTGTTCTTGTATGTAAACTAGAGCGCTCTGTAGTAGAGTTAGTCCTTTTCTCTTGCTATAGTCCAGGAAAAAGCTTCAAGACAGCATTGATGGCACCGAGTTTGCTACTACGTCACGATTTTTGTCAAAGATGATTTTAAGTCATGTGTGGCAAGCGTCACATGATGAGATCATCAAGGCTCTCTTCCTCACTTTTTGCCTAGGGTTAAAGGTCATGCAATTACTACGCTAGAGGGAGAGCCCTATTAATGCAATGATATGTGGAAATTAGACTTTTCCTTGTGGTGTATCCTCAAGTAATTCAAGAAACTTCCTTATAAGTTGTAAGCCATTTTCTGTGCACATGCATTTCACATGCATATAAGAGGTAATGCTCAAGGGGGTGGGGCTCATGCATGTGCAAAAAAACAGTGAAACAAGAAAATATTTTTCATTGAGAAAATAGAGATAGAAGTGCCAAAAATGTAGAAACAAGAAGTACCTAGTAATTGCCAGTGAATCTCTCCCTGCCTTCTACACAAATAAGTAATTCTCAATTTACTCTGTTGTGTAAAAATAAAAAGATTCTATTGGTCAAATATCACGCGCTGTTCTAAGGGAATTCGAGTAATTTATGCGAGCGTGTTGGGCATGCGCGAGCACTAAAGGACACACCCACATAGCAATCAACATTGCGCGTTTCTCCGAGGTATTATAGTAGAGCAAAATCGCGGTAGGACCCGACCTAAGGACCCACGCCTATGGTGCGCTTTTCCCCTAAGTGCACACGCGCCGCGCACGCGCGCTCTCCGTCATTTTTTGCGTGCTACTGAGTAGTACTCTTTTCTTTTCATAATGTGGAATAATAATATTTAGTTAAGCCACGAACTCGAAGTGGAGCGTTAAGTTTCGAAGACCCGGTCATAACGGTACGTGAGATGTCACACAGTTGTCACATATACACTTTCCAGCTATCTACCATTACCAGTCATTATAGTCAATAGGCAATAATGACAATTAGAGATGGAAAGAGCATGAAGTAATTTTGCTGAGGGTTTCAATAATGTAACTTTAAATTGAAGAAGATACAGGCAGTTTTACTTGACAATGCACCACATAAAATGTAAAATAAAGACTCAGCTGTATAGCCTTCAATCCACTTCTATCATATACATCAGTAAAACACCCACCTTGATGTTACCTATTCCATAGCAATCAGGTTCTGATCACAACAGCATTATAATAGGATATATTCAAACATAAATCACTCAAGCTTCCAGGTAAAATAGTAACATTTTTACACATAAAAGGTAAATCCTCTACATCTAAGACAATCTATATGCAACTCACCCACGTACTAACTGGTGAATCTAAAACATGTTTACCTATTAATTGACAATATTGAAAGGTGCATGATTATATGATGTAAAGCATTTAGTTTAGTGCGAGGAATTAAATTAAGGACTGTGAGTACTCGGAATGTGGATTTGAGGTACCTTGTCTTCATTTAATCCACTGAGTATTGTGTCTGCATAATCATGCATTTTTCATAAGTCAATCAATAAGCAATCATAATAATAATTTGACCCACACTTGCAGTTCAAATATAGTAACTAAATGCATTGAAACTCTGTTATTAGATTCACCAGCTGGTGGGGAAGTTACATACAGAGTTTCACTCTGCTACTCATTAACATAGATGTAGAGCATTTGGTTTAATGGCAAGCATTCAATTAGGGACCCAAAGTATTAACTTGAGGTATCTTATCTTCTTCAATGCACTTTAAATCCACTCTAAAGGTGCTGATAATCATATAATCAGCACCTTTCTTCTGTTAATCAATAAGCAAACATATGATAATTGACCCAAGGACCCACACCTGCAGTTCGAATATACCGAAGGTACCTCATATCCACATTCCCGGTACTTTGGGTCCTTAATATAATGCTTCACATGAAACCAAATGCTCTACATTTATTGTAATGAGTAGTCAAGGGAAATTCTTCATGCAACTTCACTTGTAACTGGTGAACCTGAAAACAGAGTTTCAATGCATTCAGTTAAACTCTACTCGAACTGTGGGTGTGGGTCCTTGGGTCAAATTATTCCACGTTTACTTATTGATTGACTACTGAATGGTGCATACCTTTGTGATCATTAGACACAATACTCAATGCTTTAAAGTGCATTGAAGAAGATAAGATACCTCAAATCTGCATTCCAGGTACTTTGGGTCCCTAATGGAATGCTTCATATGAAACAAAGTGCTCTACATCTATGGTAATGAGTAGCAGAGTGAAACAATGTATGCAACTTTCCCACTAACTGGTGAATCTAAAAACAGAATTTCAATGCGTTAAGTTAAATTATACTTCAATTGTAGGTGTGGGTCCTTGGATCAGATTATTACACGTTTGCTTAATGATTGACTGATGAAAAGTGCATTATTATGTGGTCATCAGACACAATACGCAATTCTTTAGAGTGGATTTAATGTGCATTGAAGAAGATGAGATACCTCATATCCGGATTCCCGGTAGTTTTGGTCCCTAATAAAATGCTTCATATGAAACCAAATGCTCTACAACTATTGTAATCGATAGTCAATTGAAATTCTCTATGCAACTTACCCACTCACTGATGAATCAAACAAACGGAGTTTAATGCATTCAGTTAAACTATACTCGAACTGCAAGTGTGGGTCCTTGGGTCAAATTATTCCACGTTTGCTTATTGATTGACTGATGAAAAGTGCATTATTATGTGGTCATCAGACACAATATGCAATGCTTTAGAGTGGATTTAATGTGCATTGAAGAAGATGAGGTACCTCATATCCACATTCCCGGTACTTTGGGTCCTTAATATAATGCTTCACATGAAACCAAATGCTCTACATTTATTGTAATGAGTAGTCAAGGGAAATTCTGTATGCAACTTCACTTGTAACTGGTGAATCTGAAAACAGAGTTTCAATGCATTCAGTTAAACTATACTCGAACTGTAGGTGTGGGTCCTTGGGTCAAATTATTCCACGTTTACTTATTGATTGACTACGGAATGGTGCACACTTTTGTGAACATTAGACAAAATACTCAATGCTTTAAAGTGCATTGAAGATGATAAGATACCTTAAATCTGCATTCCAGGTACTTTGGGTCCCTAATGGAATGCTTCACATGAAACAAAGTGCTCTACATCTATGGTAATGAGTAGCAGAGTGAAACAATGTACGTATGCAACTTTCCCACTAACTGGTGAATCTAAAAACAGAATTTCAATGCGTTAAGTTAAATTATACTTCAATTGTAGGTGTGGGTCCTTGGATCAGATTATTATACATTTGCTTAATGATTGACTGATGAAAAGTGCATTATTATGTGGTCATCAGACACAATACTCAATGCTTTAGAGTGGATTTAATGTGCATTGAAGAAGATGAGGTACCTCATATCCACATTCCCGGTACTTTGGGTCCTTAATATAATGCTTCACATGAAACCAAATGCTCTACATTTATTGTAATGAGTAGTCAAGGGAAATTCTGCATGCAGCTTCACTTGTAACTGGTGAATCTGAAAACAGAGTTTCAATGCATTCAGTTAAACTCTACTCGAACTGTGGGTGTGGGTCCTTGGGTCAAATTATTCCACGTTTACTTATTGATTGACTACTGAATGGTGCACACTTTTGTGATCATTAGACACAATACTCAATGCTTTAAAGTGCATTGAAGAAGATAAGATACCTCAAATCTGCATTCCAGGTACTTTGGGTCCCTAATGGAATGCTTCATATGAAACAAAGTGCTCTACATCTATGGTAATGAGTAGCAGAGTGAAACAATCTATGCAACTTTCCCACTAACTGGTGAATCTAAAAACAGAATTTCAATGCGTTAAGTTAAATTGTACTTCAATTGTAGGTGTGGGTCCTTGGATCAGATTATTACACGTTTGCTTAATGATTGACTGATGAAAAGTGCATTATTATGTGGTCATCAGACACAATATGCAATGCTTTAGAGTGGATTTAATGTGCATTGAAGAAGATGAGGTACCTCATATCCACATTCCCGGTACTTTGGGTCCTTAATATAATGCTTCACATGAAACCAAATGCTCTACATTTATTGTAATGAGTAGTCAAGGGAAATTCTTTATGCAACTTCACTTGTAACTGGTGAATCTGAAAACAGAGTTTCAATGCATTCAGTTAAACTATACTCGAACTGTGGGTGTGGGTCCTTGGGTCAAATTATTCCACGTTTACTTATTGATTGACTACTGAATGGTGCACACTTTTGTGATCATTAGACACAATACTCAATGCTTTAAAGTGCATTGAAGAAGATAAGATACCTCAAATCTGCATTCCAGGTACTTTGGGTCCCTAATGGAATGCTTCATATGAAACAAAGTGCTCTACATCTATGGTAATGAGTAGCAGAGTGAAACAATGTATGCAACTTTCCCACTAACTGGTGAATCTAAAAACAGAATTTCAATGCGTTAAGTTAAATTGTACTTCAATTGTAGGTGTGGGTCCTTGGATCAGATTATTACACGTTTGCTTAATGATTGACTGATGAAAAGTGCATTATTATGTGGTCATCAGACACAATACTCAATGCTTTAGAGTGGATTTAATGTGCATTGAAGAAGATGAGGTACCTCATATCCACATTCCGGGTACTTTGGGTCCTTAATATAATGCTTCACATGAAACCAAATGCTCTACATTTATTGTAATGAGTAGTCAATAGAAATTCTGCATGCAGCTTCACTTGTAACTGGTGAATCTGAAAACAGAGTTTCAATGCATTCAGTTAAACTCTACTCGAACTGTGGGTGTGGGTCCTTGGGTCAAATTATTCCACGTTTACCTATTGATTGACTACGGAATGGTGCACACTTTTGTGATCATTAGACACAATACTCAATGCTTTAAAGCGCATTGAAGAAGATAAGATACCTCAAATCTGCATTCCAGGTACTTTGGGTCCCTAATGGAATGCTTCATATGAAACAAAGTGCTCTACATCTATGGTAATGAGTAGCAGAGTGAAACAATGTATGCAACTTTCCCACTAACTGGTGAATCTAAAAACAGAATTTCAATGCGTTAGTTAAATTATACTTCAATTGTACGTAGGTGTGGGTCCTTGGATCAGATTATTACACATTTGCTTAATGATTGACTGATGAAAAGTGCATTATTATGTGGTCATCAGACACAATACGCAATGCTTTAGAGTGGATTTAATGTGCATTGAAGAAACTCTGTTTTTTGGATTCACCAGTTAGTGGGTAAGTTGCATACAGAGTGTCACTTGACTACTCCTTACAATAGATGTAGAGCATTTCATTAGGGACCCAAAGCACTTAGAAAGTGGATTTGAGGTACCTCATCTTCTTTAATACACTTTAAATTCGCTTTAAAGCATCGAGTATTATGTCTGATGACAACATAATCATGCACTTTCATCAGTCAATCAATAAGCAAATGTGGAATAATTTGACTCAAGGACCCACACCTGCAGTTCTATTATAGTTTAACTGAATGCATAGAAACTCTGTCTTTTGATTCACCAGTTAGTGGATACGTTGCATACCGAGTTTCACTTGATGATCTATTACGTACCATAGATGTAGAGCATTTTGTTTCATATGAAGCAATTAATTAGGGACCCAAAGTATCTGGAATGCAGATTTAAGGTACCTCATCATCTTTCATTCACTTTGAATTCACTCTAAAACATTGAGTTTTGTGTCTGATGACCACATAGTAATGCACTTTTCATCAGTCAATCAATAAGAAAACGTGGAATAATTTGACCCAAGGACCCACACCTGCAGCTCGAGTATAGTTTCATTGAATGCATTGAAACTCTGTTTTTCCACTTACTATTGAATCTAAAAACAGAGTTTCAATGTATTCAGTGAAACTATACTCTAACTCCAGGTGTGGGTCCTTGGGTGAAATTATTTACACGTTAGCTTATTGAGCTTATTGATTGACTGATGAAAGTGCATAACTATGTGGTCATCAGAGAGTGGATTCAAAGTGCATTGAATAATATATAATAACATGCGTAATCCCTCCCTACATCTTTCATCATGGGTTCGAGTAATATAGAGACAGACTACAACAACTAGCCCACTATTCTAGACTAACTGATAAATAGATGAACTAAGGTACTTGGGTAGTCTAGATAAGTGTCAGGTATTGAATAAACTACAATTATATACACACGACGTTTCGACTTATTCAGTCTTCAACAGGTTTCATTATGGGGTTACACATGTTATTATTGTTGCATGCCCTCATCCCCTGTCTTGGTGCATATAATATACTCTGTCTTGCTGCATATAAATATATAGTCTCTCATTCCCTGTGTTGCTGCATATATATACACTACACTTGTTTCTCTACTTTTTGGCACTGTCATCCCTACATCCTTTAACATTTTAATGGAAATGTTTTTACTAATTGTAATGTGAAACTCTGTATGCAACTTACCCACTAACTGGTGAATCCAAAAAACAGAGTTTCAATAAACTTTGGGTCCCTAATGGAATGCTTCATATGAAACCAAATGCTCTACATCTATGGAAATAAGTTGCAGATTACAATACTCAATGCTTTAGAGTGGATTAAATGTGCATATATGAAGATGAGGTACCTCAAATCCACATTCTGAGTACTCTCAGTCCTTAATTGAATTAAACTAAATGCTTCACATCATATAATCATGCAGCTTTCAATAGAGTCAATTAATAGGCAGAATTTGAAGTACCTTATCTTCTTCAATGCACTCTGAATCCAATCTAAAGCCTTGAGTATTGTGTCTAATGATCACAAAATCATGCACCATCAGCAGTCAATCAATAAGCAAACGTGGAATAATTTGACCCGAGGACCCACACCTGCAGTTCAAGTATAGTTTAACTGGATGCATTAACTCCGTTTGTTTGATTCACCAGTAAGTGGGTAAGTTGCATAGAGAATTTCAATTGACTATCGATTACAATAGTTGTAGAGCATTTGGTTTCATATGAAGCATTTCATTAGGGACCAAAACTACCGGGAATCCGGATATGAGGTACCTCATCTTCTTCAATGCACATTAAATCCACTCTAAAGAATTGCGTATTGTGTCTGATGACCACATAATAATGCACTTTTCATCAGTCAATCATTAAGCAAACGTGCAATAATCTGATCCAAGGACCCACACCTACAATTGAAGTATAATTTAACTTAACGCATTGAAATTCTGTTTTTAGATTCACCAGTTAGTGGGAAAGTTGCATACATTGTTTCACTCTGCTACTCATTACCATAGATGTAGAGCACTTTGTTTCATATGAAACATTCCATTAGGGACCCAAAGTACCTGGAATGCAGATTTGAGGTATCTTATCATCTTCAATGCACTTTAAAGCATTGAGTATTGTGTCTAATGTTCACAAAAGAATGCACCATTCCGTAGTCAATCAATAAGTAAACGTGGAATAATTTGACCCAAGGACCCACACCCACAGTTCGAGTATAGTTTAACTGAATGAATTGAAACTCTGTTTTCAGATTCACCAGTTACAAGTGTGGCTGCATGCAGAATTTCCCTTGACTACTCATTACAATAATTGTAGAGCATTTGGTCTCATGTGAAGCATCATATTAAGGACCCAAAGTACCGGGAATGTGGATATGAAGTACTTCATCTTCTTCAATGCACATTAAATCCACTCTAAAGCATTGCGTATTGTGTCTGATGACCACATAATAATGCACTTTTCATCAGTCAATCATTAAGCAAACGTGTAATAATCTGATCCAAGGACCCACACCTACAATTGAAGTATAATTTAACTTAACGCATTGAAATTCTGTTTTTAGATTCACCAGTTAGTGGGAAAGTTGCATACGTACATTGTTTCACTCTGCTACTCATTACCATAGATGTAGAGCACTTTGTTTCATGTGAAGCATTCCATTAGGGACCCAAAGTACGTACCTGGAATGCAGATTTGAGGTATCTTATCATCTTCAATGCACTTTAAAGCATTGAGTATTGTGTCTAATGTTCACAAAAGTGTGCACCATTCCGTAGTCAATCAATAAGTAAACGTGGAATAATTTGACCCAAGGACCCACACCCACAGTTCGAGTAGAGTTTAACTGAATGCATTGAAACTCTTCACCAGTTACAAGTGAAGCTGCATGCAGAATTTCCATTGACTACTCATTACAATAAATGTAGAGCATTTGGTTTCATGTGAAGCATTATATTAAGGACCCAAAGTACCGGGAATGTGGATATGAGGTACCTCATCTTCTTCAATGCACATTAAATCCACTCTAAAGCATTGCGTATTGTGTCTGATGACTACATAATAATGCACTTTTCATCAGTCAATCAATAAGCAAACGTGGAATAATTTGACCCAAGGACCCACACTTGCAGTTCGAGTATAGTTTAACTGAATGAATTAAATTCCGTTTGTTTGATTCATCAGTGAGTGGGTAAGTTGCATAGAGAATTTCAATTGACTATCGATTACAATAGTTGTAGAGCATTTGGTTTCATATGAAGCATTTCATTAGGGACCAAAACTACTGGGAATCCGGATATGAGGTATCTCATCTTCTTCAATGCACATTAAGTCCACTTTAAAGCATTGCATATTGTGTCTGATGACCACATAATAATGCACTTTTCATCAGTCAATCATTAAGCAAATGTGTAATAATCTGATCCAAGGACCCACACCTACAATTGAAGTATAATTTAACTTAACGCATTGAAATTCTGTTTTTAGATTCACCAGTTAGTGGGAAAGTTGCATACATTGTTTCACTCTGCTACTCATTACCATAGATGTAGAGCACTTTGTTTCATATGAAGCATTCCATTAGGGACCCAAAGTACCTGGAATGCAGATTTGAGGTATCTTATCTTCTTCAATGCACTTTAAAGCATTGAGTATTGTGTCTAATGATCACAAAGGTATGCACCATTCAGTAGTCAATCAATAAGTAAACGTGGAATAATTTGACCCAAGGACCCACACCCACAGTTCGAGTAGAGTTTAACTGAATGCATTGAAACTCTGTTTTCAGATTCACCAGTTACAAGTGAAGTTGCATAAAGAATTTCCCTTGACTACTCATTACAATAAATGTAGAGCATTTGGTTTCATGTGAAGCATTATATTAAGGATCCAAAGTATCGGGAATGTGGATATGAGGTACCTCATTTTCTTCAATGCACATTAAATCCACTCTAAAGCATTGCATATTGTGTCTGATGACCATATGAAGACGAGGTACCTCAAATCCGTATTCTGAGTACTCTCAGTCCTTAATTGAATTAAACTAAATGCTTGACATCATATAATCATGCACCTTTCAATAGAGTCAATTAATAGGCAGAATTTGAAGTACCTTATCTTCTTCAATGCACTCTGAATCCAATTTAAAGCATTGAGTATTGTGTGTAATGATCACAAAATTATGCACCATCAGCAGTCAATCAATAAGTAAACATGGTATAATTTGACCCGAGGACCCACACCTGCAGTTCAAGTATAGTTTAACTGAATGCATTAAACTCCGTTTGTTTGATTCACCAGTGAGTGGGTAAGTTGCATAGAGAATTTCAATTGACTATCGATTACAATAGTTGTAGAGCATTTGGTTTCATATGAAGCATTTCATTAGGGACCAAAACTACCGGGAATCTGAAAATGAGGTACCTCATCTTCTTCAATGCACATTAGCTAAATCCATTCTAAAGCATTGCATACTGTGTCTGATGACCACATAATAATGCACTTTTCATCAGTCAATCAACGTGTAATAATCTGATCCAAGGACCCACACCTACAATTGAAGTATAATTTAACTTAACGCATTGAAATTCTGTTTTTAGATTCACCAGTTAGTGGGAAAGTTGCATACATTGTTTCACTCTGCTACTCATTACCATAGATGTAGAGCACTTTGTTTCATATGAAGCATTCCATTAGGGACCCAAAGTACCTGGAATGCAGATTTGAGGTATCTTATCTTCTTCAATGCACTTTAAAGCATTGAGTATTGTGTCTAATGATCACAAAGGTATGCACCATTCAGTAGTCAATCAATAAGTAAACGTGGAATAATTTGACCCAAGGACCCACACCCACAGTTCGAGTATAGTTTAACTGAATGCATTGAAACTCTGTTTTCAGATTCACCAGTTACAAGTGAAGTTGCATAAAGAATTTCCCTTGACTACTCATTACAATAAATGTAGAGCATTTGGTTTCATGTGAAGCATTATATTAAGGACCCAAAGTACCGGGAATGTGGATATGAGGTACCTCATCTTCTTCAATGCACATTAAATCCACTCTAAAGCATTGAGTATTGTGTCTGATGACCACATAATAATGCACTTTTCATGAGTCAATCAATAAGCAAAAGTGGAATAATTTGACCCAAGGACCCACACCTGCAGTTCGAATATAGTTTCACTAAATGCATTGAAACTCTGTTTTCAGATTCACCAGTTAGTGGGAAGTTTCATACAGAGTGTCACTTGACTACTCCTTACAATAGATGTAGAGCATTCATTAGGGACCCAAAGCACTTAGAAAGCGGATTTGAGGTACCTCATCTTCTTCAATGCACTTTAAATTTACTTTAAAGCATCAAATATTGTGTCTGATGACCACATAATCAGTCAATCAATAACCAAACATAATAATAATTTCACCCAAGGACCCAACACCTGCAGTTCGAGTAGAGTTTTACTGAAACGCTGTTTTAGATTCACCAGTGAGTGGGAAAGTTGCATACAGAGTTTTACTCGACTAGACATTGCAATAGATGTAGAGCATTTGGTTTTATGTGAGGCATTCAATTAGGCACCCAAAGTTCAATGCACTTTAAGTCCACTCTAAAGCATTGAGTATTGTGTCTGACGACCACATGATCATGCACCTTTCAGCATTCGACCAAACAGCAGACATGCAATAATTGAGCTATGGAACCACACCTGCTGTTTACTAAATGCATTATGAGAATTTTACTGCACTTAGATAGATATTGCTTGAAATGGAGGTGTGGGTCCTTGGATAAATTGCTTATTGACTGATGTGAATTGCATGATTTTGTGATCATCTGACACAATGCTTTCGAGTGTGTTAAAGAAGATGAGGTTCCTCAAATCCATATCCCAATTGCTTTGGGTCCCTATTTCAATGCTTTACATGAAACCAAATGCTCTAATTCTACGGTAATGAGTACTGTAGTGAAACTCTTTATGCTACTCCCCACTAACTGGTGAATCTAAAAACCGAGTTTCAGTGCATTTAGTTAAACTATATTCGAACTGCAGGTGTGGGTCCTTGGGTCAAATTATCATATGTTTGCTTATTGATTAACAGAAGAAAGGTGCTGATTATATGATTATCAGCACCTTTAGAGTGGATTTAAAGTGCATTGAAGAAGATAAGATACCTCAAGTTAATACTTTGGGTCCCTAATTGAATGCTTGCCATTAAACCAAATGCTCTACATCTATGTTAATGAGTAGCAGAGTGAAACTCTGTATGTAACTTCCCCACCAGCTGGTGAATCTAATAACAGAGTTTCAATGCATTTAGTTACTATATTTGAACTACAAGTGTGGGTCAAATTATTATTATGATTGCTTATTGATTGACTTATGAAAAATGCATGATTATGCAGACACAATACTCAGTGGATTAAATGAAGACAAGGTACCTCAAATCCACATTCCGAGTACTCACAGTCCTTAATTTAATTCCTCGCACTAAACTAAATGCTTTACATCATATAATCATGCACCTTTCAATATTGTCAATTAATAGGTAAACATGTTTTAGATTCACCAGTTAGTACGTGGGTGAGTTGCATATAGATTGTCTTAGATGTAGAGGATTTACCTTTTATGTGTAAAAATGTTACTATTTTACCTGGAAGCTTGAGTGATTTATGTTTGAATATATCCTATTATAATGCTGTTGTGATTAGAACCTGATTGCTATGGAATAGGTAACATCAAGGTGGGTGTTTTACTGATGTATATGATAGAAGTGGATTGAAGGCTATACAGCTGAGTCTTTATTTTACATTTTATGTGGTGCATTGTCAAGTAAAACTGCCTGTATCTTCTTCAATTTAAAGTTACATTATTGAAACCCTCAGCAAAATTACTGCATGCTCTTTCCATCTCTAATTGTCATTATTGCCTATTGACTATAATGACTGGTAATGGTAGATAGCTGGAAAGTGTATTTATGTGACAACTGTGTGACATCTCACGTACCGTTATGACCGGGTCTTCGAAACTTAACGCTCCACTTCGAGTTCGTGGCTTAACTAAATATTATTATTCCACATTATGAAAAGAAAAGAGTACTACTCAGTAGCACGCAAAAAATGACGGAGAGCGCGCGTGCGCGGCGCGTGTGCACTTAGGGGAAAAGCGCACCTTAGGCGTGGGTCCTTAGGTCGGGTCCTACCGCGATTTTCGTTACCTGTAATACCTGTTTCTCCGCGACTTTGCCCCCTGCGCTCACACTGATCAAGTAGAAATGTAAATACACAAATATATGCATACATACCTCTCTCCTTGGTAGTACAGAACGAGTTTGACCTGAGGTTGAAAATATCGCAGAGAGAAAATTGTGTATACACCAAAGACAAAATGAAGCAGTTTAGAAGCTACTAAGATTTTTGAGGTTGCATGTACAACACCTTGACCTTATGCTCTCACGTGAAGCACACACATGCAGCATATAAAAAGAATTCTGCTCTTTACACAGGCAATATTGAACATGGGATTTACACTCAGTACCCCATACATGTACGTGCTACATATAATCCACCCAACTTATTCATACGACACACAATCACAATCTGCAGAACATGGATATGGTAGCTTACCATCTACCGCATGATGATTCCAAGCCTTTAGCTCTTCCTCACTATGAGCATACGTACAAAGATCTCCATTCCAGCATGTACTTGGAGGTCTAAACCTACACAGGCGAAATCGTGGTAAGTTTGTAGGTGGAGGCCGCACACGCCTTTCTTCGGGCACAACGTCACTGGTCACCTGCGGTGAAGGGGGCACATAGGGGGTCGATATCGCCAAACGTGGGGCGTTAAGATGCGAACTTCGACGAGGGTAAAAGCATCTGTGCGTGAATAGGTCCACTACAGGTCCACACTGCGCACATACTAATGATTCCCCCTGAGGAGTAGCCATTCCGTTCGCCGGCCAGAGCTTCACGAATCTATCAGCTAGTCTAACGAACTTACTAGACTAATATAAGATACGACTGTACACTTCCAAACTTCGCGACGCACAAAAATTACACAGACTCCTCCTTATTAACGCAGGCCACGCCTTCGCATACGCCTGCGTTCGTCGCCTGACGCGCTGGACCTCGGGGACCAGAACAATGAACCAGGATAGTGAGAGATTGAGGTCCGCAGCAGACCAACTAGATCTACCATCCAGTCAAACCTCGCCCGTTGCCAAAAATCAGTCTTCTATATTTGTTAACCAGCCACTTGGAACTGTTTTATCTACTCAAATTTCGCAGGGTGGTTCTGGCAGTAAGCCCATTCATGGTAGCAGTGTAGCATATTCCCCGGCTAACTACCATGCGCAGCAGATACAAGCACTCAGCACCATGCTGGCCAAACAGAAACAAGCACCCTTGGAGACAAAGGTGAAAGTGCACATGTGAAATTGTGACGTCAAATTTTGTTAAAGTATTCTAGCAATAGGAAGTGATGTGGCAATCTAGGTAGAGCAAGTCCTTCCCATCGTTACTTGCTGCTACAAAATTTTCTATTAAACAACTGGCACACTAGATTATGTGGCATGTCTCCTTGGCAAATTTACTAATTGTAGGACCCTCCCATTTCACAATGGTGAATGTATCAAGAACTAGAGATGATACATGTTATTGTTTTGGTCATATCTGTTAGGGTGTCTACATTTCTGTTCAATGGTTGCTCTCCAGCCATGTTTCTTCTTTCAGCTAAAGGTGTGACACACATCTGTGAACAATATCTGTGGAGTGGTACATAGTGTTTTGTTGTGTGTCTCTCCATCTATAGATACATATACCCATCCCCAGTGGCAGTGCACTGGACACCCAGTCTCACCAGAGGGTAGTGCTTGAGAGGCAGGCGACTCCCTCTTATGAACACGAGGAATTCAACAAGATGGCAGCAGAAGAGGTGCAGGGAGACCTCAGCACTGAGGTTTTCTCAGCCTACACTGCCAGACATGCTGTCTTTACTTCTGCTAGACCTCATCCAGCTGACATTGTGGAAGCTGCCTCTTTAGCAGTGAGTCCATTGATTGACATTTATTTCCATACATTGTTTTTTACATTTAAAATGTGCTGGTAGCACTCTTGGGTGTCATATCGGAAAGTCAGTAGATTTTCAATGTAGTAATGGCAGTGATACTCCCATAAAGCCCAATATTATGAACCCCTAAACATTGCAGTTATAAGCCGTTTTAGACACATAACATGGCCTACGGGTGCTATACATGATAAGACAAAAAGTAGGCAAAATCACTGCTACAATGAATTGCCAAAATCCCAATTTCTCTCTCTTCTAATTCTTCCATTAGGCAAGCCTATCTCACTCACAAGTGTTTACCTTCATTTTTGCAGCTTCTTATTTTCATGTGAAGTGCCTTAGCCAACAGAATCTTCGTAGGATCTTTCCTTCATGAATAAAGCTGTACGAATACATGTATTGCCATTATACTCAAATGCCATTCCTCCGTATTATGCATGTGTGGTTTCATATGACCATGAGGAGCAAAAGGATGGGGCTCATACAAATATGACTAGTAATCTATGTGCCTTGAACAATGAAAAACCAGTGAGTGAAACAATAGTAAAAGTTTTTATATGATGTAGGAATGACAGTGACAGAAACAATATACATTATGTAGGCAAAGGCAGCAATAATGGCACGAAAAATAAGGAATGGTATGAAGGCAAAGGGAGGGGATGGGCATGCAACAATGGTAATCCCGTAATTAGAGGATGTAGGGAGGAGGTACACATGTTACTATTGTTGAATGTGCATCCCTTGCCTTTGCCTTCATACTGCTCCTTATTTCTCACACTATCATTGCTGCCTTTGCCTGGATACTGCATCTTGTTTTTATCATTTTAGCACTGTCATCCCTATGTCCCTCAACAACTACGTAAAATATGTTTCTACTCTTGTGTACATACAAGTAGAACACTTAGTGTGAAGTGCATTGTTACATTTTGCCATCTGCACACATATTTGGCTGATTGAGTGAGATCCTTAGAACCTACATACATGTATGACCTCCATTTATATATATGTACTCAGAGTGAACACGTGTGTATGCACAGCACTTTCTGTGGTGAGTCAGGGCGCTTCAAAGCTCATTATGGAAGTGCTGTAACAGCAGGTTTTTGTTGACTGTAGTAAAATATCCCATCGCTATCGTTTGTTATGAGATCAGCAAATTCATGGAAGGTAAGAGTGTCACATTACACGTACATTAACAGTGCAGCTGTTCATAGTACATAAAGATAATGGTGAAGATGGTGTGTGTTATACATGCACAAACTTTAAAGTGAGTTATACCCTCTAATACTGCTAGGTGAGTGAATGACATAGTGCAGTGTACAGACATGCTTGGCTATGTTCTCCTTCTAAATCAGAATGTCAGTGTGCCTATATACATGTACATGTAGTTATTGGAAGTCTGTAAATGTGTGTAGTTAATCATAAGTCAGTGAATTCCATGTCGCTATAGTTACTCAGAAAAGTGTGAATGTCATTGCATAATGCACTTACTTGAAAAGGGAATATTCATGGTAGTAGTATGTTCTCCTACGTACATTCTTCAGATGTGAATGTATAAATAATATGCTTGCCTTCTCAGTAGAAGGCTGTGTATTTGATAATCTATATGTACTACATAAAATTACTAGTTCTCAGTACTTCCAATTCCTTGGTATACTAAGGAGAGAACTGGGGACCTACAGTTGGGGTTATTTCTTTTAATGGAAGTGTAGTTCTTGATGCGTCTTGGCAGTTCCCATTCTAATTCCCACTGTGAGATCAGCAAATTCTTGCCACGTTTTTGGTAGGAGTGGGGTTATTGGTCTCTTGCACAATGTACGTACAGTTGTATAATACCTTATGCAAGAGATATGTTGCTACATTGTAATGCAATTTGCCCAGTTAGGGAATTCTGTTGTGGTGATGACGCATAAATTCTTGTGCAGTGATGGAGTTCCGCTGCAGTAGAGAGATCACATTACATCTTCCAAGTGATAAGGGACCATATGTGGTATTTCTCTAGAACGGAGCTCATACCTGCCACTTAAGAGGGAGGCTAAAGTTGAACAGGAGTGTACAATGAGACCAGGAGTACATGTGCTATCTGTTCTGGTCTTTAGGTAGTAGATTCATGTCACAAACTTAATTCAGGGAAAGCATCTATATAGATCTAAGTATGACACTAAAAGCACTGCTGTATAGAACTTCCATTACATGGTTGTGATGAAGAAATGAGGGAAGTAGTGACGGTTTACAATACCTGTATATACAACTGTACATCTCGTGTCATACGGAGTATGGATAGTTATACAAACTTATGTACATATATTGTATATATATGTTCACGAAACACTTTCCTACACTTAGTACACCTTCTTATTGTTAGGTGCTTTATGTTAGAATGGGGTTGTCATCACTGGTGCTTGTGTTTGCACTATCCCCACATGTAAATGTACAGAATCTACTGGCTCTAATATGCTTAAAAACATTTATGGCAAATGACATGAAAATATATGTCACCATAAGATTATAAACGCATTAGGGTGTTTTGCATATACATGCTAAGTTTGAGTTCACCTGTTGTAATGCTTTGGTTGAGGTGCTTTGGTTGCTTTGCCTTGATTTGTATGTGCGATTCGGTCCAGCCAGCTGAGCTGCCTCGGTAGCTCAATTGGTATTAGAATGCGAGTGTTGTGGGTTCAAATCCCACCCTAGGCTGCCAATTTTTCTTTGAAAATAACTGCTTTGGGCGAGTTGTGTTGTTTTGCTTTGTCTCTCTGTTGCGTTGTGTTGCCTTGCCTTATCTTTCTAAGCATCTCATGGATGATTAAGTCATGTACAAGAACCCACATGTGCTAACATGTACATTGTACATATGTGACATTTTGTTGTTCATATTTCTTCAATGTAGGATGTGTCCCTCCCTCTTCCCACCTATGATTTGGCTCCTTGTCTTCTGCATTGTGACCAGCTGAGCTCCCTGCAACTAGAAGGGGTGCTTTATGCATGCCAGAGACACCTCACCTTGCTTCCTGGAGGGAAACGTGCTGGTTTTTTTATTGGAGATGGAGCTGGAGTTGGAAAGGGCAGACAGGTCAGCTTAGGGTGAATGCTAAAGTGTCTGGATTGGCACCTGGGCTACTTCACTGCGCTTATTAACCCTCGGTGCACATGTGTAGTGAGGGTTACAATACTTGGTCTGTGTGTGTGTGTGTGTGTGTGTGTGTGTGTGTGTGTGTGTGTGTGTGTGTGTGTGTGTGTGGTGTGTGGTGTGTGGTGTGTGGTGTGTGGTGTGTGGTGTGTGTGTGTGTGTGTGTGTGTGTGTGTGTGTGTGTGTGTGTGTGTGTGTGTGTGTGTGCGCGTGCGTGTGCGTGTGTGTGTATGTGTTTTCATTATTGTATATCTCACCTTTTTTCATAACGTTGTGATGTGTCATGGATCACTCCCGTACATACACCTAATGTGGATGACTGTGTGTCTGTGTGCCTTCCATTCCTACAGATAGCAGCTATCATTCTGGACAATTACATCCGTGGTAGGTGCAGGCACATATGGTTCAGCGTGTCTCATGACCTCAAGATGGATGCAGAACGGTAGGTCACGTCAGTGTGTGTATGTGTTTTCAGGTACACTGTGTACATTTGCTGTTGTTTTGTTTACATTTTGCAGTACTAAGTACTGCTGTGTTAGACATCTCTGGTCGGGGGTGGAGGGAAGCTATCCTATTTTCCAGTTAATGCTGTCCCTACATTCTTCAGCGTATGTATATATTTGTGAATGAAATAATCAGACCAAGAGACTCCCAAAGCAATACAACACAACAAAATGCAACTCACCCCAAGACAGTCTTTTTCAAAGAAATAATGAACTGCCTCAGGTGGGACTCAAACCTGCATCATTATGCATTCTAGGCAGATGGTCTACCAACTGAGCTACCAAGGTAGTTCAGCTGGCTGGGTCGAATTGCACATTCAAAACAACACAACTCAAGGCAAAGCATCTCAACCTGAAGATCAGGTGAATTCAAACTTAGCTACGTATAACCTTGTTTTGGTATTCCTATATTCTTCAGTGAAAATATTATCAGTGTTTAGCTAATGTTTAGAATATATCATCAGTGCTGCTAATATCATCACTGTTTAGCTAAATATCATTAGTGTTTAGCTAATGTCATTAAAATACCATCACTGTTTAGTTACTTGCACTGTACTCTTGGTTAGACAAGTCATGTTTGTAATTTCCTATTGATAATACATTGTCAAAAGTATTTGTTGTGGAAGTTGCATTGGCAAAGGCAGCAAACGCTGTTATACACTGTTTTAGACACATAACATGGCCTACAAGTGTTTTTATATATGATAAGACTCTGTCAATTGCATACATGAAATTGCTAAAACCCCGATTTCTCCATCTCCTCCTTCTCTTCTTATTCTTCAAATTTTTAAGCACAAAATTAGTAAAAGTTTTCATCTTCAGTTTTGGATCAAACATCTTCTTATTCCCATCCCCACTGCCTTTGACCATCAGAATCTTTGTAGGACCTTTTCTAGTCAAGTCAGCACTTCTGTGTAGTCTAATGTCATTTTTGCATGAGTGTATAGTCTAATGTCATTTTTGTTATGCACGTGTGGTTTCACATGACCTAGAGACCTTGAGTAGTGAAAGGGGTTAGGCTCACACTCATGCAAGACAACAAAAATAAGTGAAGCAGGAGTAATGAATGCACTAAAGTGCAGAACCCTCGGTGCCACGCATGCGCAAATACTTGAAAAGGCACACGCTATTGAAATGCTCACATGTGGTTTCCAAAATGGCCGACTGCATACATGGCATACAATGCAGGAAGCGGTGTATCTCTGCAACGGAGCAGTTTCAGAGAAATCCACACAAATATTTTGACCTTCGTTGCCCATTGAGTATTCAAGACGAATAGACGCTCCAGAGGTGAGATCTCGATTAATGGACACACACACACACACACACACACACAGACCCAACTACAGCAAAAATGTTAAATGTTGGAGGATGTAGGGATGAGAGTGCCATAAAGTATAGGAACAAGGTGCAGTATATATGGCTTAAGACAGGGGGTGATGGCTTACAACAAAGATGATATTAACACTCAGCGCACATGCACAGGAGGGTTACAGTAGTTGGGTCTGTCTGTGTGTGCGTCCATTAAGTCACATCTCACCTCTGGAGCGTCTGTGGGTTACGCATGTTAGTATTGTTGCATGCCCTCATCCCCTGTCTTGCTGCATATATACTGCCCTCATCTCCTGTCTTGCTGCATATAAACTGCACTTGTTTCTCTACTTTTTGGCACTATCATCCCTACATCCTTCAACATTTTAATGGAAATGTTTTTACTCCCTTGTTTCACTGGTTTTTCGTTGTATACTTGCTTGCAAATACGTTTATGCGAGCCCCACCCCATTTTGCTGCTCGTGGTCATGTGAAACGCACGTGAGTAATAACGAGGAAATGGCGTTCAACTACACGGAAGTGATAGTATATCGTAGCTTTACTTGTCCAAGAGAGGTCCTACAAAGATTCCGTTGGTAAAAGGCACTGCCCACGGGAATAAGAAGCCTTTTAGTACAAAAATCAAGGTAAATACTTGTACCAATTTTGTGCTAGGCCGTTTGAAGAAGAAGAAGAAGAAGAAGAAGAAGATGGAGAAATCGTTTTTTTGCAATTTCACGTATGTCATTGTAGCGGTGTATTTTACCACCTTTGAGAGTCTTATGGTGTATAGAAACATTCGTAGGCCATGTTATGTGTCTAACAAGGCTCATAGCTGCCGCGTTCGAGAGTTCTGAGCCGTTACATTTGTTAGGGCTTAATGGGCGTGTCGGCGCCATCCCTACATATAGAGTCTACCGACTTTATGATATTGCAATGTCCATTTACTGAGTTGCAGGCATTCGATCAGCAGGGCTCTTTCACCATTTGGTTTTCGAAATTTTGCATTATGTAGCTCTCAAGCCTCTTTAGTTTAGTAATAGAGTGAAATGGAAAGGCCCCTGTGTGTCTATGCCACAAGTGATTCTTAGTTCCATAAGCTCAAGTATTACCCTTAAATACCTAGAATGCTTGCTTCGAAGGAACGAGTCATAGCACACAATGAATGCACTAAAGTGCAGAACCCTTGGCAGTGCTCATGTGCAAAATGTAAACGCGTACACATGTGCGCACGTAATAGGCTACATGTAACTAGCAAGCCAAGTGGCTCTGTACACTTACACTGCTGGAAACGGTATAGCTTTGACCACAGCAGTATGCATGCTTGTACTCCCTCATGCAGTAACCTTTGGTGCTTCGCTGTACATCGAACAGGAAAAACTGATCGTGGGTAAGCCTGAGTAATTAGCATATTGGCTCTTTCGCTTGTGTTTCACACCACAACTCTTGTTTCAGAGAAATCCCCACAATATTTTTGATGATCGTATACCACTGAGTATGTACGTTTTTTTATAGCACGATTACTCATTCGAGAAGTGAAATGTTGAGTAACAGACACACACACACACACACACACACACACACACACACACACACACACACACACACACACACACACACACACACACACACACACACACACACGCACGCACGCACACACACAGGACCAACTACAGTAACCCTCGCTGCGCATGCGTGCCGAGGGTTAATGAACATAATTCAAAGCTGTTGACAAAAGTGTATGGATATCTACATACACATGCATGTGTTTACACTAACTTATTTTGACTCCCAACTTTATTTTAGAATACTTGGGCTCCCAGCTGATTTCAAAGAGGGCGTTTTGTTTTCTACTTATGCCACACTTGTCAGCACAGTCCACAGAGGTAACTTACCAATGTTACGTTTACATATACATCTGTATATATTATGGAGTTATTAATCATGAAATATATATCACACAGTATGGAAGTACTGTGTATATAGGGATGGCCATAGGTTTTCATTGGTTGTGTTATATAAGAAAATCTGAAGTAATACTTTCACTTTGCAGTTTTCTGAGTTCTAACTTGGTCAATGTAAACATGTGGCCATAAAGTAGGTCTGGTTTAAATTGGAGTATCACACTGTATACAAGGGAGTAAAAACATTTCCATTAAAATGTTAAAGGATGTAGGGATGACAGTGCCAAAAAGTAGAGAAACAAGTGTAGTATATATATGCATCAACACAGGGAATGAGGGGACTATATTTATATGCAGCAAGACAGAGGATGAAGGCAGTATATTATATGCACCAAGACAGGGGATGAGGGCATGCAACAATAATAACATGCGTAACCCCATAATGAAAGAGATGTAGGGTTACGCATGTTATTATTGTTGCATGCCCTCATCCCCTGTCTTGGTGCATATAATATACTGCCTTCATCCTCTGTGTTGCTGCATATAAATATAGTCCCCTCATTCCCTGTGTTGCTGCATATATATAGACTACACTTGTTTCTCTACTTTTTGGCACTGTCATCCCTACATCCTTTAACATTTTAATGGAAATGTTTTTACTCCCTTGTTTCACTGTTTTTTTTGTTGTATAGAAACAGTCGTATGCCATATTATGTGTCTATAAAGCCTTTATAATAGCACCGTTCAGGAGTTCTGCGCTGTTCAATTAAGGCTTTATGGGCGTGTCGGCCCCAGCCACTTCCATAGCCAGTACGAGTGATGGAGAGCGGGGATACTAGAAAAAAAAACAGCAGATTATGGGAACAGAGTCGATCAACACCTGTAACGCAAACCGAAGTTACACTAACCGATTTGCTGCACACCTATGCTGTAGCCTCGTAGCTACCTTTCTTAGAGAGCCTGGGTACGACTATATATACTCTGAGCTCGAATACATGCACAAAATTAAAAATGGCGTACAACAGAGAGGAAGTATGTGGGCGTGGCTCTTAGTTGTACTTTATATAACCATTTTTTGGTGAAAGGCACTGCACCGGCCAAAAAGAAACCGATTTGTGCAAAAATGAAGATAAATACTTAAGCCAATTTTGAGTTATGCCTGTTTACTGAAGAAGAAGAAGAAGATGTTGGAGAAATCGGGTTTTAGCAAAATCACGCATATCATTGTAGCGATGTATTTTACCACCTTTGAGGGTCTTATTGTGTATAGAAACACTCGTAGGCCATGTTATGTTTCTAAAAGGGCTTATAGCTGCCGCGTTGGAGAGTTCTGAGCCGTTACATTTCTTAAGGCTTAATGGGCGTGTCGGCGCCATCTCTACATAGAGAGTCTACCGACTCTCTAATAATATGGCTGGGAGAGCTGTTAAACTGAAATGAATAGATTGCCTTACATTGAGTCGTATTCCAGGTAGCGTTTAGCCTACTATTAGCCTTGTTAAGAGCTTTAGAAAGCTCTGCCTTCGAAATGTTGCACAGAATACCGCTGCAATATCACTGTAGGATGCCTGTAGGTAAGCAAATAGCGCCATAACTTTTGAAGGAAGCAGTTTCAGAGAAAACCCTACATATTTTTTTATCTTGCTTCACAGGTGAGATGTGACTTAACAGACACACACACAGACCCGTAACCCTTGCTGCGCATGCGCGCCGAGGGTTAGCCAATGTATTATTAATGGCAATGCATATGGTTGTGGAGTCCAGTAACTCAACAACTGCAGTACTGACAAACATGAAAAAAAGAGATGAACTCCTCTACCCTTGCAAACAATGTCCTGTTTAACAATGTGTAAACAATCTGGAAACAACAACAAACATGTATTATTATTGGCATACAAAAGCCCAATAAAAACAGTTGTAGAAAGTATGCATGGATAATGTTTTATACCCAGATACCCATTTCACTGTTGAACATAACATCTGGTAAGCAACAACAGTACTACTCATGAAGCTACCATAGCATTACTGCCATCGACCACGCACCCACAATCATGGTCAGAGCCACACACACATGCACATGCAAGCAAATCCTTACCATCTGCTCCTCCCTCACCTGAGGAACATAACTTACCATTCATTTGCCCCTCAACTCCAGCCAGCTGCAGATCCTCAGCCAAGGACTGAAGTTGACTAGGGCACGAGTCATCACCATACAGTTTTTGTTTACGCGCATCCCAGACACCTTCAACATATTCCTTCACTAAGCTGAGTAAATCGTCAAAGTCGTATTCCCAAAACTCACATCCTAATACATATGCAGTTTTCTCTATACTATTAAGCTTGTCAAATTCTGCATATCTGTTTCCTAAAAGCTCCCGAAGCTTCTCCACAAAGGTGCCTCTAATATTACTATAGGCTGAACACTCCCAAAACACGTGAACTACACTCTCACACTCAACACCACACAACACACACTCTGACTTGCCTTCTCTACCTCTATGCCTGCCTAGCTCTTCATTCAAGCCATGTGTTCCTGACCTGAACTTAAACAAGAGCCTAGTTCCTGCATCACCAACTCCATGCAAACACCTCTTAAATTCTACTTCCTTCCCAAACCTTTTGTACATATCTAATTTTACTTTACTATTCAATCCTTCCTCAAACTGCTTACCCTCCCTTTCACTAATACTCTCCTCTATACAAGCCAAAAATGAAGCTGATGAACTCTCTCCCCTCTTAATATCCTCCACCCATTCATGCTTATCCAAACCTAAGGACACAAAGAGTTCATCAATCACTCCACCCCATGCTTTCCTTTGTCTACCTCTATGAGGCTTAGTTTTCCATTCCCGACTGAATAATTGCTTTAGGTATCTATCCTCAGGCATTAATGCTAATTTATACCACCACTTTAATTTAGCTCTATCCCTTCTATCCCTCAATGATTCTAAACCCATATCACCTCTAACTGCTTCATTACAAGTTTTAGACGAACAACCCAGAATCCTTTTAGCTCCCACCAGAATAGTGGACTCTAATCCAGCTACTTGACCCTTATTACCCTCCCAAATCTCCCCTCCATACTCTATACTAGGTCTAATCACAGAAAGAAGCAACAGCCTATGTGCAGTTAAGTTAATATCAATAACACTCTGCAACTGATTTACCTTTTTCCTGCCATTATTAATCACCTTTTTAATATGCACATCACATGCTCCGTTACTTGCAAAATCTATGCCTAAATAACAGTAACTTGAAACCTTAGGAAGCTCATGTTCTCCCCACTTCCACCTACCCTCTACTCTACCCTTAGAAAACATCACTACACTCTTACCCACATCAGCCTTTAGTCTCCACCTGTTACAGTACCTATATACAACATCAATAAGCTTCTGTAGGCTTTCCCTCAACTCACTAACACCGACAAAATCATCAGCAAACAACATTTCTCCCATCTTCTTACCATTACTAATCTCTATCCCAAGCCCAGCCTCTTCTACATCCTTTAATAAGCCATTTATAAATACTGAAAATAAAATTGGGGATAAGCTACAGCCCTGTGCCACACCTTGCTCTACCCTAAATGCAGCTGACTTCTCCCCCTCTAACAATATGGCACTTCTAGATGCTTCGTACATATTCTTAATTACACACCACATCCTCCCCTTCACACCCATATCCCATAACTTTACCCACAAACCATCACGCCACACAGTATCATAGGCTTTACGTACATCTAAAAGAAAGCATATGTATATATTTTGTCCTGCGAAGTGTCACCATTTAGTATATAAACACTAGTTTTTGTATCACCAGTCATTCCCCTGAAGAAGGTCACCGATCACCAAAAGTACTAGGGAAGTATTATTCTTATTTGACTGGTGTTTTGCGCATGGCTACCTCCGAGCCTTTACCTCAGAGACCCACGCGCAAGTCTCGGAGACTGCGAGGACAGGAGCCGCAGCAGGCCACTCCTGAGAAAGTGGTCGGGAGTGTTGCCACGCCCCCCCTCCGGCTTAGTTCGCCTGGTGATGTGTAGAGAAGTGTAATACTCGATGGCTCAGGCGTAAAGGATGAAGAGAGAGCAGATTTTCCACAAGAATTTATTATTTCATTTATTCTGTAGTCGTAAATCCACTCAGCATGGCTCCTCACTGATGTAAAGGTGTTAACAGTCGACTCTTAACAGGGTTCTGACGGCACATGATCGAGTGGTAGACAGGTCAGGTGCGAGACTCCAGTATGGGAGTACCACCTGGCTGTATATGAGAGAGAGTGGGGGGACTGATTTTTAACTGGGAGTCGTGGCTCAGTGGTTAGTGCACTGGATTTCCAGTCACTGATCCTGAGTTCGATTCCCGGTGGAAATCGGTCTTTCCTGCTCTCTTTTCATCCTTTACGCCTGAGCCATCAAGTATTACACTTCTCTACACATCACCAGGTGAACTAAGAATTTATATTTAATATAATATTGCGCGTGCTTCCAAGGCCTTCTGTGTGGCTGGACCAGTTCATCGCATATGCTTTCATTAGATGGGAGATGGGGTTAGTGCATAATACTCATAAATTAACGCGCCGAGGGTTTTGCACTTTAGTGCATTCATTATAGACACAGTAAGTGTTTGGTAGAAAGAAGTCAGTATTTGAGTTGTAGTGAGAGCTTGTTCAATTGATACACAACATGACTCTCTTTGAAAAAAATCATCACTGCAGAAGCATCACTGTTCCATAAAAACCTCAACTAGCTACATGGGGATGCAATGGCATGCCTCTGGCTATGGTTACATGTCTATATTATCTATGTTTACGTAGGTGTGAAGCTACAGAGTAATGTACATATGGTAAGGTTCTTCAACTTTAAACTTGCTGCGCAAGTGTGGTGGCACTTCACCAACTCAATCCCTGTGTATATATGCCCCCACTAACCTTCTCTGCTCCGAAGACAGGCTCGCTGAAATGGCCTTGTCTCTCGCGACTCCGGCACTGACAAACAGCCGCAATATTGAGAGCTCATGCGAAAATGTACTACATCAACATGTGCACATGATCCGTTTCCAATCCACTCCCCCTCTAGTACTACAGTTATGGGCTAATGAGGTTTATCAATGGTATCCCTGCATAGAGAGTCTACATATTGTTGCATCTGTTTCTCTACCTTATCCGTCTAGGGCTGCTGAAAAGAGACTGGTAGTGATGGCACCTGTCTTGTTAACTGCACTCTACAAGATCGTTGAACAGCCAGATGAGGTGGTTGTGCTTAAACAGCATTATAACAAACACTACATCCCATGTGTGTTTTACAATAGGAAACTAAGATGAAAGCAATGGCATACACAGGCATTGGTCTACTAGCTAAGTAAGTAAACTACATGTATATACATGAGCCAGATAAATGGTAGAAATCTTTTAAGCTGTTTGCCCTGATGACAGCTATATGTATGTACATGTATGTCTAGTTGCAGCAATGCTCTGTGATGGCCTAGACTTACATACCCTGATTCACCACACATGTGCTTACCTATGGTTTTTACATAAAACCATACTCCTTTCCAGGCACTCCCCTGCCCTTTTCTGTAAGGATCCCAATCATCTCATGCGTCTGTTCAAGGTTCTGAGTCCACTGTGGATAAAGATGTTGGTTTGGCTGTTCAGGAGTGCATGAGTCTAGTGGCCCCTGCTTATGAGGGGATGAGTGGTCAAACTACGCTGCTGTTGGAGGCAGCTCTATTGGAGAATATTTATAATGTAAGTCTTAATCTTCCTCTTGATGCATCTATTATGGAGTTCATGGAGTCCTATTTTTATTTACTTTGTATAGACAAGCCCTCAGGCAAGGTTGATGGCAGCTAAACTTGCTGGTTCTCTCTTCCCATTCAACCACGTACCCTCCAGATTTGTTTCCATGTTGGCATGTGGAGACAGGTGATATATATTAAGCACGGTAATTTAGGGAAGTACAAGCTTTTTTTCTATCATGTCAAGGAGTTGTAGCGTGAGAGCCAAGTCAACTGTGGTATCTCCTTGTCTTTGTCCTGATTACATTCTGTTTCTACAGCTCTAGCAATCCTTAAAATGTCAGAGAATGCTGTAAGTGATATACGTTGGAATTATAATATCACATCAGCCCTTCCTTCTTCTAGGGACATCTACTGAAGCCTCACATTCCAGTACTTATTCCGACCTTATTGGAATCTCTGAGTTCACTTGAGCACCAGATACAGTTCTATGCCTTGATAAGAGTGTCACTTAGAATTCATGTGGTGTTGGGTTCGAAAGCAATTTGAAGTGGCTTTATTGACAGCTACATGTACCTTGAATGTGTTGCCTTGTTTTTTTTGCTATGCTACTTTGTATGTGTGTGGGTAACAGTGTTGGTGATGGTCTTATACAGGAGTTAAATACCCTCTCTTTACGTTTTTCTGGAGAGACTGAGGTTCTTGAAAAATTGGACAGCAATAGAATGAAAGCTTCAAAACTCTCTCCAATGATGGAGACTATTAAACTGGTATGATACATACATGTATTTCAGGGCACCGGAAGAGGTTGACGCATGGGGAGGCTCATTAATATTCATTAATTGTAATACCCCGTCGCATCTCGCAGATATATACATGATGTACAGATGTGTGACGCTTGAGGAATGCAATTATTTTGCGCTACACATGCAAACGTATGATCACGAGTTCCAGTGTAACACTTAGGAATTTCACTGAACCCACGCCCTTTCAAAAACGCGTGCGTGGACAATCACGGATGGAGCTTATGCCATAGATTCGCTGAGCGAGGCTCCATACTGCATATACATCTACGTATCACTAGTAAGAGTATAAAGATGATTAGATCTATGTATTAATTTAAAATACTCTATGACGAACGGGATTCCAGTAAGACATTAATTTTGGCTGAGGTGTGTCTCATTTAATATGCATTATTCAGTACTTTTCACGAATAGTGGGGCGCCCTTAGCCGCCCCAGCCCCCCCACCCCCCGGCTCCAGCGGCCCTGTATTTACATACAGCCAATGTAGTACACAGGAAGTATAATGTAACCCTCATTCACATGTGTGCAGTGTACTCCACACATTGATGCTGATGTTCTTGGGAGCCTTGTGCCAAGATTGGTTGAAATTCTGAAATGTGGAGTTGGTCTTGGAACTAAGGTGTGCTCACATACATATATAGAATTTTAGCCCTTGGCATGCATGTGCAGCGAGGGTTACTATACTTGGTCTGTGTGTGTGTCTGGCTGTCTGACACCTCATTCAAAAGTTATGGCGTCATTTGCTTTTTGCAAAAAAACATCAGGCCTATTACAGTGATCCAGAGGTCATTCTTTCGACGGTACAGGTTTGTATAGTTATTCAAAGCCTAATGGAGTACTAAACACTACCTGCAATATGAGCTAATGAGCTTCTTAAGCCTTCTCTGTGACTGGGCCTATTTGCTGCTATTTCCCATATAGATGGAAGGCGGGGTTACAACATAAATGTCATACGCATGCACATAATTTCGTCTAGAGTTTCACACTTTAATGCATTCATTTATCACTTTTTTAGGCTGCTACAGCTCAGCTAGTTGTGTCACTCGTTCACCAAAATCACACTGACCTCACTCCATATGCAAGTGAGTGTTATACAATACATACATGTATCATGTACATGTGTATCTTAAAGCATATTTGTGAAAATTCAGGCAAGCTGCTGACAGCACTAACCACAGGACTGTTGGATCGCAGTGCAGGAGTGAGAAGAAAAATCAAGTGCCCAAGCCATCGGCCACCTAGTGAGAGTAAGTTGCACTATTAACCTTTGAGAGTAAGCCCAACAAGTAAGTTGAGCTGGGAGAACCCTTGCATGTGTGTTTGTCTCGCTGACAGTATGTATTACACAGGAATGTAGTGCATAGGGATTGCATAGGGATTGCTAGAGTTATTCCACATGAAACCAGCCTATAAAAATATCATTTAAAGTTGATTTTAACTTCTTTGATATCAAGGTCAAAAGTATGAAAAATAACTAGATCACAAAGTGTTTCTGATTTAAGAGTTTTTTAAGATGCAACAAGCTCAGAAGCAGCTGCAAGGACACTTTGATAGATCAGTCCAGGATGCTCAGCTAACTGTTATCAGTGTGTCTCTGCTTTTTCATTTTACTTCAGGTCTCCAAGATTGCTAGTATCAAGAAACTGCTTGACAAAATGAACAAGTGGTACTTTGAGAAGAATGGTGAGTTTTGTGAGTTTTTGCACATGGAAGTCAGTACCTTATTTTCTCCAATTGTAGATACTCTTGTTCAAGCTAGTGTGGCTCAAGTGTTTTTTGCCATCTCTGAGAATTCACTAGACGTAGCTAACTCTTCCATGGCTGACTTTATTCCTCTTGTATTTCTGGCAATGCATGCAACTGTTGCTGAAGAAGGTGATGTATTTTTACATATACATGTGCATATATGTATTTTCATGTATTTAGCTCTACATTTTCATTTGTACAGACTTTGAAGCTCATTGTTTTATGCAGACATACATGTACATGTAATTGTACACATGCTTTACATTGTATGTACATCGTCACTGTGTTACATGTGCTCTCCACCATCTTTCATATTGTAGATACATCCTCTAAAGCAGCCCTGAAGCAGTGGAAGGCGACATGGTCAGAGGTTGTTCCTGGAGAAGAATCGTGTGTGCGACTCTATCTTCCTCAGCTTGTGTCAGTAGCTAGTAGTGCTCTACAATCACAGTCATGGTCGATCAAGTCTCAAGGTGCTGCAGCTCTTGCTACTATTGCTGAGAAAGTGGGTATGTACATGTACTGTACAGCATGTGTGTTAGGGTGACCTCTATTCATAAACATCTTATGTATTATCAGGGATTTTAATATGGGCATAGGGCACATCCTGTGCGGAGACACAAGGTATAGCGTTGTCAGTTTTAGTGTATTTGAATATGAACAATTATCGTCTCCTATTCAGCTGCACTGTTTAGCAGGACCTTGGACACTCTCTCCACTGCTCTCACTCTGTACACATGGAGAGTACAATTGGCACTAGTGTCAACACTAAGTTCCATCTTTACTCAGTATGCTACTACCTCTGTGACTAGATAATAAAATGGGTGTCTTTTCAGATTTTGTGCCATTCGTTTAGCGATAGTGTTGGGGAAGGGAGATTTGGAGTTGGGGTACAGGGGGTATGTACATGGCATTGACCTGGCGAGGGTAGCATTATGCCGTAACAACAGCTGTGCACTTTCTAGTATGGATATGTATGCCTGGATACGAGGCTATATAGGCTCGGTCCAATTCCAGAAAGTATTTCTACATTATTCAGGCTGCCTAGTGAGGTAATCAATGATTCAGATGTAAGTATTATTGCAACCACAACTATTCCAGCTGTCTGAAAGTGCTTGGGTCAGTGTTAGTTGATCCATAGTTGAGAAAGTAATAAAAACCTTTCCATTTCTTCTTTAGGTAACCTAAAATATTCAATTCTCCGACAGAAAGCTGTGATGTGTCTTGATAAAATCACAACTAAACTCCAAGGTAGGTGGGAGAGTTCACTGTATCCAGGAGGAGCCAAACCCACATTACTATGCAGTTACAATTTCTATGAGGTCATTACTAACACTTTGCTCTTCTAGATTTAGTGGGAGGGGAGGATGTTTTGCACGTGTGAAATCCTCACAATTTGTGGCACTAACATGATAGTCCATACTAGCTCCATTTTTCTTTCCTTGCACACCTATAGAGGGAGGAAGGCAATCTAGTCTACCAGAGTCAACAGTATCAGAGATGAAGACTAGTTTAGTACAAGTCACTGACTACCAGAACAAGGCTTTAGCAGCCACTGTACTAAAAGATTGACCATGTTTTAGCTATCATCTCACATGATTGCTATATATAATTTTTATGCTAAGATGGCGAATGTATATATAAACTCAAATCCAGTAACTGAGGGGTTGGCTCAAAATGATACCAGGTTTATCATACATTGATGTGTGAAGCCAGAACTATAGCATAAATACTTTTTGACTAACACGAGAGGTATATACTGCACCAGCTAGGAGCCACTGACACTCATTTTTGCTGCAGCTGGCTGCATGTGTATGTACCCTTCAATTATGTGACCCATGCATCCTGACGGGCAAGCCTACATGTATTTAGCTTACCTCAGGTACATGCCAGGAGGTGTATAGCCAACAAGAATCAGGTAATACAAGGGAAGGAGCTCTAGCTATCCTCCCAGCACCAATTTGAAATTACATGTTGGCTAAATTAAAAAGCAAATAACTTGGGAATGGAGTGCCACAAATCATACCAACAAGGCGTAAACATACAATGAGGATAACGGCATACAACAATATGAATGTCACCTGCATTGCTCTATATATTATGTGCATTTCTTCATATGATATTTGGCACTCCCTATAAAGAATATATTGTATGCTTATAATTCGTTATGTCTTCTCTCTGTGTCTTCTCTCTCTGTCTGAGTACTTTCTTTCTTGTGTCTGGTCATATTTCTTCTTTTTCCTCAAAGTTTCTCTAACAGAGTCTTCTGAACTGTCGCTGTGTCTCCTCTTTGTTTTATCTCTGTCTGACTCACGTCTGTGACTCGACTTTTTCTTTTCAGACTTCTCTTTCTTTTTCTTACGTTTGTGTCTTTTAGTATCCTCACTCTCCCCATCTTTGCCTTGGATTCTTGCCAGTTTCCTGTACAGAGTGTGAACAGAGTGATTACAAAGACAATGAAATGCAACAATAATATGCAGATGTACATCATAACCATGTTCCTTCTGTGATCTATGTAGCCTTACTATTAGAGTAACTACTGTGTGTGGATAACCTGTTTATTGTAGTGTGCTATCATCACCTCTGCCCTACATTGCACCTTGCTTCCATGGTGTTTGTCACTACTGTCCCTACATTCTCCAACACAGTCTTTTTATGCTCATTTTTTATTGTGATCGAAGCATTAGTGCGTCACAATAATTGCATAGGTAGATGTGTGCACAAAAAAGTGGCACCTAACACTGAGGCAGGGCCACAGCCCACGTCATTAAGATGATTTTGGATCAAGGATATGCACACTACTCTTCCATCAATCTGAGATAGGCCTTTTGCTAATGAAACTAAAGAGAAATTAGTGATTTTAGCAGTAGAGGTTATAGTGAAAATATTGCATATGAAATCACCTACTTAGTTAGGGCTAATAGGGCTATTTCCATGAATACCTTAACACTTTCCTCTTTTCTTTACTGCTCATACCAGCCAGCAAGTCATGTATCTCTGTCTCCTCATCTGAGGCTACAATCTGCTGGTTGCCTGCACTTGAGTCCACAACTCTATCACACACACATTGCCTGAACATCAGTCCATCCTCCCCACTGTCCTGGCTCAGTATCATTGGTTTTACTGTAGCTTCTGTAAGTAGGAGGGTAGTAGTGATATGAACATGACTGTATACACTACAGCAGTGGACTCAAACACACACAGAGCCAAATCAATGATGGCCAATCCCGGATCCAGCAGGTATTTGCAATGCTAAATGTGCATATGTGCAGGATGTCGAAATTGATTACTGCTACACATACCTTCATCACCAGTGGTTGGCTTGAGCTTGCCAAAAAGGGGGAATTCTCTATCAGTGTTAATATGACCCCACTTTCCACACTTGATGCATTTCACATTGCGCACTGCAACTCCAAATGGCTGAGCCCCCAGACCCCCTAGCCATTGCATGCGCATTGCTCTGGGTCCACCTACTGATAATAAAGAACCCCCCCACTCCCGGGTCAGGCTACGGGCTTGCTTCTGGATCTGACTGCACCACTAAATGAAATTTGTGCAGAAGTAATGGGTAACGTTCAACACTCCAATATTTATTGTCCTGTCAAAGTATTTGTAGTTCTTGTATCGTAACAACATGCTCACATATTTTAGTATACTAGAAGCATTACTCAATACAGTTTGATGATGAGCACTATCATTTGTAAAAAGAACAAGAAATGCCCTCATATTACATAATAGTTAATGGCATTAAAAGGCAGAAATATTATAATACATCAAAGTAACATACATATGTCTCTGTTCCTTTTTCCCTTCAAATATTTACTTGTATAATATACATAGATTAAATTTAAAGATAAAGCAAATATATATGCACAACTTCATACTAAATCTACAGACAAAATAAGTAACTATTGAATAAGATACGACCATCTTTCATAATTTGTCTAAATCGTCCTTTGTCGGGAACTGACTTTCATGAAAAACACATCCTCGCTCTTCGTAGTGGTTTATCAGAGCTCCCCAGGTGTCATCATACTTTAAAAGTATCTTATTACCTGTGTGGTATTATTTTCACTCTGAGTATGCATAGATTTCATATATATCAACATACCAATCAGAAGAAGGTTTTATACCCAATAGGACTTTCAAAGTAGGCAACTGTCAACTACAACTTCATGTGTTAGTGCCAGTGAACAAAAGAAAATGGCATCCACACTAACACTTGCATGATTGCAGCCCTGGAGTTTGATGGTATTTGGAACATGTTTCGTGGTAGCTAGGCTGTTTGAAGTGAATTAACAGAAGAAATCTGTGTTTTTGCAATTTTCCGAGTGTCACTATAGCTGTGTATTTTGTACTTCAAGAGTACTATAATGCATAGAAGCAGTTGCAGAGCAGGTTGTACATCTGAAATGCTTATTAACCCTCGTCACATGCGCCGAAGGGTTACAGTACTTGGTTTGTGTGTGTGTGTGTGTGTGTGTGTGTGTGTGTGTGTGTGTGTGTGTGTGTCAGTTCGGTGAGTTTTGCCATTGCGCCCAATAAAACCCTCAAATAGGGACACCATATGAATCAGCGCCCTACGGGAAAGACTTTAAAAAAGCCATTTTTAAAATAAATGGTTAGTTCCCAAGTTACGACTATTTCCCGTTTATACAGTATCTAAAATCGGCCATTTTGTTAGGTCAGTGAGCAAGCGCAAAGGGCTACGTGCATTTAGCATAATATGCGTTTATGAAGCATAGCGGGCTACATGAAATGTGAGCTAATGTAATGCACTTCTCAAGCCTCCTCTGTGGCTTGGCCAGCTTTTCGCTTTCATGTTGCGTCAGTGAGCATGCGGAAAAGGGCTACGTGCATGCATTTTTTTATGAGAATGATGGGAAGTAATATGCGCTTGAGAAAGGTATGTACCGATTGTTGTTCAAAAGCCTGACAGGGTATTAAGCGCTACCTAAAATATAATTACAGCGAGCTTCTCAAGCCTACTCTTTGGCTGGGCCAGTTCTTACTGACTATATATCTAAAGTTTTCCATATACTTTCATTAGACAGGAGGCAGGGTTCCAATGTATAAATACATGTATAATTTTATAGCTCATTAAACGCGCCGAGGGTTTTGCACTTTATAGTGCTATTCATTATAACATCTGTGTTGGGAATTATAAGCTGTTACATTTGTTAAGGCTAATGGGCGTGTTAGCACCATCCCTACACCGACTGCAATAAAGTACACAAATTATACATTAATTTTTACAGTAATTGTGCACTGATAGCAGGTACATGTTTGTTTGTAACAAGTTAGTTACATTGACGTCAGTGTATGGATTAGGCCTTCCACCCTTGGTCACACATCAACAACCTACACCTCAGTATGTAATGTATATATGTGTGAACCAGTACATGCTATACAACTTACAGGTACTTTTCATTCCTTACCAACAATAATAAGTCCATATTTACTCCGTGTAATGCCAACATTGATCTGATGTTCATCTGTTAAAAAACCCAAGTTCTCTAGAAGCCAAGATTGGTCAGGCTGTACAAGGTCTTCATTTACAATCTCAGCAAGAGGTTGAGAACGTACAGTTGACAAAATTACTATTCCATATTCATCACCTATAGTTGCAAGAGAGCAATAAATCAGAGAAGGAACAGCTAAGTTGGTGGATTCAATATTTAATTCATTTCACATTGAACTAGGTAATATAAGACACTTGTTTATTAAGGCTGAAATGCTAATTTAAAAAGCACCTTGACTCTCAGTAATGGTAGCCACTGTCAGCCCATCTGTATTAAGTAAACCGGCATCATTGGCTAGCTTCTTTATGCAATCCTTTTGAGCTCTGTATGGTGTCATTAGAGCTATCTCACTCAGTTTTGCTTTGTACACTTGGTGAATAACCCTTGCTATTAGTACCTAGAAAAAGAGGATCATAAGTACATAGCACCAAAAAAATTATTTCCATGGCTATCCATCCATGCTTCATCATGAGCTCATACGCACATTACTAGTTACTCAAGATAGGTACTTACAACTTTTTCTGCCTCCCTTGGGTTAAATTTTGATCTTCCCACTTGTGTTTCTTCTTCACTCACAATGTCACAAAAGATTATAGGGTACTTGCTACCTTTAGGATTAGTTGGCCAGAATGGGAAATTGCTCTCTTGATTTGTTCGCTTAATTACACGATGGTCAGTTTTAAGCTGTCCATTGTAAAAGTGCTTTGATGGAAACTTGCATATCTCTTCATGCTGAAAATCATAATTGTACAGGAGTAAATGGTGTATGATGTAGAAATGGCAGTGACAAAAAACAGTATATCAGAGAGTCGGCAGTGCCAAAAAAACAGTATATCAGATACCGACTCTCTATGTAGGGATGGCACCGACACACCCATTAAGCCTTAACAAAAGTAACGGCTCAGAACTCTTGAACGCAGCAGCTATGAGCCCATTTAGACACATAACATGGCCTACGAGTGTTTCTATACACGATAAGACTTTAAAAGATGGTAAAATACACCGCTACAATGACATACGTGAAATTGCAAAAACCCAATTTCTCCATCTTCTTCTTCATCTTCCTCTTCGTCACCCCTCTTCGACGAGTAAAGCCATGATATACTAGCACTTCCATGTAGTTGAACGCCATTTCCTCGTTATTACTCACGTGCATTTCACATGACCATGAGCAGCAAAATGGGTGGGGCTCGCACACACGCAAAGAGCATTGTATTTGTGAGCAAGTCTACAATGAAAAGGCAGTGAAACAAGAAAATAAATGTTGAAGGATGTAGAGATGACAGTGCCAAAAAGTAGGAAACCACGTGCAGTATATATGCAGCAAGACAGGGGATGAGGGCAGTATATATGCAGCAAGACAGGGGATGATGGCATGCAACAATAATAACATGCATATTTAACCACACCCCCTACATCCTTTATTATGGGGTTACGCATGTTAGTATTGTTGCATGCCCTCATCCCCTGTCTTGCTGCATATTTACTGCCCTCATCCCCTGTCTTACTGCATTTATACTGCACTGTTTCCTACTTTTTAGCACTGTCATCCCAACATCTTTCAACATTTTTTTAAATGTTTTTACTCCCTTACATATATGCAGCAAGACATGGGATATATGGGGTATTTTACCTCCCAACATGCACAAGCAGAGTAGCTAGTAATTGTCAGCGACTTCTACATCCTGTCTATTACGAATTGACCCAGTAGGCAATGCAGTCAAGGAGCACAATTCGCATGCGATCGTGTCTGTGGGCCACACCCCTTTCAATTACAGATGATCACATGAGAGTATGAGGAAATGGCGTCCAGCTTCAGATCAACCTTTCAAAGCAGGACTAAACTTGCAAAATCATTACATTCTGAGAAAACTGTGAGAAGTTTGTGGCTAGCCAATGCAAAGATAGCTAGTTACACACACAACATAAGCCTGAGGTAAATGGGTAGCTTTACTTACACAATGACTGACTCTGAACACATAGGTAAATATGGCACAATTGTATACGAAAGGCAGTTGCCACTAACCTCCTTACCATGCGGTATTGTATATTTAACATGAGAACTTTGGTTTCCCGAGACTTTGCATATCTTTCAAAAAGTGAGGTAGTTAGTCCATTTTCTCTGGCTGGCTTGTATTCAATCACTGGCTGCAGCTGTTTGTGATCTCCAAGCAGAATAACATGCTCACATAAGCTCATTGGTACAATAGTTTCTGGTTCACTTGCCATTCCACTCTCATCAATAATACACTGGAGTAACCTCAAGTTCACAATTCGCATGCTGGCAGCTTCATTACATGTACATAGAACAATGTCAAAGTTATCTATCAGGACATTTTGTTCAGCATCATTGACAAGTGCTTTCCACTCATGATACTTTTTAGCACCTGAAATATGCCCTTGCTTGTATTCATCACTAAACATCCTCTCCATTTCCCTCAATTCTGCATTTTGGGGGTCATCACGAATAATGCAGTGAAGAGCATATTTACGTGCCCATTGTGGCTGCCTGTATTCTGATTCTGAGATTTGGAATGTCTCTTTCTCAGTGTGTGGACCAGGGAACTCCCTTCTCTCAACTGCATGCCCATATATTCTCAAAATCTTTACATTTGTTGGTTTTTTAGACAGAAGATGAAGATTTCCTATTGGAAGTAGTATTACAAACATACACAAAGCAGAACACATGTTGTGTAGTAGTTACCAATTGTGGAATGGTAGAGATGGCACTGACATGCCCATCAGCCTTAACAAATACAACGGGTATGAACCCCCGGACGTGGAAGTTATAAGCCATTTCAGACACACAACCTGCTCTGCGAGTGCTTCTATACAGCTATAGTGATATTCAGAAAATTGCAAAAATGCCAATTTGTTCACTACTTCTTTCTCTTCTTCTTCTTCTTCTTCTCAAATGCCTAGCATGAAACTGGCATTAGCTAATTCTTTTATGAAAAACATTTATATTGGAGCGTATATGATATGTTAGTTTTGGGTAGACTACGTTGCTACTTTGTGTCTGTTTTACAGCTAACTGTTGTGGGCAACTGGACCCGCTGTTGTACTCAGTAGGCAATACTTGTACAAGATATATAGGATGTAGGAGACACTGACTATTGCTAGCTATCCTGCTTGTAGGTATGCAAGGAACTCTGCCTGAAAATCGTATGTTTATACACATGTTGCTACACACAGTAAAAACCAGTGAACAAGAGTAAACCATTTCAGTAAAATGTTGAAAAATGTAGGGATGAAAGTGCCCATAGAAACAAGGTCCAGCTTTCAGGCAAAGGCAGGAGATGATAGCATGCAACAATATCAACATGCGTAACCCCATATCCCTACATTAATGTGGTGCCATCTATGACAGACACCTGTGGCTCTAACCTTCATCATTCTGATGGGTTGTATTGGAGGTATTGTGCAGTGGTCATAATTTCTGCTGGGGGGTAGGTACGTGCCTCCTATTTAGACATCCCCTGTTATTACTGCCTAATTAGGCCCAGTAAGCATACCCTCCTGCTTAGGCTGCCCCTGTAATTATTGCCTACCCTCCCTCCCGCCCCACTAATTTAGCCTTATTGACCGATGGACTTTGACCCTTTGATAATGTGACCCTCATTTTCTTGCACCTAAGCATGGGACCTACAGCTGCACAGCAGACTCTATTACCCTTTGATCCCTGCACGAAGGCCACATCCAAGGATGGGCAAAAGAAAGAGTGAAGAGAGCAATATAGAGCCATACAAATCAGCCACATAGGCTGGCAACAAAGTAGCCCCAGAGGGGAATTGAGAGCCAGAAGGGTAGGAGAGGAAGGAAAAAGAACAGGTGTTAGGTAATACGAGAGTGATGAGGGAAGAGATTAGGGATAGAGCTGATGGTGCTGCCAGCAACAGAAACCAGAATGAGCCAAGGAGATCTCAGGTTGTAGTAATAGCAGCTGAAGCCATGCAACACCAAGAGTCAGGTTATGTAGCTGCTATTAGCCAAATAGTCCACTGTGATTGCTGAGCCACGTGGAAGTTACGCATGTGTATTGCATGATGTTGTGCATGCTCCTGCCCATGTATGGCCTCCCTTGTCTATGCCTGTAGGGGGGGCCTTGCAGATGGCCAGCACAGCCCTGGCAGTTTGCCTTGCCTGCCTACGTGGGAGGACCCTCCCGTCCCACTTGCACCTACCCAATGTCCCCCATTCACTTGTATTAAGCATCATTCTGTAAATAATAAAACGGTTACGATTGTGCATGCTATCATCCCCTGCCTTTGACTGCATGCCACACCTTGTTTCTGCACTTCCATCCCTACATCCTTCAACAGTTTACAGAAATTGTATTTTATATGTTAATCAGTGTGTGGGTAAACATTTAATATGGAGAAACTGTAAATGAACACAAGGCACTATGACATACCCATAAACCTTTACCCTAAACTACCTGTTCCCAAAATGTGGAATCATATTGAATATGATATTATCCAGTTATATTTTGCCCATATTGAGCTTGAGAAATATTATGACCTTCAGATCATAATATTCCGTAAAATTACAGAACTCACTGAGGACCACATCAACTGCTTTATTAGTAGGAGCACAGTACAAAACACACCCATCCAATCCACTCATTCTATTGGACATGGCCAGCGTATAGGCAATGTGTGCACCTGTTTCACTCTTTCCTGTACCTAAAATACAGAGAAAATCGGAATACTTGGTGCCACACACAGACTGAGTTAGACTCCCAAATGCAAGCCCTCATTCTCATCACAGGAACCTTCCTGCATGAATACAGGAAACAGCTGGCATCGAGATGTCCCTCAAAACTCTGCGCACACACCAAGTTCACACTGTATAAGTCTGTGGTGGGACCAATTCTAAAATGGGAAAGTTGGTTTTTACTTTGGTTCCACCATGGACTTATACGGTGTGAGCGCAGTGTGCACATGGAGTTTTGACGGTGTAAACATGGACAGCTTGATGCCGGCTGTTTCCTGTATTCATGCAGGAAGGCTCCTGTGTACATTGGTCACATGACATCACAAATATTTCCTTGTTATTATGCATGTGTGGTTTCATGTGACCATGAGCAGCAAAAAGATGGCAATGCCATTGTCCTTTAACATTTTGTGTTATTCTTGTAAATTAAGGGGCTCCCTTGATCAATGTGATTGAGGACGGGTCCTGTGCATAGTATGTTTGGCAATGCCATTTATCATCATTAGTACATCACTATGTCACAATGCTTCTAAAATACACACAGACATCACACTGGACAATATTCACACCTGGTGGCCCTTGAATAAGTTGAAACCGCCTTCTCAGTGACAGTTTCACTGCCTCAAGTTGACTGGAGTTCAATGGCTTATTATGTGACCATAATGTTGTGGTCAGATCATCAGTTGTCAGGGGTTCAAGATTCACAACATGCTTTGGAGGCACTAATAAAAAGGTATATATAGGTAAAATGTTCATTACATAAGCTACGTATGAAGAAAGCAAAAATTTCCATCTATGCACACATGTTTAAGTAATATTTCCAATTTAAATCTCAAAAGGAAATTTGTGTAGGTACGTAATTATCATCAACACTTACACAGAATACTTACATTTTCCAAAGAGGATATTGTCATCTTTTCCCCTTGCCACAGCCTTCAGCAGTTCACTAACTTTGGTCTTGTGTTTCAAACTTAGCAAAACTTTGTAGACCCGCCTAATGAATAAAAGAGGGCTATTTTCATACGGACATAGACATGACAACCATCAACATGATTAAAGTGAACCTCATCTCATCACTTTTACCACTCCAACTGTTGTATTTGTACATTTCAACTACAATACCTCATCAACCGGATGTATTTTTCAGTTCTGAGGGTGTCCAAGAGAGATCCCACTTTATCAGAGTCGGTAGACTCTATGTAGGGACAGCTGACATGACATGCCCGTTTTTCTATATAGAATGGCCCAGAACCAAATGTGGCAGTTACAAGCCCTTTTAGACGTATACACGTATTCTGCTTCTATACCCACTAAGACATTCAAAGTATGCAAAATCCACCGTTACAATGACATACTGAAATTGGTCAACCGCCGATTTGTTCATCTTCTTGTTCAGTTCAAACGACTTACCACAAACTTGGCATAAGTTGTCCTTGCGTGCATAACAAAGTCTTTGTATCTACACATGCAGCTGTGTAAATCGAAATATTTCCTTATTTGTTGTAAGCCATTTTCTATTTATACACGTGTATTGCACACACACATATGTATAAGGGGTGGGGCTCAAACGTACGAGAATAAGAAAGAGTGGCTCATGCCTACGCATTTGCACAATGAAAAAACCAGTGGAACAAATGTAAAAACATTTTTCATATAAAATGAAAATGTAGGGAGGGGGTGCATGTTCATGCCATCATCCCCTGCTTTGCTGCATAGATGCTTCCTCATTTCTATACTTTTTGGCACTTCAATCCCTAAATGCTTCATCATTTTATAAATTTTTGACACTTGTTACTTTTGCTTAGACTTGCAGTAAAAATGTATGCACTGATCTCAGAGGCTTTTTATACTTACTGATATGATGGGCTCATAGATATTATTTCTATTTCACAACTGTCATTAATGAGGGGCTTTATCCTTTCTGATAGCCTACATTGATCTTTACCAACACTTTTCAGAGAGAATATTTTAGGTGGTTTGTATTCATCATCTCCAACACTCCTCAGAGAGAATTTTTCAGGTGGTTTGCATTCATCACCTCTATGTTCAGCTACAACCATATGGAACACTGCTCGAACATTACTGTCCTTACGAGTACCATACCGAACACACATTAGATCACCAACATGAACCTTCAAAAAGGGTGACAATTCTGCTGGAGCGGGTATAACAAGGGTAATAAAGTTTTTTGGTTCATAATGTGCTTCATCAATTCTTTCTGGAACAACCAATTCTGGCCATTTCAATTTGACATCACGGATAATTGCAGTACGTTTGTCATTAACACTTCTTTCTGCTGCTTCAGCTAATACAACCTTTTCCCAGAGACTAACATATTCATCTAGATCAGAGTAATGTGGTTTTGAGGCATTAACAAGGTATGAATCAGAGAAGCATTCCGCTGGATGAGCATTATGTTGTAGACAAATGTGAAAAAAAGGAGTGATTTCAATTAATTGTAGTTGAGGGGAAAGAATAGCTTCCCGAGATGACCACGTCATCCATACTTTTACCACATCATTTAAATCCATTTGACATTTCACATTGCACATTACAATTGGTGAGTCTATTTGATCCTGAGCCTCACTTAACGGCTTTGGACCTGGAGTTGTTAAACTATTGACAACACGTTCAATTTCTGTAAAATCCTCTTCTGATGGATTCTGTAGGAAATTCATTGAGCACTTCCAGTTATCAGGTAATATTGCTCTTGCATAAGGAGGAACTTCTACATTAATAGAAACTGATTTCAACATTCCTGATTCCAATTTTACAAACAAGTTCATGGAAACCTGTTGTGTATTTTGTGCTGTATCTTGATGGGACGAGGGAAGAGATAAATCTGCGCAATTGTAAGGAAAGGAGGATTGATCATCTAATGACAAAACCTTTACTTTCCAGGAGTAAGTAGCACTATATGGTGCATCATGTGGTAACCACCCTTCTGAAACTGTTTGTAGCTCCCTACACTTCAAGTGCCTAACTTTAAACTGCTTTTGCTTTGCAGGAATTATTCCATTAACTTTACTCAATAAAGCAATTTCAATATCAGTCCTTGTGTTTCTTGTTACAACAGCCTCGTATACTTCACTAGACTGAGTATATTCCACTGCTAACATTAGTGTTTTCATTTTCTTTTCAAAACTCTTAGCATTTTGAACAGCACCATTTAGAGTATGACACATTAATGCTATGTCATCATGTTTATAGGGACATTCTTCTCTGTTTATTAGAGATTTCAACATTCTTTGGACAATAATATCAGCATACCTCCTCAAGGGAGAGGTAAAGTGTGTATAGCTTGGTAGATTCAAGCTATAATGGCAATATGTTGATGGATCCATTTCCACTGTAGTAGGTATATATTCAGCTTTCTGCTGTATTCTACGTAAGTGACTGGATGAAGTGGATAGTTGTGGAAAAAGTGAGTGTTCTGTAAGTAAATTCATCAGCAAATTGGTATTCTTTGCTCTGAGAGCCTCTGAGAGTAGAAGTAAAGCATTTGGTGTTACTAAAATAGCTGGCAATGACTGCTGGATAAAATCTGAGAGTGTATAGGACTGGCTAGAGGCAGCTGCAACCTCTTCAGCATTTGGAGGGTTCTGTTTCCTTAGTAGTGCACATTCTGGATATGCAGAAAGAAGTTCCCTTGCTATAGCACTGTTTGCCCATATCATCATCTCTTCAACCATCAAATACATTTTCCAACAATCCTGCTCATTTTGATCATCCATTTCATAACTCAGGGCTGCAAGGCTCCCAAGTCTATCAATTCTTAACCTCATCGCTACCTTGAACAGAATTTCTAATGTTTCTTTCAGAGATGGCTGTCCATGGGCACTGTCATAATCTCTCATGCACTGGTAGATTTCTTGATACCTTGAACACTCTAGACTTCCATCCATTATATCTTGAGCACTTTTATAAGAGAGCTTTGCACATGATTTTATTTGAGATTCTTTGAATTCTACCTCTTCTGCAATGGCAATACTTCCTTCATTGATAACAACATTCACTGAGACTGTCATAACATCACATATCTGATATGGCTGGAGTGATAACTTTGATCGAGTTTCGGCAGGTAACATATTCATGACCCTTTTCACACCATATACTGATACTCCATAAGCAGCAGCTTTCTTGTCAACTTCTGTATCCCTAGGAATCTCCTTTGTTGTGTTCACTATATGAACAGCTAGCTGGTAAGAACCATTTTTTTCAGTTAATGATATAGCATCATCCAGGTTCACAGCATCTTCAGGGTCTATAGTGAATGCTCGAGTGTCAATGTCACACTCATTAGGAAGGTACTGTACTGTTATATGTTGATCATTTTTATAAGAGTCTTCTTTATCATAGTGCACATTGTGTTCAATCATTAGAAGTCTCTCAGCATGAAAAAATGAACATCCTTTTGGTAGAGCATGTACAACCACTCCTAGTGGGAAGCGAAACTTAGGATTCCAGAGTAATATTCTAACAACAAAGAGCAGGTCTTGAGCAATAGTGTGGGGGATTACATTTTTAATTTCAGGTATGTTACCCTCCAACAGTGAATTGGGTTCAAAAATCACCACATCTTTTGACTGAAGTTCAGCATCAATGCTACATTTGTCTTTCCTCTCCAGAAGATTCTTTGACAATTTAGGAAGATTTGAAATAATTCGGTACCTCTTGTCAATGGGACAAAACAAAACTGGATTGTATCTGTGAGCTTTGCACACTATGTTCTGTTTGTGGCATTCCTTGATGACCTTAATTATCCTACCTTTGCATGCAGACTGAGGAAGTTTTGAAAACACAGCAACTTCTACCACATCCTCATGAAATGCCCCCTTTATATTTCCCATTCCCTTTAGCTGAACAACTCTTTTGCTTGTGTCCAGTGGAATAGCTTCACCTTTTGAAAAGGAAAACATATTTAACCTGCAAGGATATGTCTCAACACTACCTTCAGATACATCTTCAGATTCATCTTCAGCTACTGTCTCAGATTTTGTTGTACTTGATGAATGACTCATATTCCATGATAGGGTACCATTAACTCGGGTAAGTTTCAACTTGGAATGGCGGCATTCTGGAATGCTCTCAAATTTCTTTTTGTAGGCAGATAACACAGTATCCTTGGATAATTGGTTTCCATAAAAGGTACTGCCACTTGACTGTGTCTCCCTTTCAGTGGGAGAGAAAACACGCTGGTACAATAGTTTAGTGAAATTCTCCACCTCATCCTTTTTTACTCCCTTGGGAAGATGAAAAGACCTACATTCAATGCATCTTCTAATGTATTCTTTCCAGCATTGAAAACGTCTGTCTTGTAGATTCATTTGGCACATCTTCTCTTCCTTATCCAGTAGCTGTAAGGGGTTTCCAACTGCAACAACCAAATAACGTGCTCTTGTCACTACTGCGTTAAAGACATAACGGTTTATAATGGTTTTGGTCAAATTTTTGGGGACTCCCTTTTCATCTGTTGTTTCACATGTACCTAAAAACACTGCCATGAATTCACAACCTGGAGTAAAAGACATTAACCAAGCTTTCAAAACAGTCATTTTTATTATTGAACAAGAATAAAATATTACTAAATGTATGTACACAGGGATATGGGTTACAGATGTTATGCATGTTGTCATCCCTGCATAGATCTACTGCACCTTGTTTGTTTGATTTTAGGCACTTTCATCTCTACATTTTTGTGTTCACACTTATTAGACTAGTTTTTAATGTGCAAGCTGCCTATTTTGCTAACATGCTGGAGTCCCACTCTCTTTCTGCTGAGCATAAAACTGTGTAATGTGCATGTGCATGACTATAATATCGCTTCAAACAAATAAGGGATTTTCTTATAGTTGTGTTCAAAATTACAAAGAATCTGTTGCTAAAAGATCATGGATGCAAGGAAAAAGGATGTTATAATCAAGGCGAATACTTACGTATGTATGCCAAATTTGGGGCAGGCTATTTGAAGAAGATGAATAATCAATGTTTGTACAATTTTCTTCCAAGTGTCACTGTAACTGTGTATTTTATGTACTTTGAGAGTATTCTCATGTATAGAAGTACTTGCAGAGCAGGTTGTGTCTAAAAGGCTTTTATAAAGGAAGTAAAAACATTTCCATTAAAATGCTGAAGGATGTAGGGATGACAGTGCCAAAAAGTAGAGAAACAAGTGCAGTACATATGCAGCCAGACAGGGGATGAGGCAACATATATGCAGCAAGACAGGGGATGAGGGCATGCAACAATAATAACATGCGTAACCCCTGTCTTGCTGCATATATGTTGCCTCATCCCTTGTCTGGCTGCATATGTACTGCACTTGTTTCTCTACTTTTTGGCACTGTCATCCCTACATCCTTCAACATTTTAATGGAAATGTTTTTACTTCCTTGTTTCACTGGTTTTTCGTTGCATACAGGGGCGCCGGAAGCTGTAAAGCATTGGTCCCGCGAAATGTACGGGATAATTAATAATTCATAGTTTTCTGCGCATGAGCAAGCTCACACGCGTAGCTCGGCACGTGTAAGTACTTTAGGTCTGACCCAATTCATAAAACTAATGCTACGAGTGCACATGCGCGTCGGTTTCAGAGCGAATAATGTTATGAATATATAATAAGCAGCGTCAACATTGGTCCCGCAGTCGCGGGACCTGCGGTACCGGCTCCGGCGCCCCTGGCATACTCGCTTGCAAATATAATGCTTAGGCGAGCCCCACTCATTTTGCTGCTCGTGGTCATGTGGTATGCACGTGTGTAATAACGAGGAAATGGCGTTCAACTACGCGGAAGTGCTAGTAGATTCTTGCTGTTCTCGTTCAAGAAGGATCCTAAGAAGATTCTGATGGCCAAGGATCATGCATGGGAGAGAAATAAGCCGTTTTATGCCAAAACTAAGGTGAGCGGGTTTGCCAATTTTGAGGCAGGCCGTTTGATAAAGAAGATGGAGAATCGGCAGTTTAAGCAATTTTCTGTAAGTCACTGGAGCGGCGTATTTTACGTACTTTGAGAGTTTTACTGTGTATAAAAACACTCGTAGGCCATGTTATGTGTCTGAAAAGGCTTATAACTGCCCCGTTCGAGAGATCTGAGCCGTTTCATTTGTTAAGGCTAATGGGCATGTCGGTGCCATCCCTACATATAGAGTCTACCGACTCTATGATAACTGCACCATTTGGGAGTTTGGATGTGTTTGTATGTCAACGGCTAATGGGTGTAAATGGGTGTATCAGTGCCATCTGTACATATAGAGATACTACTACTTTTTTCAATCCAGACTTTATTCTCTAAATTATGAATAGATCTAGCCCATCTTACCACTTATTGTCATTTCAATAAATTTACCTTGAATTTCATACGCCTTTAGCACATCTACTCCACTATGTTTTGACTTTATCTTTTTTGCAATCACACACTTCTGCAGATGGATAAGAGTGCATATCCTATGTAAGTTACATGACGCATGTACATTGTACACTTTTGCACAAAAATGGGAGGTTACACATTAGCATTCATGCAAGATACATACAATGAAAATCTAGTGAAATAAAAACACTGAGGTGCAAACCCTTGGCGCCAAAACTCAAGACAACAGAAAATAGTGTACATTGCACTTGCTTCTCAAATATGTGGTATTTTCGCCCCTAGATTTTTTAGTCTTTACAGTACTCAACATATGAGGGAGTTGGTAGACTCTCTATGTAGGGATGGCTGCAGGCTTATCCATTAGCTTCAAGTAAGAACTCCCGAAACTGAAGTTATAAGCCTTTTTGGCACACACAACATGACCTGTTGTGACATAACCTGCTGTGACCTAAGTGTTTCTAAACACAATAAGACTCTCAGAATAGGTGAAGTGACTGTTACAAAGCTCTTACGTTAAAACTTCAATTTCTCCATATTCTTCTTCCTCTTCTTCTTCCTCTTTTCTTTTCAAATGGCCTAGCACATATTCACCTTTATTTTTGTACCAAACAAGTTTTTATTCCTATCCAACCACCAGAATCTTAGTAGGGGTTTTCCTAAACAAGAATAATACTTATGTGTAGTTGATTGCCATTTCCTTGTTTTTATGCACATATGGCTCATGTGAATATGAGCTGTGAGAGGGGTGGGGCTTGCATACATGCAGGAGAAATGCATTTTGCAAGGGAGTATACAATGAAATGTTGGAGGATGTAGGGATAGAAGTGTCAATAACTGTAGGAACAAGGTGCACTATATATCCACAAGAGAGGGGATGATGGCATACATATTAATAACATGCATAGCCCCTCCCTACATCTTGTTCCCCGGTCTTGAGGCATATATACTGCACGTTGCTCCTACACTTTTGGGACTTCCATCCCTACATCTTCAGCATTAAAATGATTTCATTCTGTGTAATACACCAAGCCATAATCAGAAAATAAGATTACTTGAGCAGCAGATGGAGTCATTATACAAATTTTGCTGGGATCATCTGGATCATCCCTCTTTTCCCATACTGCTGGCCAAGAGTCCCGGCAGGTGTACTTTTGAACTTCATTAACCAGTATTTTAGCTTCATTTTCATCTGTACTCTTGCAATTAGCAGATGAAAGGTTCTTGATACTAGAACACACAAATACAAGTGGAAAAGGAGCTTTTGGATGGGCCACAGTATCAGAAACATTGCATTGCAACGTAGAGCAATAAAAGAGTGAAGAGGGAAGCATGAGTAGACCACTGTGTGATCTGTAGTTGCATAAGAGAGAAAATGAACAGGTAGTTTCTCCAATTTCATTATACTTTTGATGGAGTCGTTGGAGCAAGGAAGTAGAGAGACCATATCTTCGTGCCTCATCACCAAGAACCAATAGATCTGGGTCAACCTGTAACAGTTACAAGAGTAATGACAAATTGTTAAAGATGTAGAGATGACAGGGCAAAACTCTTTAATAAGGGATGTGCATGTTACTAGAGAATCAGTAGACGCTCTAGGGTCGGTGCACACAGTGAGTATGCTGGTTATGTGATACAGACATATCTAACTGAATGGGTTGGAGACGGAGAAATATACTTTATGTACATGGCTACATACATTCGTAGGCTTGAGATTAAATCTATACTGCATGCATATCCTAATAAAGCACTTTTTAGGGTAATATTTACATACATATAATGCGTATATGATAGATTTGTAAAAGTGCTTGTAAACAATTACCTGGCAATGGTCACCAGCAAGAACAATTCTTGTTTGAATTTCTGCCAGTTGAAGTGGAATAATTGCCTCAGTTTCCCTTGTTTGGGCAGCTTCATCAATGAAAATATGAGTAAGGCCTTTGAGGCTTTTCAGATGACAGGATAATCCCAATGTACAGACAATTACTTGAGGAGTTAAAGAAATGGCTCTTTTCGAACTAACATAGTACCCTGGATACTTCGCTTTTATCTTAGAACAGTATGTAGTAGTTGCAATACGTACAATCTTTACACTACTGAAAAACGTTTTTTCCTCTTGTAAATAGCCAAAATAATGGATAAAAGTGTCAGCAGAAACCTGATGGTGAGTACATATAAGTATACGAGATTTTATGTTTTGTCTTAGCAGTTCGTATGTTGCTCGAGCTAAGACACGTGTTTTTCCTGTTCCAAATGGGCCAGCTATAATGACTGGGTTATCTCTCTGATTTAGGATTGCTGTTAATGCCTGCATCTGCCCTGAAGAATCCAAGTACAAACTTTTATTTCTTGCTATCATGGGCTTAAATTGTTGAGGGTTGCTGTTAGCTCTTTCCTTTGGTAAGAGTCTCTCTAATACATGGGGTGCAAGGGCATCTAATGCTTCATGTTGGCGATGGAAGTAGGAGTGTTTGAGCTCAAACATGACATAACAATCAAAGCTAATATCTTTTGAACCCTGCTTTTCCCACTTTTTAAAACTACTCAATTTCTCTGCAATTCCAATTGGTATGGCCTCTTCTTCTGCATGCATTCCAGATTCTATAAAGTTCACATGGACTCTTTTCCCATCAAGTGCAAGATATGCTGCTTCAGCAGCTTGTTTAGCATATGATATTACATCATCATCATCATCATCATTGGCATTACTTATTGTTCCATAGCAATTATACTGAATGTTGTGAGTGTTAAGCCAAGGGGGGGTTTCCCTCCTTGTGCATATTGGTTGCTTTTCAAAAATCTTAACATGATATCTTCCATTGCACCTACAGAGATAATGAATGTCACAGTAATCATTACCCACAGAACACATGTGCAAGTAGGGGTAAGAAATGTTTTATCAGTCAGTTTGTTAGGGGGTAAAAATATTGAATATCTTATGCTTAAGTCACTTTCTGGCCAAAATGTACTTCCCTTCTGAGGTCAGAGGTTCTGCCCATATGACTCTATATGGTGTGAGATTTTAAATGTCCAAAGTTAGTGTTATTTGCTCTGCCTACCAAAATTGACAAGTGCATGTTACGTAAAGTGCAGTGGGTATGAAATGCCCTAGTTCCTAAAGCAGTTCAGTGGGTAGGTTGCATGCATTTCTTCAGTTGTTAGCATGATGTTTATACATATGGTAATCATGCAACAAATTGTATAAAGAGCCTTTTGTAGAGGATCTTCCAAGGAGTACAGATTTGCCATGCAGGGAATACAAATTATTAACCCTTGGCGCGCATGCGCAGCGAGGGTTACGGTAGTCGTCTGTGTGTGTGTGTGTGTGTGTGTGTGTGTGTGTGTGTGTGTGTGTGTGTGTGTGTGTGTGTGTGTGTGTGTCTGTTACTCAACATCTCACTTCTTGAATGAGTGATCGTGCTATAAAGAAACATACATACTCAATGGCATACGATCGTCAAAAGTATTGTGTGGATTCTTCTGAAACACCTGCATTCAAGAGTTATGGCGTGAAACACAAGCAAAAGAGCCAATATGCTAATTAGGTCCAGCTACTCTGGCTTACCCACGATCAGTTCGCAATGTACAGCAAAGGGAACCCCAGCAAAGCATCAGAGGTTACTGCATGAGGGAAGTACAAGCACGCGAACTGCTCTGGTCAAAGCTATAGCACTTCCAGCAGTCTAGTGTGTACAGAGCTGCTTGCTAGTTATTATGCGCATGTGCGCACGTGAGGCGGAGTTCTACGTATATGCATGCGCAATATCCTGTTTGTATAACATGCCGAGGGTTCTGCACTTTAGTGCATTCATTCTTATAGCAAGGCTTTCTTTCTCTTGCATGCATGATTCTGGACCAAGAGAATGTCTATATATATCTCCATGTGCAAGTGAGTATATCAAGCTAATACTTTAGTCTTTGATTTGTTGGTATTTATGTATGGAAAATGGAATAATGAGAATAGTCTAGTACACAACATTCCTTGGCCTCTCAGTATTCTGAGTCTCACACCTATGGTCATTGACTAGTCTCTAATCTCTGTGACTTTATCTTACGGTAAAGGCAAGCATTTGGGACCCATACCTGGATAGTCGTCAGGTAAAATACTGTGGCCACTAGACATGTATGAAAGTATTCACCTATTAGCAAGGATAGACATGTGTTCTTTTTCCTCCCAGCAGAGTAGGTGATGAAAGGACTCCTGGTAGTTGTCCACAGTTAATGTATATGGTGTTTCAAACATTTGAGTATTGGGTTTTTCTTTATATTTCTGAAAGTATGTTGTATGTTTTGGCAATTCCCTCACTACATCATGATGAGAGGATGAAATACTATTTTTGTCTCTCTTAGGCATCTTCTGTTTCATTGCATCCTGCAGGGTCTAAAAGTTGCACTTATGTAAAAGTGCCTCAGACAAAAATAAGGGACATAACACACATTTAATGTTGGATACGTTACATCATAGATGCTGTTATTGTTCATAGTTTATGGTGATTCTGGTGAGGAACATTTATTCAGTAGACTTTCTATGTAGAGATAGCCTAACACATAAAATGGCTCAGACCTCCTGACTTCTGCAGTTATAAGCTGTTTTCAACATATGAAATGGTCTATGGGTGTTTCTATAATAACCCTTTAAGCAAAAATGCATATGCCAAATATCAAGGGAACAATGTGCAGTAGATAACGATGCAACAGTAATAACATGTGTAACCCACGTCCATAAATAGGGTTATCATTTGTGCATACCGTCATCCTTGCCTATTAAAATGCTAAAGAGTGTAGAGATGACAATCAGCGAAACCAGTGCAGTATGTATGCAGCGAGACAGGGGATAATGGATGCAACAACAGTAACCCCTACTTACATATTTTTATTGAATGTTATGCCATATTCCCTGTGTTACTGTAAATATACATATACTGCACTTGTTTCTCTGATTTTTTCCTACATCATTCATGAAAATGCTTTACTCACACTCTTGTTGCATGCCATCATCCCCTGCTTTGCTGCATATATAGATGTGTTTAACCCTCGCACACATGCGCAGAAGTATATTATGTACAGATACCTTATAGGCTTTTAAACAACCTGCCATTTGAAAGTTATGGCATAAAAAAGCTAATATGCAAATGAGTTAGCTACTCACCGTGGATAAGTTTGCGCATCAGAGATGATTAGAAATCAACTAAGGATGAATTATAGTGAGAGAGTGGTTTTCGCCTATGTCTTGCAGCATGGATGAAAGCTAAGGTGGTATTTGCCTATCTAGGCCTCAGTTGACATCTTCGTTGTGATCAATGATTAAATCCTGAATGCACATGATTCTATATACGTAAAGGGCTAGATCTAAAAACTCTGAATTTTGCACAATAGTAATAGTTGGAGAGTGTTGCATGGGGTTAAGAAAGGGAACATACAGTGAACTCACAGGGAATTCCTTGTCTAGAAGGCTGGAACTGCACATTCCCTAAGGAGAGTTTTGTATATGTTAATAGTACATTTTGAGTATGCTGACATTTTCATACAAAATAAACTTACTTGTGAATCATATTGCCTTGTGGGTAGTCCAGATGACAAACCTGAGGTGTGAGGGAATGCAGAAGAAATTATGTTTGCAGTTAGAACAAGCATGGTATCAGAGTCTCGATAGACTCTCTATGTAGTGATGGCGCCGACATGCCCATTAAGCTGTAACACATGTAATGGCTCAGAACTCTCGAACACAGCAGCTATTAGTCCTTTTAGACACATAACATGGCCTATGAGTGTTTCTATACACGATAACACTCTCAAAGGTGGTAAAAACATATGACCACGAGCAGCAAAAGGGGTGGGGCTCACACAAGTGTAAAGAGCATTGTATTTGCAAGCGAGTATATAATGAAAAATTAATCAGTGAAACAAGTGTAAAAAAATTTCCATTAAAATGATGTAGGGATGACAAATCAGAGAAACAAGGACAGTATATATGCAGCAACACAGGGGGGATGAGGGCATGCAACAATAACAACATGCGTAACCTGAAACTAAGTATGTATGCAGCAACACAGGGGATGAGGACATGCAACAATAATAACATGTGTAACCCCTCCCTACATCCTTTAATTTCAGGTTATATTGTTGCATGCCCTCTTCTTCCCTGTGTTGCTTCATATAATAAAGTGTAAAAACATTTTCACTAAAATGTTGAAGGATGTAGGGATTGAAGTGCCAGTAAGTATAGAAACAAGGTCAAAGTTCAGCATGCATGCAGACAAAGGCAGGGGATGATAGCATGCAACAATCATAACATGCGTAACCCCATATTTACAGATGTAGGGATATGGGGTTACGCATGTTATGATTGTTGCATGCTATCATCCCCTGCCTTTGTCTGCATGCATGCTGAACTTTGACCTTGTTTCTATACTTTCTGGCACTTCAATCCCTACATCCTTCAACATTTTAGTGAAAATGTTTTTACACTTGTTTCACTGGTTTTTACTGTGTGTAGCAACGTGTATAAACCTACTGCCTTTCGTTCTACCTCCCTTGCATACCTATGAGGATAGCCAGCAATCAAGTTGGCAGTGACTCCTACATCCTGTACGAATTTTGCACACTGAGTACAACAGCGGGTCCAGTTATGGCAACAGTTAGTCGTTCAAAGAAACGGACACAAAGGAGCAACGCTGGTAGCCAAACCACGCGATAAACCACACACGACAAAACTTCTAACTTCACGTCTTCGGCACGTGAGCAAACAAGCAAATGGCGTCTAAACTAACGCTTCTAAGCTTGCAAAACTGGAGTTTGACGGGCTTTGGGAGAAGGTATGAAGATTTTGTACATCAAGGATCATGTACGCTCCAGTATAAATGATTTCGTGAAAGAAATAGAGCGATTACTAACTCCAGTTTCGCGGTAGGCCGTTTGAACTGAAGAAGAAAGAAGAAGAAGAAGATGATGAACAATCAACGTTTTTACAAATTTCCGAGAATCACCGTAGCTGTATATTTTACGGAGTTTGAGAGTATTATAGTGTATAGAAGCACTCGCAGAGCAGGTTGTTTGTCTGAAAAGGCCTATAACATCCGCGTTCGAGAGTTCTCAGCCGTTACTTTTGTATGGGGCTAATGGGCGTGTCTGCGCCATCCCTACATATAGAGTCTACCGACTCTATGATATAAAATTAGACTGCCGTTTTGTTTCCCTAATTTTTGGTACTGCCATCCCTACATCTTTCAACATTTTAATGGAAATGTTTTTACACTTTAAAATTAGTACAGATTCATTCAAGGACAAATGTTGAGTAGAGCTGGAGATTGAGGCTAGTGTGCATGTAAGCTGTAGCTTTACTGAAAATTAATGCGTGTATTACACACCTAATGTGCAGGTCTGCAGTGTGCTATAGCCCTGACTTAACTAGTGCCATTATGAAACTGCTACCATATTAGCACAAGCATGTGAATTACTATTCAAAGATAGACTACAAAGTTAGCAATATGTGATGTTAGGAAAGTAAGTAAACTGTGTATCCTCTGGAATGGAGAAACCTCCCGAATCACGACACAACTTAAGAGGAATGTGCTAAATGAATACCTTTATCAAATGATTCTCTTGGTTTAAATGCTGGTGATATTTGCTGTCTTGACTCCAAAGTAGGTTGTGTGATGTTGGATGGAATTTGTGCATTTTCCGTCCATTTCTTGGGTAAAGTCAGTGGTGATTTTGTTCCATTCTTCATAGAAGGTAATTGTTTTGAAGAGGTAATCTCGTGTGATGCTGATGAAGGTCCCTTGTTTGGAAGAGTGCTACAATTAGAGGTAACACTAACCATTGGTTTGAAGCGAACATGGGACTGCAAAAGACAGAGCATAGTGATAATATTTCTTTAAAATATTATCAACTTACAGGATCTCTGTATTTTGATTGGCCAGAAAATATAAGTCGTTCACTGGATGATGGATGTTTTGCAGGGGGTGACCTTGAAACATCTAGATGTCCTTGTGGTGGCAAATGTCTTGGTTTTGCTGCATTGTGAAGCAAGTGTGAACAAACCACACAAGAGCTCAACTACTCTTTGCTTATAGTATACAATTGGGACACAGTGTTCGTCCCCATTGCTATTTGCTACAAGGCTGCCCCTGTCTGTATCTAATGTTATCATTGACATTCATACATCCTTTAACATTTTATTTACCTTTGGCCTGCATACATTTATGTGTTAGTTGAAGTGATTTGTTAAGGACAGTAAAATTAAATATGTAACTACTGTACTTTATCATAGAGTTAGTAGACTCTCTATGTAGGGGTGGCACCGACATGCCCATTAAGCCCTAACATTATGAAACCATTCACAACTCCCAAATGTTGCAGTTATAGGCCTTTTTACACACATACGTAACATGTCCTACAGGTGTTTCTATACACAATAAGACTCTCAAAGTAGGCAAAATACATTAATACACCAAATCCCCAATTTCTCCATCTTCTTCAGTAGGCAAGCCTATCTTCACAAACACTACAAGTATTTTACCTTCAGTTTTTGCATGAAACAGATGATGGCATGAGAAATAAGCAGCATGAAGGCAAGGGCATGCAACAATTATAACATGCGTAACCACTCCCTATACCTTTTCATTATGGGGTTAACGCATGTTATGATTGTTGCATGCCCATCCCTGCCTTTGCCTTCCTGCTGCTCCTTAATTCTCATGCCATCATCACTGTTTTTGCTTACCTATACTGCAACTTATTCCCATGCTTTTTGGCATTGTCATCCTTACATCCTTAAATTTTAATGATTTTATGGCCTATGCAGTATAAGGTAAGAGTCATTACATCAACTGCACACATGCATTTGGCATTATACATCTTGCAACATACGTAAGCCCCTTATGGATACAATAATATAGTTACCTGCACAGACAGGTGCTTTTGAAACTCGTGACTTCAAAATATCCGTCAAATTATCTTTGTAAAGTTTCTTTTCATTAGGACTTCCGATGATGCTGTCAGGTATAATCAGAGTGCCTCTTTGCATGCATGTAAGAAGATACTGACTCCAACAGCAGCCACCCCCTTTGTAGGTCTGATTCATGTGCTCTTCAATGGACAGCAGCAGGTATGGATTTCCAAAGCTCACAATAAGTGACCGAGCTCTGGTAATGGCAGTGTTGAACACAAATGGATCACAAATGCTCTTTGTAGGATTGCGAGTTTCACCATTGGAATAAGTAGGCTCACATGTGCTGATGTAAAGCAAGTCATATTCTTGACCTACATATATGTCAGAACATACATTAAGGTTACCTGGTATTATTTTATGGTTCTGTAGATTTTATTATTACTATTTCAGTTTTCATGTGACATCACCACTCAGAGAATACTAGGTTAATGCAGTGCACTTTTGGCAAGCGGAGTGAGCCCATCTAATTGTGGCAATCGCCAAAATTTTGAAAATGTCAGTGCCCACGTAAAATTAGAACTCATTACGGAATGTAGAGTGCTCAGTGCGAAAAATCGGCCCATTGACACAACTAGGTGGCTCACTCTGCTTGCCAATTACTTGAAGTGCAGAACCCTCGGCGCATATGCTTATCAGTGGGAAAATGGCCGACTCACTAGTAGCTCTACAACACTGGAAGGACTCTAGCTCTAGGAACCTTCTCAAATGAGAACAGCAAGATCTACTTAGTATTTCCACGTAGTTGAATACCATTTCCTCAATGCTGATTATTTATGCATGCGCTTTTACAGACATTAAACATACTAACCTTTTGGCTTCCAGTAACTGCCCGTGTGAAAACCGTTATATCATACGAGTGCAGCGGAAAGAGGGTGGAGCTGTAGCATGCCATTGCATTAGCTTCAAGATTAATGCAGTAAAAACCAGTGAGTGATTAATGCCGCCACAACGGAGCAGTTTCAGAGAAAATCCCACAAACTTTCATCCTTTATTATGCATTAGATAAATTGTCGTTTGTAGAATATGTGCATGGCTGCAACACTGGATCTTGATTCTATCTTATTTTGGAACTATTATCCTTATGTCCTTTTTTTGCTCTTGTATATCATAGAGTCAGTAGACTCTATATGTACAAATGGTGCCGACACGCCCATTAGCCTTAACAAATGAGATGGCTCAGAACTCTCGAACAAGACAGTTATAAGCCTTATCAGACACATAACATGGACTTCGAGTGTTTTTATACACAACAAAACTCTCAAAGTAGGTAAAATTACACCACTACAATGATATAGCTAAACCGCCGATTTCTCCATCTTCGTCTTCTTTCTTCTTCTTTATCAAATGGCCTTCCTCAAAATTGGCAAACACGCTCACCTTAGTTTTACGGCTTACTTTTCTCCCGTGCATGATCCTTTAACATCAGATTCTTCCTAGAACCCCATTAGGAGTCGACTGGTAACACCTTTATATACATCAGTGAAGGAGCCATGCTAAGTGGATTTACATATGTGGTTTCTTACGTGACTGCAAAGAGCAAAAGCTCACACATGTAAGACTAGTCTTGTGCCCAGACCTCTTCCCATCGAGGGGTGGAGACCGTGGGGTCTGGGCACTACTGCATGCATGCATTTGTTAATGAAAAAATAGTGACACAAGAGTAAAACATTAATGCATGGATGAGAGTGCCAAAAAGCATAGGAACAAGATGCAGATACGCAAGTAAAATAAGTGATGATGGTATGAGAAAATGGGAGCAACAGGAAGGCAAAGGCAGGGGATGGGCATGCAACAAGCACAACCTCTCCCCACACCTTTTACTTTGGGGCTATGCATGCTGCAATTGTAGCATGCCCATTCCCTGCCTTTGTCTTCTTATTTCTCATGCCATCTTCACTTCTTTTGCCTGCATCTTGTTCGCTTTTTGGCACTCTCATCCCTACGTCCTTTAAGAGTTTTAATTAATGAGTTTGCATTTGTTTACCTTGAATGTCATATGTTGGAAGAACATACACCGATTCTGGCATATTCCACTTCGATTTCATATTTCTTAGTACCGTCACCTGAGAAGTTAATATGCATTACACACGTATATAGCACAAGGTCCGATGCTTACTACGTATGTACCCCATTGTTGACTTGTCCAATACTACTTAGTGCATTGCCAACATACCCTGAGCAGTTGTGGTTTCAGAACAATAATATTCATCAACCACAACCACACAAGTCTACCTAGGCAAAAAACCCACCGCCTAATGCACATGTTCATCCATACACGTGAACAAGATTACAAAATACTGATAAACAAGTGCAATGCATTAAACAAGTTAGATGATGAGTCATGGGATCTACGCAAATTCAAAAACCCTTGGGCTATCTGTAGTGCCCTCACTATGCTCAGGTCACTACTGAGAGCCCTCAGGTTTTGAATTTTCGTAGATCCCTTGGAACTCGTTATCTCACTTATATGTATTCTATGAAAATATTTGCTACACATATACTTGCTTACCTGACCACGAGAAGAGCTCATCACGCAGACATTCCTCACATTCTTCTGCTCAATCTCTAGATTTTTTCCTAGCATACCCATCACAATACTGGCTTCGTCTCTATTCACAGCTTTATCATAGTGATCAACAATTTCCTTACTTGTGCAAACAAATACCAATGGAAATGAAAAGCCAGGGTGAGACCAACAACTTGAAGTCACATGGCTAGGTGTGACAAGTGATTTGTAAAACATTTCTGAAGCAAATTTTAAAATTTGTTGATGGCACCTAAAGTTTTTCATTAGGTTAGCCTGAAGCATATTTGGTTTACCAATACTTCTGTAATGAGCTTTCAAACGCTCTAAGAGTGATGCTTTTAAACCGTACTTCCTTGCTTCCTCACCAAGAACCAGTAATCCAGGTCCAACCTGAAAGAAAAGGAGTTACCAATGAAGCAAAAAGGTGCAAATAACTACGTAGGTGCATGTGTGTGTCAGAGTAGTGCTTCAATTTCTCATGTACATAAATGAATTTATGAAGTGGTTGATCATGAACTTTGACATGTATGCAATGTACATACATGTTTACTATTGGGGATGGTAATTCAACATAGGTATAACATTTTACAAATACTAGACCATATTAGGTAGGTGCATGTGTGCACTGTGCATTTCATACATATTCAGCTCATTTTAAGTGAAATATTGGCCTAGTTTATGGTGTAATGTTCACTCACTTGACGTGGATCTCCTGCAATGATTATTTTTGTGTTCATATCTGCAAGACATAATGGAGCAACTGCCTCGGGTTCCCGTGCTTGAGCTCCTTCATCAATTAAGATATGGGTAAAAGGATACAGCTTCAAGTGTATTGAGGTTAAAAATGTTGTTATAACCACCAGTCTTTCAACAAAGGAATATTCTTGGAAGTGAGAATTAAAGTCACCTATATTTTCATATAGGTGCACATATTTTTGACTCGAAGATATATGATAGCGTTTTGGTGTAATTCGAACAACTTTAACCCTGTGAGGGGACTGGTATCCAAGCATGGGTCCGAAATAAGTTTGTAATATGGTGTCAGCTGTGGCTTGATGATGAGCACAAATCAATACCCGTGCTGGAAGCTTATTTCTTTCTGCCTCTGATATGAAACAATATGCAATTGAGGACAGGAAACAGGTTTTTCCAGTTCCAAATGCTCCTGATATTAGAACAGGAGGGGCACCTGATTGACAGGAGAGAGCAACCTTATAGGGTACTAGCTCATCCTCATTCACATCACTAAGGTGCAAAATACCTTTATATTCTTCAGGAATGTTCTTAAAAATTGTCCTTACATCAGTTCTTACAACCCCATTGAAGTCTTCACTGAGGGGTAAAATTCTTCTCACCATTTCATCAGGAAGTTTATTTAGCACTTTATGAAGAGTGTCAAAGAAGGAATGCTTTACTTCAAACTGGCACTCTATCTCCTTACAGGAGTTGGGTAATATGCATCTTTTATCCACACTAATGTACAGATTATTTCCAGTATGCCAATAGTTATCCCTTAAAATTTTGGCTTCGAAGTCGTTTGTTCTATTGTTTTGACGAACAATTAAGTGAACAGATTCACTTGCTTGTGTGGCATATGCAATTATATCACCATCGCCAACATTGAGACAGCCATATTTCTTATGTGGTTCAATGGACCATTTAATCTCTTGAGGTACGGAGTCTACAAACATTTTCAGTGAATAGAAGTTATCACACCTGTAAATTATACAATATCAGTTTTTTTGTAACACACAGAATCAGAGTTAGAAGACCTCTATCAGTGAGTCAGTAGACTCTCTATGCATATAAGAGGATGTTACAACACACCAATTAGCCTTAATATATGTAATCTCAAAACTTCTGAACATTGCAGTTGTGAGCTAGTGTTTCTATACCTGATAGGACTCTGGTAAAGTACACACATAAAATTGCTAAGCCACTGACTTCTCCATCATTCTCATCTTATTTTACATTTCCTATCTCAGAATTGGCATTTACATTATTTCTGCACAAAACAGCTTTGAGCCTTACCTCTCTCCAGTGACCCCTGGTGGTATCAAAGGAATCTTCAAATTCTTAGGTTCATCTACTGAGGTAATGGCTTCACCTACTCTAACTGCCATCTACCCATCATTTCCTGACAAACCTCTTCCCAAAGGTTCTACTACGTAGATTCTCAGTTACTACCCTCTTCTTGGTGCTGTGCCTGAATCAAGCTAATAGACAAAGGAGGCAATATACAAACCCTACAACCTTCAGACCTACTCATGTCAAGCTGTTGGTATAAATTGTTCAACAAAATCGTTGACCCCTGCTGGGAAGCATTTCTTCTTGAGAGAATAAAAGCATCAAAAAAGGTTTCCATAGGAAAATTAATGGCATTATGGAACAAATAATATATATATATACAATGGAAGACAGACTACTTGATAATTCTACTTGCATTATACTTCATGAGACTCGCTGCATGTTACACTGGTAATATTTCATTTTGCTCATGATATATGTGCTGGGTGTGCTTTTCTCCCTCAGCCATAATCAAAAGCAAAATTCACTTGGTTCATCTAGCAAGGGCGGCGGCAGCAGGGGGGCAATCGCCCCCCCCCCCCCCCCAATATTCCAGTAGGGGGAGCCTCGCCCCCCTTACTGGAATGCTGGCAATACCCCTACTGGAATCCTGGCAAATTGCATACCGCGTGCGCGTACGTGTATGGTACTGGTATGAACACAGGAACTGAATCTCGTCCCCCCCCCCCCCCCCCCCCAACACCAAACTGCTGCCACCGCCTCTGTCTAGGATAGTTATGTGAACTCTGGATCAAGATATCATTCGACAATAGTACTGAAGAGGTAAATCTGGATTAATGATCTTTTGATCCAGAGGTCACATATACTATCCTAGACGAACCAACCACTGGTTTTATGGGAGTTCCAAGGGAAGCATTTTCAAGCTGGTTCAAGACACACAGTGGGACTTATTGAACTAACTATGTATCCTATTCAAGAGTTTTAGTAATGTACATTCAAGAAAGGGGCCAGTAAAAAGGGGTGGGGCTCCTAAAACAAGTGAAATAATGTTTTGAGCAGTTTGTAAGGTTAATGGGGTGTGTCAGCACTATCAGAGAAATCTATTTACAAACCTGTCATGTAGAATACTGATGTGTTCCATTTCTTCCCAGCATAAAAGATTGTGAAATTTATCCTTGTAGTTTTCAATTGTCAATTCTGCTTGAATATCCTCAAGTTTGAGGTCATCCTTTACTCTCTCTGAAAAAATGGTATTTTTTGGCTGGTGATTAGCAGAAACTACTCTCCTTTGATCCTGTCCTACAACAGCAGACGGTTGCATGTGTTTTTTCTCAGCCTAATGATGGAAGTTTAAAATATGCACTTACATTCATAGACTGTTTTCAAAGTGAGGGATCATGTGTCCCATGGTCCCACAACATGGCTCTGAGGTGTCACAATTTTATCTGAGAGTCAGTAGTAGACTCTCTATGTAGGGATGACATCAACATGTTCATTAGCACAAACTCACAAACATGGCATTTTTGGCGGGTACATACATGTGCAAAAAAATGTTGGCACAATGAAAAAACCGTGAAACAAGTGCAAACGAGATGGAAGTGCAAAAAATGTAGAAATGCGATGTATGTAGCTGGTAATTGCCAGTGACTCCTATGTCCTTGTCTTCTACACAACTCACCAATTTGGTACTCTCACCCTATATCTTCAACTTGGAAATTGCTAATGTGCTGAAGCTCCACCTCTTTATTGCACTCAGCAGCCGATGCTTTTTTATGCAGGTGCTTGATATGCATGCATGATTAAAAATTGTTTCTAACAAATAAGCAATTTTGCAATCAGAGATCATGAAAAAGCACTGTTTCATGTAAGGAATTTATGTGAGCCTATGATACGGTGTGGCATGATGGTTTGTGGGTATTTAGGTGTTGGCCAGGCGAACTTCAAGCTAGCATTCATATCATACCTAGAGCTATGCACCAGAAGCTCAAATCAGCTCTGCCATTATATCCAGCTTTGGCTGTGTAAGACGCGCGCATGGTAATTATCACACACTATGGTAGTAGTGTGTATATAGGGATTGCTATGGTCTATCCCTATATATAAGGATATTCTTCATTTTCACTTTCAATTTCAAGTTGATTTCACTTTTAATGATATCAAGGTGAAGAATGTGTGAAAAATAACCAGTAACTACATAAGCGAAAGGGAATGTGTTGACAATTCTTGTGCCACTCTCACCATCAGAACACTGCACGCATACTGTGCTTGCATCCCACTACAGTTACTCTGTGTACCATCTGCTGGAGAAGCAGCACGCTATTCTGCCATGATGCTAGTAGCACCAAGCCAAAGCAGTTGTGACCGAGAGTGTGTTGCTAGCCAGTTTGTTGTAGTATTTGTAGTTATTAAAGTCCATGCAGCCGGATTACTTGCCCCTCTGGCTTGCCTGCTTCAACAACCGAACCACGCCTACTAATCAAGGCATTCCTCAGTGTGATAATAGGGCCTACAGCAATACTTGGCCAGATGTTTATGTATATGGTGAGCATGTGCTAGTGAGAAATATTGCTTGCAATAGTAAAAAAATGACGAGAAACAAGTAAATAAAAAAGTTATGAAATTTGAAGTGTAATATAGGGATTGCATAAAAATGAACAGAGACAAGATTGGAACACAGACATGCTATATACACCAGAGGGTCAATTACTGGACACTATTAAAGTGGAGTGCAGTTTTGGTGGAATGTGGTGCTAATTTAGACATTTTGATAATCTCTACAGATGGCTCATCACAAGAGGAGTCAAGAGACCCTCCTTGTAGCTATGGAAGAATTTAAAGAAAAGACACATGATTTATGTTAAGGCCTGGCAAGTGGGTGATTAAAGGGTGTAAGTGGGTGCTTAAAGGGTACTGATGAATGAATAATGCAGTGTAACTACTAGTAAAAACCTGCATTAAGTTTTGATGTGAGCATACACAAGCCCAGATGATCAAGAGGGAATGAGAAAGACAGACTTCCGTCCGGAGTTAAACCCAGGTCTAATAACCAGCAAACCAGCACACCAGACACTGAGCCACGATCACCAGACAAAGGTCCGTCCCCTCAATCCCTCTTATAGCTGCAGTGGTCATTGCCTAACTGGCAACCTCACACTGCAGACCACCCAAATCATGTGCCGTCAGAACCCCGTTAGGAATCAACCAGTAACACCTTCTCATCAGAGTAGGAGCCATGGTGGGTGGATTTATCACAGATGGTTGTTAAATATTCTTAGTTGACCTGGTAAATATGTATTAAGTTTTGATGTCAGCATACACAGGCCAAGATGATCAAGAGGGAATGAGAAAGACAGACTTCCGTCTGGAGTCGAATCCAGGTCTATTGTCAATTCGCGTTGACCTTGCCGGCGGAAGTAGTTGATTACGCAAGAGACACTTAGCAATCCAATGAATAATTGTGGTTTATGGCACGTAGCGTTAATGCACGAGCTTGGTAGCTGTTATATGCGCAAGCAGAGTACGTAAATTAAATACACGCGTAGTTGCATGCACGGGACACATTCCGTGAGGTCAATAGTATGACATACTTTGCTTATGGAACATACAGGCAACTTTGGACCGGGTCGGAATGGAGCCAAATTGCGCATATCCTCGTAAATCCGAGCTAAAGCGCTGTAAGCGCGTATAGGAATTTTTAAAATTCGACATTTTTTGCATGAGTTATCGAATTTTTTAAGGCAGCGAGGTCAACGCGAATTGACAAAAATGACCAGCAAACCAGCACACCAAAACCTAATACATCTTTACCAGGTCAACTAAGAATATTTAGTAAAAACCTGAGAGCTAGGTTTTATAACACTGCAACCAGGATAAGTTGTTGATGACCCTGTAACAGAAACTGCCTATCACGTCCGCTATATAAACCGCCGGCGCAACACGGCCCAGAACTATTATTATAGTCATTGATTATACAGGTAAGAGTCGAAGTTGGAAGCTGTAAGCTAGTAAGTTCAGTAGTCTAGTGGATGTAGTTTTACAGCATGCATAGCACACAGAATACTCTTGGGTATCAGCAGACCTATAGGCGAGTGATTTGTAATTGTCCAGTGTAGGAGTGAATAATGTCCCCCCATTGAGAAAGCTCTGAAAGCCTTCGAAGATATCAAACGTGATAATTTTATAGTTGGGGGACAGTATTCAGCGAATACTGTCCCCCTCCCAGAAGTATTCAATATTGCGCCAGTACTCACATGATGTTGGCAAGTGAATCGCAACCGTGAGCGCATTATTCTCTGAAATATTCTGAAATACACTCTCTCGATGTGTCACTGCTAGCACTTGGTGTCACACAAAAACACATATATAAGCACCACGCAGCGCTTAAAAGGCACTTAGAAATCCACATGCTATAACAGCTGGCTGAACGAGTTATGCCCTAAACTGATCATAGCTCTTTGAAGTAAGCTTAGAGTGCATGTAGCCCACTCAAATATATACCTAATGGCCTATGAAGCATAAATATTTGGTGCATTGCATTAATCTTAGTTACATTGCAACCTTCAACCAGATTGGTCTTAGAAGTCTACAACCAGATATGGAATACATTGAAATTCACAATTCTCAGGCATTTCCTCAATATCCCACTGGGTATTCCAAAAACCAGAAGCGAATCCTGAGGAGGAAGAGCACTGACTTAATTTTACTCTAAAATTCCTGAGTCATGCTGCTGGGAAAACAGACATTGGAAACAAGTTCCTCGGACGGTTGAGGAACAGAGGTGAATACTTCAAGCCTGTCATACAGGAAACGAAGGTAGGCATCAACATGTAGATATCATAGAGTAGTTCATTCAGATTCAATTAGCCTAGCATAATATTTGTTGTGATCATTGTAGGGGGGCATCTGGGGATAGACAAGACTTGTCATAAGATTTCAAATCGGTTTTATTGGAAAACATTCTGGACAGATGTAAAAAGTATGTTCAGCAATGTGAAACTTGCCAGCGTACCAATGATGCATAGCTACAAAAATCTACAGCACTACTTCAGCCCATTCCAGTTAAGTCCAGAGTGTGGAACCAGGTATGTGAAACTGTTTTTACATAAAATAGCTGTGACTGCTCTAACACTCAGGTTGGAATTGATCTTATTGGTCCACTGCCACAAACAGACAGAGGAAGTAAGTACATTGTCACCTTGGTGGACTACTTCTCTAAATGGCCAGAGGCAGAACCAATTCCAGACCAGAGTGCAAAACATGTTGCTCTATTCTTATATAAGATGATATGCAGGTATGTTTCTGAACTTCTATATAATCTTCCACCCAATGTGAAAATGTTATACATAGGTTTGGCTGTACTAATGTGGTCATATCTGATCAAGGAAAAGAATTTTGTAAATCAAATCAGCAAGTACCTATTCAAAAAGACTAAGTGCAGAATCTCATTGCCATACCATCAAGCTAAAGTGTCCCAACATATCATGTGTGGCACACTATGCAACAGGGCTGGCTAATGGGAGTGGTTAGTGGCTGATAGTTACCATAGAAATGGCAACAAATTAATTGTGTGTCATCGATCTAAGCATGCTTATGGCGTGCCAATGTGGACATGCAGTACAGTATTTCACGTGAAGGAGTCTTACAGTACTGTAGTAAGTATGTTACCAAGAGTGAGCCACGATCTCAGTCCCTCAAAGAAATATTTACTACCATTGTTTGTGGTTTCAGAGAAGGAAACTCCTCCCTCAGAGCAGTTCAGAAGCTGCTCACCAATACAGCGGGTGAGAGAGACTATACTATCTGCCCAGGAGACATGCCACCTACTTCTGCAGCTACCAATGATCAAGTCATCACGTGACTTTGTCATACTCAGCCTTGATGGATCTCGTGTTGTTGAAGACCGTCTGGGGAAGGGACAGCGTGCTTCAATTGTCAACCACTACACGTGACGCCGGAACTCCCCTCATTTCAACATCATGACATTGCTGGAGTTTGCCAGGCAGTACTCCTTGCCAAAGTCTCTTGGGTGTGAACCATCTTGCAGAAGTAGACGTATTGTAGTTATTCCTCAGCCGTATGTTTCACCAGATCCTGGCAGCAACAAGTATGTCTTCTTCTTGAAGAAGCGTAACTCAATAACCATAAAATCAATGAACTTGAATATTTGCATGTGGAAATGTATCATTATGTACTGGGGAATAGAGGTATAGTTTTTCCGTTAAACCTTGTAGTTCATGTACTACTGATCGTTATCTCTCCCAGCAATGTATTGTGAATGAAGATAACTAATGAGCAAAACTCAGCAACCACGGTAACCATCAATCTGAAAGTCAGCATGCGTAGAGATATCATCGCCAATAGCAACATAAAAAGCATATCTTGTTAACCCTTGTGATTCTTGTAATACTAATGCTAACACGCCTCTCAATGTACATGTGTATAGCGATTACATAATTTCATTTTGAATGTACGTGCATGGTACATACATTGTACGTGTATAAAAGCATGCGTCATATAATAAACCGATTACGTAATGACACAAGACTCGTTAATGATGTCATTACATCTGCCGCGCATGTGCAAATGCTTAGCAACTAGCACATAGCACCTAGGTGCTGTGAACTGGCTGATAATAGAGAAATGTGTTGACAATTTAGCAACTAGCACTTAGTAATACATAAAAAAAGACAGATGTGTTGACGATTCTTGTGCTACTTCCACTGTCAGAACACTGCATACGTGTACAGTGTGTTGCTCTCTGCCAGGCACTACTCTACGTATGTACCGGCCGTCTACTGGAGAAGCGGCACGCTACGAAGCCAGAGCTGGTGATCGACAGTACATTGCTATCAGCCGATAAATAGTACGTTGCTAGCAGGTTTGCTCATAGTTCTTGTACGCAGCTGCTTGTAGCTTCTGCATTAGTAGCCAAACCACACCCTATTAATCATACATCTCAGAGTATGATTATTAGGGCCTATAGCAGTAAAGGGCCAGGTGTTTTATGGATATTTTGAGCATGTGCTAGTGAGAATTATTGCTTACAATAGTAAAAAATGATAAGAGACATGTAAATAAAACATTTAGGAAATTTGAAGTGTAATATAAGGATTGCATAAAAATAAACAGAGACAATATTGGGACACAGACAAGCTATATACATCAATGTACTAAAAGGTATGTTGATGTACATAGCATGTCTGTGTCCCAATCTTGTCTCTGTTCATTTTTATGCAATCCTTATATTACACTTTAAATTTCCTAAATTTTATATTTACTTGTAATCACGATCTCCTCATCGCGCAAGCGCGAGCAACATTGCGCGCGCGCGCGCGATGTTTCTCCGCGGAAAGCCGGCCCGGGGCCCATATATATATAATTATTACCCCGCGGATGCGCATGCGCAGAGCGGGGTTAAGCAATCGGTTCTGTGTCTGTCAGTCAGTCGTCAAAATAATATTGAAATCCGTCCTCTGCGCACAGTATACGGCTTTAAAGAACATTGGAATAAGAGAAAAACGTATTTACTTCCCTTCCTGGGCGCCGGTTTCGTCCACATGGCTCTTTCTCGGGAGTGCTAGCCGTTCCAAAAATTAGCGAAGTTCGCCCCGCCTACCGTAATTGCAAATTACGTGCAAATACGGATGGAATGCACGGATGGTCTTTAAAATTACGGAGAGCATGCACGGGTAGCCTTATACGGTCAGTAGAACGTGGTAGTTTATTTGTGCAGAGAGAAGCCCTCTCTGAGCGACCGAACTCGCCGCGGGGTACGTATTCTTCGAATACTCTAGTTCGAGAAAGTTTCTCCGCTATACGGTACTGTACATGTTACACTGCTCAAGTAAAAATGTATGCATACATAAGCTCTTACCTCTCTCCTTGGTAGAAGTACAGTACGAGTTGGACCTGAGGATGAAAATATCAGAGAGAAAATAGTGTGTACACAAGCAAAGGGCAAAATGAAACAGTTTAGCTACAAAGATATTTGAGGTTGCATGTACAAACACCTTGATGTATGCTATCATGTGAAGCATACATGCAGTATATAATTTCTGCTCTTTGCACTGGCAATACTCAGTACTCCAACTTACCTTACATGTACGTGTGGTAAAAGTTCACATTATGTATACAACATAGCTAGTGATAGATCTATAGATAGCAGTTGGATCTTGTCCAAATTTGTTTCGTTTTGTTTGTTACTCGTTGAATAGGCCTAGATCTAATCCCCACCTTTGTTATTCATAGCTCCATTTCGACACACAATCACACATCTGCAGAACATGGGATATGGTAGCTTACCAACAAACGCGTGACGATTCCAAGCCTTCAGCTCTTCCTCACTATGAGCATACGTACAAAGATCTCCACTTCGGCATGTAATTGGAGGCCTAAACTTACACAGGTGAAATCTTGTAACACGTAAGCAGTTTGTAGGTGGAGGCCGCACTTGCCTTTCTTTGTATACAACGCCACTGGCCGCCTGTGGTGAAGGGGGCACATGGGAGGTCGATATCGCTAAACGTGGGGCCTTAAGATGCGAACTTTGATGAGGGTAAAAGCATCCGTGCGTGAATAGGTCCACTACAGGTCCACGCTCCATATAACACTGCGCACATACTAATGACTCTCCCTGAGGAGTAGCCATTCTGTTCACCGGCCAGAGCTTCACAAATCTATCAGCTAGTCTACTATGATCTAGACTAAGATCTCGACACTAGTTTGTTACGACTGATATAGCTAGCTACACATTTGCGACGCACGAAATTACAGACTCCCTCCTTATTAATTAACGCAGGCCACGCCTTCGCATACGCGTGCGACATCAATGCCAATGACAGGGTCCTTCTTTTGGATTGGCATTACGTCATCTATAAGCGCGGAGCCCGGATGGATGGCTTGCTAGGGGCCCGGATGGATGGTCGTGTGACTTCTCTAGGTAGGGCTAGGGTTAGGGCTAGGACTAGGGCTAGCGGCTAGGGCTTATAGGCGCTTATATTGTATTACGCAGTGCGAAACGTGTTAAAAACGCGCTTACACGTTCCACGTAGAACCTGCCCAGTGACAAGCAGAGGGCAATGGACCAGGATAGTGAGGGGTTAAGGTCCGCAGCAGACCAACTACCATCCAGTCAAACCTCGCCCGTTGCGAAAAATCAGTCTCCAACATTTTTAAGCCAGCCGCTAGTTGGAGTTTTATCTACTCAAATTTCGCAGGGTGGTTCTGGCAGTAAGCCCATTCATGGTAGCAGTGTAGCATATTCCCTGGCTAACTACCATGCGCAGCAGATACAAGCACTCAGTACCATGCTGGCCAAACAAGTGTCCCCACCACCAACTTTGGAGACAAAGGTGAAAGTGCACATGGAATGAACTGAAATTGTGACGTGTTTTGTTCCTTTTTGAGCAGTCCAAAGTACTCTAGAACCTATAGAGCAAGTCCTTCCCGTAGTAAATTGTCACAAAATTTTTATAACACAACTCGTACGTGTAGCTGCATGCCAGCATCCCTAGCTGGTACACTGGCCAGACTATGTGGCATGTCTTCTTGGCCAATTTGCTAATTGTAGGACACAATGGTGCAAGTAGCTAGAGCCGGAGAACATACCTACATGTATACATTATTCTTTTGGTCATATCTGTCAGTGTGTCTATGTTTCTGTTTGATGGTTGCTATCCAGCCATGTTTCTTCTTTCAGCTAAAGGTGTGACCCACATCTGTGAACAATGTTTGTGGAGTGGTACATAGTGTTTTGTTGTGTCTCTCTCCATCTACAGAAACATATACCCATCCCCAGTGGCAGTGCACTGGACACCCAGTCTCACCAGAGGGTAGTGCTTGAGAGGCAGGTGACTCCCTCTTATGAACACGAGGAATTCAACAAGATGGCAGCAGAGGAGGTGCAGGGAGACCTCAGCACTGAGGTTTTCTCAGCCTACACCGCCAGACACGCTGTCTTTACTTCTGCTAGACCTCATCCAGCTGACATTGTGGAAGCTGCCTCTTTAGCAGTGAGTCCATTGATTGGACATTTATTTCCATACATAGTGTTTACATTTAAAATGTACTGGTAGCACTTTTGGGTGTCATATCAGAAAGTCAGTAGATTCTCAATGTAGTAATGGCAGTGATACTCCCATAAAGCCCAATATTATGAACCCCTAAACATT